>JAVJAQ010001206.1:0-507326 GCA_032362365.1 Zygogramma bicolorata | reverse complement strand
TAGGTGAGTAGTATAGTAACAAGCGAAAATGGGGTGTTGATATCTTTCTACCTCCAAGAATCTCTTATGGTGCATAGAGAAACGTGGGTATTGCTTCCATTGGATAGCAAATGATGGACCAATAAGATGGTTTGCAAGATCACCAGATCTTTATATTTTTGATTAGGTATTTTCTATGAGGCATATTGAAAAATAGGACTTACGCTGACAGAGAGATATTGAATATGATAGACTTGAGAAACAGGATTTTGAATGCTTTCGAAACAAAACAGCAAAGGAGTGTATCAAGGGTAATAAATATGAAAGATGAGTTCAAAACTGTGTAGAAATGGAAGGACACCAATTGGATGACCAATTATGGCTCCTTTGATTTTTTTGTGTATATACTTGAATTACTTGTTCTTGTTCTTTTCGGATGTAATTATTGCTATGATTTTTTTTCAGCTCATCAAAATACACATAATCTACATATTTTTGTAGTAAATATGTTTCGGATAATCATGAAAGGTTTTGCTATTCGAAGTCCCTTGTTGAAATCGCTCAAAGAGCATTGAAAACGTGAAGAAATATGAACTGTTACCTAAAATTGGAAAAAATAAAAAAAACTGTCGAAAAACTCTACGGTACGTAGGGAGACGTGAAAGTTTCGTTTTCATTTAACTCAGTCAACCAATTTGAAGGAACGTAATTTGAAAGGGAATAATTCACAGAATTATAATGAAATATTACCGAAACATCAAGAAAAATAAAATAGAATTCAATTTCTCAGTATGAAGTGAACGTCGACGATCCAGAAACTACAACAAAAAATACAAGTCCGTATTCAAAAATTCAAAGATGGGGGTGGCCTAAGTCAGATGACACCCTGTATAAAAGATCCATGGACATATTCTGATAGCCCACATCGAGTACCAATGTAGACAGATTTTCAATATGTTTGCGACGAAAGAAGATACGGGCAAAAACAAAATTTGAGATCACATCATTGAATAGGTCTCTGAAATACGCAACTTTGCCACACTTCAACCGACACTCTATCTCTTATCGTTTACGAGAACCCCATGTACAGAAACGAATTTGAATATCCTTGTATATAAAAAATCAGTAAGAATACATTTTCTACCACTTCTTCTCACTAAACTGTACATTCTCGCTTTCAAATTCATTTCACAATCACTTTGGCTCACTTTCCTATATCCATTGATGGCAATCGCACCCAAATGGTGTCAATGTTATATCCAAAATTGAATAAAAAGAAGTATATAAAAAGCGATTATAGTTCTTCCGTTTTCTACACATCAATAAAACTGAAAACTCTCGAATTCCCTATGAAACAACCGAATGATGTTTCGAAGATGAAAACAAACAAGAGTTTTCGTGCTCAAGATGGTCGTTTCGTAAATTAGTAAATTGGATCCTCGGATGGAAGATAGAAGTATAGCTTTGAAAATATAAATTTGATAAAATATCGAAACATAACGAGTTGTGAGGAGGGTTGTGAGAGGAAAACAAATAATTTCAAAAATGGAATTACGCTCGTTTCAAAGCGGGATTTTCTTTTATGTGGAATTTTGTACGATTGTATATCCCCGGGGAATACTGGGACAACGAAGTAATTAGACTGAGCACGATAATCGATCAAGTAAAAGGATGACAAACTCCAGATTAGATGTTTGCCGATTACCTAATTCGAAGAGAGCTGCTCGCTCAGGCTATTTCGGGGAAAATATTTGCAACGAACTGTTCCTTGTTTGAATTCAAAAATGGACATTTATCTGAGGAAATTTTTAGGTCGAATGGTATTCGTAAAGACTACCTGAAATACTCCCAGCAGAATACATCAATCTGAGAACAAATTATCAATTCGCAAACTGAATCAATTTGATTATCTGAATAATAAGAAGTGCAATCAATTGAAAGTAGAATTATTGTAGGCAAGGTAACGATAGCCTACTCAACGACTATTTTCAAGTATTACTTACAATGTCCCCAATGATTCACGAACGATAATTCATTTTCCAAATATTCCACAAAATATTCATCAATAAATTATTTTGGTACTAATTCAAAATGATAAATAATAATAATAATAGTAATAATAGATAGGAACTACCCAAATTTAGGAAAAAAAGTACAGGTCCGTATTTGAAAAAATAAAATTGAGGGTGGCCCCGAAGAA
Source organism: Zygogramma bicolorata (assembly GCA_032362365.1). Lineage (NCBI taxonomy): Eukaryota > Metazoa > Arthropoda > Insecta > Coleoptera > Chrysomelidae > Zygogramma > Zygogramma bicolorata. Next base: position 505,147 of record JAVJAQ010001206.1, on the reverse strand, counting down.
AGAAACGTATCGAAAATTGAAGCACAGTATATCGAAACAAATTCAAAACAGAGGAGAAATTTTCCTGAACACATTTCCATATTCCTAAAATCAGAGGCGCCAGCACAATGAAAAGAAAACGAGCCATTTCGATTTTCCCCGTATATCTCAGAAACGGTCCGTGATATTTTCGATTTGGAAACATCATTTCATTGTTCACTAAAATAGACAACTGTTGTCTATCATTTCAACCAAGTTCGTATCATTTACCGTTTTCGAGATGCCAATAGTGGTATGACATAAAAAAAAACGGACTGTATAACATATTAAGCAATATACTATAACTTACATACTACTAGAGTGGAAAAGGAGAATAGAGAGAAAAGTAAAGACAGAAACGGGAAGAGAATGTGAAGTAGATGAATAGCAAGGCTAATGATTTGTTAATTATAATTGGTTATCTAGGAGATACAACTCATATTTCAATTTAAATGATGGATGTGATATGTCAAGTAGGTTTGGTAATATAACAATGAGGTGGTTGACAAGGGATGCAATGCGATAACTGAAAGAGCGTTTAAAAATATGTTTATTGTGATGTGGAACAGTGAGGAGAGATTTACGACGAATGTTCAAATTGTGCACATCAGTTCTGAAGCTCAGTTTGATATATAAATATGGGGGAGTTTTAAAAAGTAGTATTCTGTAAAACAAGCAAGCTATGTGATGTAAGCGACGATAATACATGTTTAACCATTTAATTTCCTTGAGTTTACCTCTGATACTTTGATGTTTTTTTATACCGTAAATAAGTCTGATACAGTAATTTTGTACTTTTTGTATGCGTTTGGTATCTACATCATCGATACAGGGTCCGTAAACAACATCAAAATGATTGAAATGTGAGAGAACAAGCGAGTCGCAAAGCATTTTTTTAGTAGCTGAATCAAGGTAGTGTCTTTGCGTGAATATTAGCTTCAAGGACCCGTAAGCATTCCCTAATTTGTTTGTTACATGCTGTTTGAATTTAAAATTTGAATCAATGATCAAACCCAAATTTTTGAATTCTGACTTGAACGGAATTTCATCGTCAGCCATTGTCAAAGTTATATTATTCAGAATATAATCTCTCACATTTTTTTTGCAGAACAGTAGAGCAGCAGATTTTTTGGGGTTGAGTTTCAGAGAATGCTCATGTGAAATTTTCAATAGTGCATTCAAGTCTGTATTGATGCACGTAATTGATTCATTAATATTTTGGTATTTGAAGGAAAAGTATAACTGGGTGTCATCTGCGTAGAAATGATGTTTGCACCACTGTAAGGAATTAGAGAAGTTTGCAGTGTACAATGTATATAATAAGGGACCTAAAATGCTTCCTTGGGGCACTCCTGCTTTCACTTCTAACGGGGTAGAAGACAGGTTATCAATTTCAACAATTTGTATTCTATTTTTTAAATATGAAGATAACATAGTACGAGCTGTGACACCAAAACCTAGAAAGTGTAACAAGGCCAACAAAACTTAATGATTAATCGTATCAAACGCTTTTGAATAGTCTAATAAAATTAGAATGCAGATTTCGCCATCATCTTTAGCCCTCAGAATATCATCAATAACATCAGCAGGTGCAGTAACACAACTATGGCCACTTCTAAATCCAGATGGTTTCAATGGAATAATGTCATTATCAGTGAGATGCTGACGAATTTGAATCTCCATGATTTTTTCAATTACTTTAGAAAGTGTAGGGAGAATGCTTATGGATCTGAGATCATTGAAATTTTCTGGCTTTTTTTTTGGTAACGGAAAGAGAAGAGAATTCGAAAAAAAGACACTTAGCCAGTTATTTATTTGGTTTACCCCATGGTTGTAAGGGGTGGAAAACGCAACCCCCAAAATTTATTTCCAATGTAACTTTTTGTCTTATTATTTGTTTACCATTTAAAAATTTATTTCCGATAGCCTGTTTCATTCTAAACAAAAAATGTCTCTTCGGTTTTTTGCCCAAAATAAACCAGTTCGCAGCGAAAAATTATTTTACGAACAACTACAGAGATACATCGTCATAAATGCGAACTGGATTCATCGTTATTTTGTAGTTAGTACCTGCATTAAACGATTAAAGGGTAATAAACAAAACTGATTCATTAATAACAAAACACACAACACGTAGAAATCATAGTAAATGTTCAATTGTTTTACAAATTTTATGTACCCTCTTTCAAGGGCTGTATCTTAACAAGGGATGCTCCAATGAAGTTTCTTTATATGAAAGATCCTATTTTTTTTTTTTTTCGATGAGGAACCACCTCCTTAAATGTTTTACACTTATTCGGTTACAACCTGTATAAATATATAAATACTACTATTTGCACAATGAATTCGTCCTTGTAATCATATTTTGTTATTCAGATTTCAGATAGTAAAAAAATCTTAGTTAATTTCAATAATGTGAAATTATAATTTCAATAATGTGAAATTACTGAAGACTAAGTGAAATTGAAAGTGAATAAACCCAGAAAGCACTTTCTGTGATGAGAAAGTGTAGGGAGAATGCTTATGGATCTGAGATCATTGAAATTTTCTGGCTTTTTTTTTGGTAACGGAAAGAGAAGAGAATTCGAAAAAAAGACACTTAGCCAGTTATTTATTTGGTTTACCCCATGGTTGTAAGGGGTGGAAAACGCAACCCCCAAAATTTATTTCCAATGTAACTTTTTGTCTTATTATTTGTTTACCTTTTAAAAATTTATTTCCGATAGCCTGTTTCATTCTAAACAAAAAATGTCTCTTCGGTTTTTTGCCCAAAATAAACCAGTTCGCAGCGAAAAATTATTTTACGAACAACTACAGAGATACATCGTCATAAATGCGAACTGGATTCATCGTTATTTTGTAGTTAGTACCTGCATAAAACGATTAAAGGGTAATAAACAAAACTGATTCATTAATAACAAAACACACAACACGTAGAAATCATAGTAGATGTTCAATTGTTTTACAAATTTTATGTACTCTCTTTCAAGGGCTGTATCTTAACAAGGGATGCTCCAATGAAGTTTCTTTATATGAAAGATCCTATCTTTTTTTCGATGAGGAACCACCTCCTTAAATGTTTTACACTTATTCGGTTACAACCTGTATAAATATATAAATACTACTATTTGCACAATGAATTCGTCCTTGTAATCATATTTTGTTATTCAGATTTCAGATAGTAAAAAAATCTTAGTTAATTTCAATAATGTGAAATTATAATTTCAATAATGTGAAATTACTGAAGACTAAGTGAAATTGAAAGTGAATAAACCCAGAAAGCACTTTCTGTGATGAGAAAGTTCGGCTGGAAGAATTGAAGTCGATCGTTATGCTAAAATCATCACTTGGTACCAATTTTGAATAATTAGTAATACCAGAGTTGAATATTAAAATGGAAATCGGAAACGATTCTTCACGGGTTATATTAAAAAGGCTTGAAAATTCCGAAACTCCGTAGAGGATGTCTTTTTTTTAATTATTATTTGTCCGGCGATATCTCATGAGACTTGAATTATTTTGATTTTTATGTGAATTACAATCCAGGAATTGAACCAAAGAACATTTAGACAACAGGCATCATTCGTGTTGATATACAAGATGGAAAAAGTGATAAAGCTAGGTTTTAATAACGAAATTTTACCATTCTGGAAATGAATCGTACAGAAATCGAAAATATCTCCGGAAAAATATCCTTTTCACTCTCACATCGACTTTTCTAACCTCCCTATATTTTTCGCTCAATCGACTCAATGAGTTATTCTCATTCATATAAGAAAAACTTGAAGAATTTTCCACAAGAGAAATAAACGAAAATTCCCATTCTTTTTCATATTGTAGTAGTAAACTTCAGGTCATTGTCGATATGCGTACTTAGAGACTGGCGATAATGATAATTTTCAATTATCGAATAGTTATTTCAAGAAACCTGTTATGTTCCTGTGAGTCGAAATCTAAAGCAGTTCAGGTGAAATTATTCCGGCGTTGAAGATTGAATGAACGTTCCTATCTCACGTTCCCTCTTGGCATGCTATCAAAATCAAAATAAATATTTTCAAAATCTCTGATTTCGGCTTTCCGAGGAGTTATTCTCCAGTAACCCTTATTATATCCAAAAAGCAAACTGAACTTTTCATCAGCGTAGACGGTTTCAGAATACTCCGTATTCATTTCTATGTATGCAAAAATAAATTTATCTTGATTGTAGCTTTGTGAATTTGACTCGAATTCAATATATTCCTTCGAACTGTTGAATGGCTATACTTGTTTGTAATGTAATGTCTTGCCTGAATCTGTGGATGAAGAGGTTCGAAAATGCTTCAAAAATATCTCAAAATCTGAAGTGTGACACTAGAGACAAATCGAAAAGTTTGGACGACACGCCCAAGCAAACTCTGATACCTAAACAAAAGGTTGATATGAGCTAAAACGTGGTCCTCCACTGGCTTAACGAAGTTTTCATGCGACAGAGTGCAAGGTTTTTTACAGAATAAATTTCTGCAGATGTTTTTAGTGATCGGAATGACAGAACTGATTTTCGAACATTGTGATGGTTACACTTAGGTACCGGTTTCTGACTTACTGGCTCATCAATTGACATGCAAGGAAATTTGAAATTGAAAACTATACAACTCCCTCCAGAGGTTTACTTGAAACTTTCTAGAAAAAAAATATCATAAATGTCAGGTAGAGAATGGAAAATAAGAAGCTCATTTCAACTCAATTCTTTCAAGATTGTCGAAACCAAGAAACACAAAAGTCAAATTTCAGGTAATCTATTACCAAATGAAACTCCCATATGTTTCGACTTCAGTAGTATCACTTGTGTATCTTGCGCTCGAATATTCTATTTTTCCCCTCAAGGCAAAAAAAATCATATTTCATTCCAGTTTTCCCACATCCATCTTCTTGGCGGATAGTCAGCAGCTGTTCTGAAGTATGATATTGCCAAACCTATTTACGACGCTATCCTCCCACATTGTCATCAAACCGCCCCTTTTCAGAAATAAAACGATCATTTATGTGCCAATAAAATGCTGACAGAAAAAAATCTATTACGAACACACATTTTTCGGCTTTTCAGCAGATATAGAAACATCGACCCTTGACATGGAAGTGTTTTTACGACCTGTCAGAGTAAGGTATTTCGTGAAACGATCGATGAGAACATTAACATTTTTTGGAGATGGAATTGTCACATAGGAGTTTTCCTTAATTGATTGAGTTTTTCCGGAACTCAAAGCACGATGTGAAATTCTTTTATCTTGAAGAATATCGATTTGAGACTTCTGTCACAACTTTGATTGGATTATATGCACAGATTACAGAAAAAAGTTTAGATATGTAACGGCTTACTTGTAAAAACAAAAAATATTCGTCACACTTATGTAGCTGTTTTCGACCCCAGCTATTCAACAAAATTGGATGAACTTTACTAGCGTTCCATATCTTATATGTGATTAATGTTTCAGAACAGGTTTTTATAGATCGTTCACTCTGGCAGATGACTTTCTTGTTGCAACCTTGATAAGTGATTTCATATTTCCTAGACTTTTTTTGTGTGTCCTAATTTATTTCACGATTACCAAGCAGTTATTGTACTCAAGAAGTTAAATGGAACTGTGATATCCACTTTTTCGAAAACATTTCCGAGTCCTCTATGAGGTTTTTCTAATTACTTTTACAACTTTATCTTTTGAATCAGTCATAGATTCACAAAGCGTGTCACTCAGTCAAGATTTTCCAGTCAACTCTTTACAATATCTTGAAACCGCTAAATTCACGCGCTTTTAATTGTCGAAATTCTGCATCATTTATTTATCAGAACCTTCGCTGCATGATGAGTTGAGATAATTCTCAACTGCATCATGCAGCGAAGGTTCTGATGAATTGATAATGCACAATTTCGTAGTTTTTTATATATCCTTCATTATAGCTTCAAATACGTGAAATATTGTCGAACAGAAAAATTTTCGTCTGAAAACTATATTTCTTCATGATACCTATTCAAATATTACTGTTAATATCGAAACTCTGCGTATTTAAATAATCGTACAGAAATGCACAAGTTCAATCTGATATTATGATTATAACAGTAATGGTGATAATGATCAGGATGCAAAACTGATGCCCCAGCTCTAATGAGACAACTCGAATGTTTAGGTAGGTAAATCAAATGAAAGTCTCTCATACAATACATAGTCAAAAGAGAAAGAAATGGAGTACGTATTATAATTGCACTGATCAACTCTTTATAATATCGGTAATTTTACATGCTTTCAATTGTCAAGTCGAAATTCTGCATCATTCATTTATCAGAACTTTTCCTGCATGGTGCAATTAGGATAATCCCAAGTCCGTTATCACCAACTCTCATATATTTCGATTTTTTTTTTTGAGAAACCAGTTAGGATATAACTCTCGAATAATTTTCACTCAAGCTATACGAGAATGTGTGCAGATATTCAAAAATTCTATACTCAGCAACAAACTACAATAATTGTGAAAAAGAAGCAAAAATTGGTGGAGGTGAATTAACAATTGATTATTCGGTTACTTATTGTGACAAAAAATTTAATATGAAACAGGTGCATGGAAATGTGGATTGAAATTCTTCAAATTGAAAAAAATTGTATTTCGATACTGGTTATTCATTTTCTTAACTTACTTTTTTCTTACATCTCTGGTCTTTCGGGCTTGAGGGCCGTGTAGTGGAATTTTTACTTCCGGAGCTTCCGGCTACATCTGCGGCAGCCATCTTCAGCGGCGTGGTCTTAGTTGGACTCCTCTATGTGAGTTTACTACGACGTCGTAGTAAACTCACATAGAGGAGTCCAACTAAGACCACGCCGCTGAAGATGGCTGCCGCAGATGTAGCCGAAAGCTCCGGAAGTAAAAATTCCACTACACGGCCCTCAAGCTCGAAAGACCAGAGATGTATTAACACTGGCCGTGAAAGCCTACATTCTTACATTACTTTTTTCTTGTTGAAGTCACACTCTATTTATTCATACTCTACTTTCCCGGGGAATTTCGACTCATTACATGAATCTTTCTCCTGCTTTTGCGATGGGTGTTGACTTCCCCGAATCACTTACATAGGCGTAGAGGGAGTCATGAGATGAGAAAGAGGGTTTCGTTGTTTCGCAGAATTTTTTTTGATCGTCGAACTTGTAACAGTCGTTTGATGAGAGAATTGCTGATGATCAGCCATATTGGGAAGATATTCAGAGCCTGAGCCTTTAGATAGTTCTTCAGAATCTCGAATAAAAAATAATCGGTTTGAAAATCATTATTTTGAGGAAGATGAACGTTTTATCCATAGTTTTTTGAGTGACTAACCTACCACAATCGGAAAAATCAAGAAATAGTATATATATATATATATATATATATATATATATATATATATATATATATATATATATGTGCCGGAAGCCGGAATCATAAAAACGGCTTCCAGGAACAAACCGAAACAGCAGAAAACCCCAGAAACACCGGTCATAACAACCAGACTACCATACATAAAAGGAACCACAGATAAAATCAGCAGAATTCTCCGCAAACACGACATAGCTACTTCGTTCGTACCAGAACGTACAATTAGATCGATACTCCGTAATCCGAAGGACCAAATACCACTGGAGTCCCAGGGAGTTTACGAAGTACCATGTCGAGACTGCAACAAGTCCTACATCGGCCAGACCAACAGACGGATCAACGTACGCAAGGATGAACATGAGCTATCAGTGAAAGGGAAAGTCACCACATCCTCCATCTTTCAACACGTATTGGAGACAGGGCATAACATCAATTTCGAAAACACAAAAACATTAGCGAGCGATGAAAACTTCTACTCTCGAACAATCAGAGAGGCTATCGAAATTGAGAAACGACCGAGTAGTATGAATAAGAGAGATGATGCCCAAAGATTACCAAGAACGTGGAAATCCATCATATCACAAAACAATAACAAGCCGATCACACCAGAGGAACAAGGTCGGACATTATCAAGTAATTACCATACAGATATAATGAAAAATGCAGTCGGACCAACGAAGAAAGTGGGAGGGGCCCAGGTCAAAGATACCATCAATGAACACCCCTATATATTGAGAAGTAGAACTCGAAATAATTAGTCGAGTTCGGAGGACGAAACTCAATCATCACCTAGAAGATGGCAAATGAGACTTTGCCGAAACGTTGTGACAATTATCCTTCAGGGGATCAAAACCACAGAACACGGAATGAAACCCGAAAAAACAACTCATCATATATATATAATATATATACTATTTCTTGATTTATATATACACAGGGTGTTTCTAATACTGACACAGAATTATTTTTCTTCTCCCGAAGATGCTATAGCCTTGTAGCGAAACAGGCGTCGATTGCAAATGTTATCATTTTGGTGTTGGTATAATAATTGATCTTCACAAGAAGTGAAACAATATGTTATATGAGTAAGTCATAAAGGATTTAAAAAGGAATAATTTTCATAAGGCGTCTTCTGAAAACAAATTTTTCTACAAACGAAATATGCAACTACCAAGCAATACCGACTATGAAAAAACAATAAGCGAATAATATATGTTCAAAATGAGTTTCTCGCTAGATAAACAATGATGTAACGATTATATATCTGCGAAAAAAAATGGATGGTACTATTCGAAAACATAGGGATGGTGGTGAGTTTTCAGGGGTTTGAACACGAACAGATCATTTTGAGTGCAATTGAGGCAGTTCGATGTTCGAAAAAATGATTTTTCGATTATTTTTCTTCCAGTAACGGAGATATTGCTTGTTCAGAAAATTCTAGGACATCCTGTATATATATATATATATATATATATATATATATATATATATATATATATATATATATACATACATATATACTTATACATATATACCTATATATCAAATAATTGTTAGAAATGATCAATCGAGAATTCCTCTGAGACAGAATTGATTCCTGTGGAATACATTGCATAAATTACACTCCTGATCTTCAAAAATTTTCAAGCATTTATTATTCAACTTGTTTTCCGTGATATAGTTCGGTGTGTGATGAATTTTCTCCCTTGCGATTTGTAGCCTCAAAGATTTACCGGAATCAACAAGGAGATTGGAGTCCATGAAATATTGGACGTCAGGCCCGACCCACTTCCATAACTTTGCCAAGCCCAACTAAAGTTTTGTTATTCGTCCTGAAAATTTGTTCAGTCAGTTGTACTGGAACGTCGAGTATGGCAGATACTTCGCGTTTGAGCTTCACAGAAGTGAGAGCATCCAGATCAATTATAGCTGAAGTTTCATTAGTCTCAAGCCTAGTAGATACGTGCTGAAAACTGGAAGCAAAAATGACTCTCTTGCCGATGGGTATCATGATTACCATGTCTGGTCACGATTTCCAGATTCAATTTGTCTGGAGGCATCAAACGTTCATTCAAAATGAAATAACATTAATTCTTTTTCATCTCAAAAGAAAATGAAAACACAGATAATTCGATCAGAACTATTTTACATTCCTTACATTCCACATTCAATGGGTCATTAGTTGTGGTACATGCCCACAATAATCATGGTGAATTGATGAAGTATATGTCATAACATAGTCGATCACTATGTTCATGTCTGAATATATGATAATTTATTCATCACTTTTTATTCATATGCTACTTAGTTTTTACCTCGTTAGGGGCAGATAAGCAGATGCTTTATCATTATTATTGTACTGCACTACTCACAGTATCACGTTGGCTTTCTTTCCCATCCCCAAAATGAACTGGATGGTATTGAATGGAATGATAAAAAGCCCAAATTCGCGATTTTGAGAAATTAGCAGTTGCAATATGAACAGACTGTTTATGCATCAACACTTTGAATGAATGAATTCATAAATTGATGAATCAATGATAGCCAGTGATGTTTCGTAGATTCCACTCGATCACAAAATAAAACAGATACTTTTTCACAAAGTCCAGATTCTGAATATAATTACCAGTTTTTTTTTTAATTCTCCATTTAACGTCGGCCTATTTCCGCTACCAAGGCCTATCACCGACGCCGGTGAGCACACTTCCCCCAACCGGAAATTTTGCCGAACCCTCTGGTATTCCAACCAAAGGTAGGGATCTTTAACGAGCCCAACATCCATGGACTCGGGACCGACGGCTTTACGTCCCCTCCGAAGGACGGCATATTCTCAATATATCTTGTGCTCATTGATATATTGTCTGCGAGCTATGATATGCTATTCCGCTGCAGCTGGTACGGGCTTTCGACACGGTATTTCCCTGTATGGTCACCCATCCAAGTACTAACCGCGCTCGGCGTTGCTTAACTTCAGATATCAAATGACTGTCAGTCAACCTGAAGAACTGTGCCATACCCATAATCACCAGTTCTTGCAAAATCAATTCAGAATGAACATAAGGAATAAACTCATTTTTAGCGTTATTATGTATTTTATCAGAAAATCAATTTGTATTGTTAATTCGACAATGAAAACTATAACAATATAACCCCTTTCTTTCACCCCCTCTTAAATATGAGCACCCCCTCAATAATTTTTAATGAGAAGGGGGTCGTGTGGCATCTTGTTCGAAAGAGATTTTCATTATCTGATCAGCAATACAAAGTTTTTCATTTTTGGTGCAACTCTAACGGAGAAAATTTCAAAATATTGACACTGTAAATTATGTATCCGTTGAAACAGTTCAATTGCTATTGTCATTCTGACAATTCAAATTCAATTTAAATTGAAAAACACTTCCTAAAAATATTTCGTTCATTCTACGAAAAGAATATAAATTTCACATTTTCAAAACGAATTGTCTAGGCTATATATAATTGCACCAGATTTTAAAAACTGAGTGTTACTGAACAGAGAATTGCGAACCCTTTTGAACTAGGTGCCGCACGACCCCCCTTCTCATTTAAAATTTTTGAGGGGAGCTCATGATTCAGAGGGGATGCAAGAAGGAAGTAATATTTTCTTACTGTTACGTCCTAATAATAATGATAATGTAATATGCACCATAGACACCGGTGCTGCAGTTTCCTTGGTACGCAGCGACATCCTTCGGCCTAGAAACGTGAAGCCTATTTCATCTAACGTCGTGCTTCGGTCAGTCACTGGTGAAAACGCACCTATTCGAGGAGAGGCTGAAATTACGTTGATTCTTTGGCGACTCACCATCACAGATACAGTTTACGTCGCAGATATAAAAGATGAAGTCATACTCGGAATGGACTTGATCAGTGACTATGGAATTTCATTCGACAATGAGCAAAAGATTATAAGGTTCGGAGGAGAAGAATTTGTCCTCACAACTCCAGCAGAAAGGGCAATGCCTGTGAAACCACGATTACCGGAAACTGCGAGAATCCCTGCACTATCGAAGGAATTAGCTCGTGTGACAGTGAATAATGACCATGAATGCAGCGCCCGGCCATCGGATGATTCCACCAACAAATCGGATTTCGGACAAGTCCGGGTGAAGACAGAAAAAGCCATCCCTGTGAGAGCCGCCAGGTGTCGCGTGGGAGGTACAAGTGACATCTCCGAGATGAAAACAACTGGAAGGGCTGACTTGGTCAAACAAGAAGTCAACAGTGGCCAAGTCCACTTGATTCAACAACCGTCCAGAAGAGTTCCATTCCCTAAGTACAAGAGATGCTAAAGTGCATTGACAGGAGGAAGGCGCGGCACTATCGGAAGGCAAATACTGGCGAATTTCAAGAAGATCGAATGTGGCTGTATAACCCCCGTCATAGGATGAATGATGTGGTGTACAGTGTTCAACGTAAGCCTAGAACAAAAATGAAAGTCGTACACCTGAAGAGACTGAAATGTTACAATGGGCATAACGAGATGTTATTTGATCGGGACGATCAAATTGAGAGTGGGATAATGTTACGTCCTAGCGCCGGCCCTGACGAAATCGTAAACGCAAGGCGAGGGATCGCGTCGTAGCGAACGTCCTTTTCCAAGAACCCGTACAGCCGCCTGGAGAATTCGAGACACGTCATCGGGGCTTCTCTGGAGGATTCTCGATAGAGACGCAAGTATATAAGCAAACGGGACATCGCGGCGAGGGAGAGAATTTGTATTACAGGGAGTTAGTGATTCGGCAGTTTTATTCAGAGCTAAGTGACGAGAGTTTAGTAGAGCTAAGTGGAAAGAGTTTTGTTATTGCTAAGTGCGAAGGTGTAGAGATTTTAGTATAGAGAATTTAAGTACCGAGCATTGGAAAGTTATCGGAGCGATTTAAGTGGTTGTGTTGTACTGTATTGTGATAGTGAGTTATAATAAAAGTAGTTTAGTGTTGTTTGGTGTTTTGATCATCGAACCCAGGGAAATATCGTAACAATTTTGTGAATTGGCAAATTGACAATGGCAATTGACCTATTTCAGGTTCTTTCAACGGGTACATAATTCACAGTGTCAATATTTTTAAATTTTAACAAGACATTTTCGCCGTTATGGTTGCACCAAATATGGAAAATTTGGTATTGCTGAAAAGATAATAAAAATCACTTTCGAACAAGATGCCACACGACCCCCCTTCTCATTCAAAATTTTTGAAGGGGTGCTCATAATTAAGAGGAGGTGCAAGAAGGGGGCAAATTGACAATAAAAATTGACCTGTTTCAGGAATTTTTGATAAAATACATAGTAACACTAAAAATTATTTTTTTCGATACGTATGGACCTCACTGTATGAAGCCAGAAATTAATTGCCAGCTCGAGATATTGATAATAGTGCATAATTGATCCGTCAGGTCCAAATCTATGATTTCAAGCTGGTCGACTATGATTGCCGGCTGGCCCAATTCTGTATTGAAAGTCCCATGAACCGATATTCGTTTTCCACATCTGAATGAATAATCACGTACGAATCGCTACATGTTTTCTATAGAATAACTGAAGTAGAAAAAACTGAATATGATTCTTCAGCCTAATACCAAAATGTAGATTCTCACCAAAAATGACGAAATAAAGGCCGACTTTCACCCATCTGTTTACCGGATGAAACAGACTCTTTATAAGATTTCATAAACAGACGAATACGCTTATAATGGCGCTTGCCTATCAAAATGTGGTTCAGACTAATTACATTGAGTTTGGAAAATATCCACCATATGGAAAACTTGTTCATTATCGATTTGTCAGGAAATTCTATTTCCCATGAAAATTGGTGTATTGCAGAATACTTGCATATAAGTTATCAAAATGTCAAATTTCCGAACAGTGTACAGGGGAGAACAAAAATAGAATTTTGATCAAGCGTAAACTACTCTGGATGTGATTTCAAATTTGAATAGTGAATTCAATTCTGAACGACTTCTTTGAATGCACTTTTCGATTATGTCAAAATGAGATGTGGTATACACCTGATCAACATTCCTATTTTTCGTTCTCCCCTGTACACTGTTCAGAAATTTGAAAATTTGACAACTCCCGTGCAAGTATTCTGCAATACACCAACTTTTATGACGAACAAGTTTATTGAAAAAAGGAACACGAAGTCATCTCTACATAAATTTTATTCTAACAAAATCAATGTCCTAATTACATGCCTCAATTAATTAGGACATTGATACTGTTAGAATCAAATTTGTGTGAAGGTGACTTCTTGTTCCCTTTTTCAATAAACTGATAATAAAAGAGTTTTCCATATGGTGGAAATTTTTGAATCTCACTCTATATAGTCTGGACCAAAATTTGATAGGCAAGCCATTATAGGAGTATTCGTCAATTTATGAAACCCTATAAAAAAATATGTTCCATCGGATAAACAGATAGTTGAAGGTCGACCTCTATTCCGTCTCTTGGATTACTAGCGCGCCTCGTGTGGTGAGTTCAGAATGTTTTTTCATAATATTGTTACGAATCTCCTAGCGCCGGCCCTGACCGGCTCTGACGATCGTAAACGCAGCGGTCGAAGAGCAAACGTCACTTTTCCACGAACTCTCGTCACGCCTGGAATATTCGATACCCTAGATTTGACTCGAAGATTCTCCATAGGCTTACGCAGATATATATATATATATATATATATATATACGGGAGACGCTTCATCGCGGAACAGACAGTTTTGTTATGAGTTAGTTATTCAACAGTTATTCAGAGCTAAGCGGAGAGAGCTTTGTTATTATATTATATATATTATATATTACAGAGCGTTGAAAAGTGATTGTTTTGTGTTGTGTTCTGTTTTGATAGAGAGTTATAATAGTGTTGTTTGGTGTTTTGATAAACGAACCCAAGGAAAAATCGTAAAAATATGTTTGAGTTCATCTTATGGAAAAGATTGAGTTATCGTTATTTCATTTCTCATGTATCAAAAGTAACCATTATGGTCTCTCTTCATAATATGTGATGATGAGTCAATATATGTATTCGAAGTCATGGCGTCGGATCTCTCATTGACATGTATACCAATATGTGAATAGACTGATGGGATTACCGATTGTGTTAGCTCTCACAGCTGTTGTCTTATAAATTGTTAGTGTATTTCGGGTTTGTTGGTCATGGTTTGCATGTTTGTTGGGCTTGACTTTCCATCTACAACTGCGGTAGACATTGAAAAAAAACGATGTCGCGATTTTTCACTCTTCAGTGAGTCTGGAAATTGTTGTACTATATACGTATGGATATCCTCTGTGGAGAACTCTACACTGGCACCTGCTAGGGGTGTAGTTGTTTTGAGAGGTGTTCGCTCATCAACCTACTGTGTAAGTATCTGCGACTGTCTTGGACGTATCGTCCAATTTTTTATTGTCTGGCAGTCTACAAGTATGCTCGCCAACGATGCACTGTAGTTTCCATTCATTATAAGCTTCAAACAAAAACAATACATTTTCATGCACTCAGAACGGTAAGCATTGAAATTGTTTTAGTATTATTTTGTCCTTCGTACGTCATTTTTCCATATCTCCTATAATATTTCATATCACATTCAAGACATTTCCTTCAAACCTATTTCCCCATTATGAATCAGATACAAAATGTGCGAATATTGAATCAGATTCGTTTCATTGAATATTTCAGTTGACGACAAACAGCAGCTATTCTTTCAATCTCGCCCGACATGAAGTCGATCACTTCGGAAAACGGTATGCATTTTACTTCGTTTCGAATTCAATGTGACATACTAACAATGTTTCATAGACAGGTGAGATTTATTTGGCCTCCTAGCAGAAATCAAATCGAAAATATGTCAATAATGAAATATGAAGGAAGTGGTGAGTCTGGGAAGGGTGTTCTTCACCATATCACAAACTGGCCAAATATCTGCAATTGCCGAGAATGTGAGTGTTTCGGTTTGAATAAAAATAGATTAGTCGAATCTGCTTGCCACTCATTTTACAAAATTATTTACGCAAACCAATTGATCAGCTCAAATGATATAGAAGATTCTAGAGCAAGAAGTTTCAAGTCGAATGATGAAACTTCCTTGAACCTCAGATCGTACAGGTTTCGACTTTTGAGGACTGCGGTTCATAGAAAGACAATAGATGGTGGCTATCACAAACATCCACATTGTCACTGTGTCACAATCTTCAAAGTTGAATGTTCTGACAGAACTCTTGCACTTTCTGAATGTGATTTTGACAATTTATTGTCTCATTCTCAATAGACCAGCAACGACAGTGAAATCAGTTTTCGAACAAGTGATTCTGAGGTGTTTTTCGAGTTTGTTTACCGTGGTCCACAGGTTTTCACTCCTGACGTTTCGCCTATAGCTGTTGTATGCATTATTAAAGTCTATGAGGTAACGGATGCAATGTTTTCGTTCCCACAGTACATACTGACAACTTTAGGAATAAGAAGAAATCATAAACATTCAATTCAAATACAAAGAGGAATCTGCAACATGTTCAAACTCATATTACTATTAGGATATGACGTGAATTCAAATCTCTGTTTTACAAAGAGAATAGAGGATGGCGACTATGAACTTGAAGATCTGATGACTCCCACTTTTCCAACTGAGTTTCATTTTGAATTCAGTTTCCACTGGAGTAATAACATTGCTTTCATAATTTGTAACATTACTCTTGGAATTCTATACTAGTGTACAATACTATATCTCTTGGTCTCTAAAATACAATCTTACGAATATACCGAATATACTACAATCCGTATGGAGAACAGACACATAAGAGATGGGGTATTGGCTACCAGATCTCTGCACAAGAACCAATAGGCAAACAGATCAGGCATGTCAACAGAAACGACTTTTTGCCAAATTACCGAAAGGGCAGAATATGCTCCTAGGAACAAGGAGGTGCTGTTGGCAGCGTTCCTGGCCATAGAGAGCGCTTTCGATAATATTTCCTTGATCGTCCAAGCGTCAAGGAGAAAAGGGATTGATGAAACAAGCTGCAGATGGACAGCCTGCATGCTTAGAGGACGGCTAATACATACAACTATCTCGGGCGAATCCATGGTGGCACGGGTGGCAAGGGGATGCCCACAGGGAGGAGTTCTATCCCCACTTCTGTGGAACGTTGTAATGGAGTCATTATGTTTGTTGGATCGAGATGGACACGAAATACTAAGTTATACTGACGATGAAGTGAATGCAGCTGGCCTTGAATACTGCAACTAGTTGGACCGATGAGGAAGTGCTCAAAATGAGTCCATCCAAATCGGTTATAGTGGCATTCATCAGTAAAATCAAGATGGAGGGACTTGAACCTTTGAGGTGAAGAAATCAATCTCTCAGGTGAGGTTAGATATCTTGTTGTACTAGATTCAAGATTGACCTGGAACCAACATGTGGACAGAATAAAAAAGCGGAGGTGATATTTACATTGGCCAGGCGCACGTATGGAGATAAATGGGGATTGAAACCAAGCATGTTGTACTGTTTGTACACAATGCTGGTTAGAACCATGATAACGAATGCATCTTTGGCATGGTGGTCGAAGACGAAAGAAATATCTGCTATGAACGAACTGAGCATGGTCCAAAGACTTGCCTGTCTGGGCATAACAGGTGAAATGAAAACAACACCAACAGCAGCAATGGTGGTGCTCTTGGATCTTACCTCCATCTTCTGATAGGGTAAGAGGCAAGAATGGGCCATTAAAGAATGGAAAATTCACCGGGATACAAAAGATGGGTGAAAACAGATATCGTGGGACATGTGGAGGGACATGTACTCAACATGAATACAAACCACATGTCACCCAAATTCATATTCAGCACGAACTTCTCAGTAATGATGAGGAATCGTGAAGAGTGGCAAAAGGACAATCTCTCTGAGAACATGCCTGGCTGGAGCACCTGGTTTACAGATGGATATGGAACGAGTGCTGGTGTATACTGTGCGGGGAGAAACCAAGGGTACAGTCACCCGCTCGGACAACACACATCTGTTTTTCAAGCATAACTTTATGCTATACTCCAATGTGCAACCTGAGGTCCCAACGAAATGGGAGGATCAATATTTTCACGGACAGCCAAGCTTCACTCAAGGCACTGAAAAATCCCAGAGTGATATCTAGACTGGTATGAGAATGCCGCGAGGAACTGAAACATCTAGCAGACCATAATAGACTGACTCCACAATGGGTACCAAATCACTCAGGTATCGCAGGCAATGAAAAAGCCGATGAGCTTGAAAGACAAGAATCATCAACACCATAGACTGGACTCGAGCCAGCAGTGGGGGTATCCACAACAACAATACGAGGTCACATAAGGAATTGGTGAGAACAAAACATAGAGATCACTGGGGAAATCTACCCAGTAGCGCTCACGGGAGATGTTTCATAAAAAGACCGTCGAGGAAAAATACTGAAGACCTGCTTCAATGTAACAAGAAACAGATAAGGGTTAAAGTAGGGCTGTTGACTGGACACTGTCTACTCAAAGGTCACCTGAATAAGATAGGGCTGTACAACGGCGACATTACCTGCAGACAATGTAACAAAGGGATAGATACAGCTTGACACACACTCTGCAACAAATATATGGAAAACCACCCAGCAATCAACCTGCACAAACTTGTACAGGAAACAAGGTTGTTGGAATGGGTGTCATAAAGTATAGGGAAGCAAAGCGCATTAAGCCCTAGAGGCTGAAGTGCTTTCCGGGGACTTGGAAATGAAGGACAGGTCAGACGGCTTCCTCAAGGGAAAAAATCTTAGAGAATGAAGTGAAACATTCACGGAAGATTTATTCCTGGAATGGATAAGTTGATGAAATCAAGCATCGAATTAACAATTCGTCAATTCAGACTGGAAATGAACGCATTGGCGGGCGCTCAGAGGTCAAATTTGTGTTTCTCTTTCAATGTGGATGAAAATAACTCTTGTGTTCAAAATTCAACATCCCTCTAAACCCTCCATGATGATGTTTCATCGAGGATTCTCAGTAAGTAATTGAGTAAGAAAGAATAATTCCTTCATTTCGAAAATACCACATTCGAGCTTTCTAGATGTCTCTTCTGACTTGAGGTAGGGATGAAATAATGATAACACACCTTCGATATCAATCCATAATAATAATTTAAATTTCACCTAGCTACGCTACTGAAGAATTTCAAAATATTACCAAATGCCATTTTCTTTCTTTCCTCTGATATTTTCTGAAAAAATATTCAGGTTTCCAGAGTATTTTCAAAAAAACAAAATTTTCAGTCTATGGTACTGAAAAGAGATATGATGATATCCGTCCTGGACTGAGAAAGCTCATAATCGAATATCAATGTATTATAAATACTAAAAAAAGTATTCACAAGATATATATTCCGGATAATTCGGATGGAAATCCAAATCAGTTTTGTGTTTCCGAAACTTTAGTATATGGTTCAGCAATAAGTGATATCACGGATTATTTCCCTCAATGCGAATAAACGATGAAACAGTTGAAGGCTAGACTGCTTTTACAGAGTTTTACAGCGATTAAATGCACTAGACCTTTTAACCGATTAAAATGTTCGAAATAAACCGGGCGTTTGGATCACTATCTATGGTACTATATTGTTCCTGTGTTCGATTTTGATGTTTCCTGAGTTTACATGTTTTCTGGAAATAATCTAAACATATATCCCTCCTTCACCAAGTTCAATCGACCAAAATGCGTGCATTTTCATGATTTTCAAAATTTTGCTTTCAAGCAAATGCTTTCGTGTATAACAATTTAAAATAAAATCCCTCGACCTGCGGTCTCGCGATTTTATCAAATTATCATACACTCAAGTCATTTGCTAAGCAAAATTTCGAGAATCATGGAAGTGCAGCACACATTTTAACCGATTAAACTTGGTGCACTCGGGATATAACCCCCGAATAATGGTCAATTTTATTATCATATAAGATGTTCATCAATCTTCGAAATTAACGTTTTGATAGGGATTTTGCAGAAAATGTACAACGAATTTTTGGTTGGAAACTTTAGTCACAACTTCAGTCAGCGAAAGAATACGAAAATGTTATATCATTAGACCAGGTGATCACATTCGGCTATCAAGTTCATTTCTTGACAGATGTTTTGTTAATCTGAGGATCAACATCAATAAACACTTTCACCGAATCGTTAGGGAATGGTGGATCAAAAACCGGCTCCATATTCCTCCCCAAATACAAGCAGTAAGGCATTTCCGCAGCGAGTTCCATGTTCATTTTCTTGGCCAAATCTGCAAGATACGTACTAGTCGCATTCAGCCTAACGACTTTGTACCCACAATCAGCTGCCAATTCCTTCGATTCATGAAGCAACCTCTCAGCGATATCAGTTCTTCTGTGCTTCTTCATCACGAAGAGGTTGGAGATTTCGAAGATTTTCTGCACACAATAACAATCCCAAAGACGTGGAAAACGTTGTATATGAGCTTGGAATAAAAGGAGTTGCCTCACGTTTGGACACTGGACACTCGCTGCTAATTTTTCTTTCAAGTCAGGATCCCACCGATTAGATGATTCGTTGATGCAAGCTCCTACGAGACATCCGTCGTATTTGTTTCTTGCCACGAGCGTTATACCTTCCGCTAGATTCTTCAGAGCAGTTTCATCCATTACCGCGTTTCGTCCGATTCCCAAACCCAAACATGTTGGTTCTTCGGGATAGTATGAGTCGTGCATTAATCTGAGAATGTGCTCGTAGTCATCTTTGGTCGGTTTCAGGATGATGAATGGTGATAGATTGGGCTCCTTACGATCTTTGGATTTTCTAAAAATGGACAAGCATCTGTGAGGGTGAAGTTTAATTAGGGGTGTCTGACTGGGAATTTTGTGTATGATTGTGCCGAAAAGATTGGTCATCTTCACTGTAAATTTTGATGGATGGGTGGTGACGTTTGGTGACTGTCAGTACATTGACAGTCAATTTGGGTGGATATGTCTGAAATATTTTCAAAAATGACAGGATTTTATCGTGGCGGTTTTCTATAGGGTGATATTCGACAAGTCAATTCAGAGTATTGATTATTCACGAAATTTATAAACAATAGATCAATCGATCCGCCACATCTGTGAATGTGAGAGTTGATTATTGAACACTTCCAGTCCAAAAAACTGCTAAATTGTACAAAAAACTAAGTATTGAGCGATGACAACGAAACTCATGACTCAGAACGACTGTGTATAATTATTGTTCATAGAGATATAGTTAATCAACCATATGGAAATATCATTTGAAAGGATGGATACTACGGGTAGATGGCGCTAGTGATTTCGTTTCCAGGTCAGGTCTTTTCTTATATTTTTCTTGAGGACGTCGTAGCTTGAATTCGATATTTTCCTGATCACTTATACAAAATGCCAAAAGATGGCAATCAATTCAAAAACAGAAGTGGAATTTTTGGTCAATGTCGTTGATAATTCGTGTTCTCGAGACTATTTTAATGCCTAAACTTTCATTTGCTCCATAAATTCCTATCGTCAACTCTGTTTGAAGCTTCATTATCTTCATTTCAAAATTTCAGTCAAACTGACAGACAGAACTGAGCACTTTTGCATTGTCAAGCAAACGTAAATATCTACATTATACTGTAGATGGCGTAACAAAAACGCTTCAAATCCTTTTTACACCGACTTATATCTCTATAAACGATGGTATAATTATGCAAGTGTCATAATTCAAAACGGATTATAGTCATTCTCGCTTTTGTGTTTAATGGCAATTGATGGTTTCCATAGAATGTGTGCATATTGTAACCCCTTGAAGTGGGGAAAGTTGCAACCCGTGGACTCTAAGTCGAAGGCTGGGCGTGGGTTCGTCAAGTACAAATCAAGTTGTTCTAAATTCAAAAGTAGGTCTGGGCGCCAGACTAGTTAAGTCGAGAAGGGGGATCTGACAAAACTAAAACACTTCTGAATACTACAGTATATAATCAAGAAATTCAAGGGTGACTGAAGAGTTTTACAATTCAGATTTGAAAATTTAAGGGCTGAGTGAAATGTTGGAATTCAACAAAGGACACTCTGCAATTATAAGTTGGGTTAAGTATTAATTCACATGGATTAGTAATTTCCTAATTTAGATGGCTGTACCGCCCTAAAAGTAATTGGAACTATGTGAAATATAGTACAGGATGCACTTTGTCAAATTATGATTAGTATACGTATACGAAGTAATCTGAAAAACAGATAAATGACAGCGCTGTTATCGTGCCCTCACAGAGCTACCTATAGTTAAGAACGGGCTTACAGGGTGATGATTTCCAATTAAATCTGAGCACGGAGAGTCGAAGACAGATTTCTCACAAAAAGGTTACCTGGATTCTTAAAGACTGCAACTTGTATATTTCCGAAATCAGGTCCTTATCAGGACTAAATACCTGATACAATCATTCATATGCTATGATACTTCAGCAGGTTGATACTCAATTCCTCATCCTTGAATTTCAAATAAACAGAACAACATTTTAGTGGAACTCAACTCCCAGTAAGTGTTATAACACCTTTATCCAAAAATTTATATCCAAATAAAAAACTCCATGGTACAATACAAAATGGAGAAAGCTGCCATAGCTTTACTCCTAACTTTCTACTATTACATCTTTATCCTCGGTGGGATGAAGCCTGTAATTAATCAGTCTCAAATTAGAAAAATTGCAGAAAGTTTAATTTAAGTACTTGCCTAAGAATCGTGAATAATATTAACTGGTCCATATTTCAGAATCGATTTATCAATGAAGCTAACGAACGGGAACGACTTGCACTGTCTACGGTCAGGGCGCGATTGACTCATGTCCCTTTTTCTCCCCGATAGATAGGCAACCACGAAGGTTCCAAATCTTACGGCTGGTTCACCATTGAAATTAGGGCGAGTTTACTTCTGAATGCCGAATATAAACAATGGAATACAATTGTTATATGACGTTTCAAAAAGAATTTAATATCTAGTCATTCCAAATGAACGAATGTAATTGAAATATATATCGTAGAGAAGCTTGAATCGATAAATTACCGTAATCATGCATTCATTTTCGTTAGTTCTCATAACGAACAAAAGGTGCGCAGTATCATAACATAATGTAAAGTAGAAGCTGAACTATAGTGTAGCTGCTGAAAAGATAGAATGATCACGTTATTGAATTAACGTAACACACGTAAATACAAAGCACAAATGAGTACAGTACAGTGTAAACAGTTCTTCATTTATTTCAGTTTAGAGGCGTGGCATCGTACGCCGCGCAGGCTATATATAGATGCAGGCATTCACTGTTCACGCGTCCGTGAATTCTATCTTTTGAACGGCCCGACTCTAGGTACCTACTTGTTTGAGTTCCTGTAATGACCGCTGGGGGTAAAGTTAAATGGATTGAGGTAAATGGGTTTTGTACTTCCTGAAATGAATAGACTGTCATTCCTTATTACTCCAATCTGAAAACTAATTGACACCCGGAACGCAGCTCACAACTTATTGAAACACCACGACCTTACTATTTTGAAAAGGTACCAAATGTTCTTCTATGGCAATGAATGATGAAAACCTCGGTGATTTGTATCGTACACGGAGTGGGTAATTCAGCTGTTACAATATTCCGAATTTTGGAGCACAACGTACCATGATGTTATTTACAAGACATTTTCCGTTGGGTTCATAATTTATTTCACTGGACTGATTAGTAATGAACTTGTGAGTGATTAAGTAACAAGAAGAAATTGAACATTCTGTATTTGATAAAAACAGTTGTTTTGTTATGTTATTATTGATTGTTAACTAATTAACTTGTCAATATCTACGTCAGAATAAATAGTATATTGTACACCAAGTAGGAAAAGCCTTACATTCCTGGAAGACTGTGAACATTGCTAAGTCTTAACTTAGCAGCACAGAGTCAAAGAATGTGGCTTTTCCTACGAGGTAAACATACAATTTTTCTGAAAATCGTTTGAAATTCCTTTGATATTACCTAATTTCCAAGAAAATAGAGAATAATTTCTTTCACAAATTCATGGTGCTTTGAAATTCGTAATAATATTATATGGCACTCAGAAGTAGAATGGGCTCGTTGGAAATATTGAAACTTCAGAAAAACCTCCAGTTAGTAAAAAACCGATTAGATGTAGGTGATTGTTCAAAATGAGGAAGAATTGTTAAATTTTATACCTCATTTGTGAGAATCCAGTGAGAACTAAAAAACTTAATTGAAAATGTTCAACCCTGACTGAACACAGACATGCAGTCAAATGAACTACCCAACTAATATTTTTAGTTATAATTACGTTAATCTTACCTTCGATCAGGTCGGCGACCTTTCTGAAAGAAGACTAGATTACGTAATTTTTACCTTCTAATTACCAATGTGGGGGAAAAATTCGAAGTAATTTCGACGTAGAAAATTGGAATATTTGGACATTCAGTTTAGTTTAGTACTAGGTTGAGGGTAAAAATAAGCAATTTTGACATGAAATTGGTCAGAAATAAGTAAATATCAAGCTTAAATCAACCTTTCTGTTACCAATTATTCCCTTGGACGAATGAGTAAACAAAGAGAGGTTTCTTTATATGAATAGCATACATATTTACATATTATCTCTATCTCAACTTCTCATAATTCGGTTGCCACAACGAATCAGCTATGGTCTACATAAAATGCTGACAATAAGTATGGGAATATAAAAATTATTGTCATACGGTAGCTACATGCTCTCTCCTCAACAATATTCTCCTTGCGGCGCGAAATTTTCTGTAAAATGATGGTTCTTACCTTCATAAAATTCACGGGCTTCTTTAAATATGCGATTTAATGCAAAAATAATTCAGATTGATTGCACATGTTGAAATTTTTTCTCCAAAAAACACTCTTTTAGCAAAGTTATGGTTTTAAGATGTCTTATGCAGCCATTATTTAGAAATAAATCGTCACGATAAACTGAAATTCAATATATTATCGATATTTATTGATGGGCAAAACAGATATTCTAATCAAATATGGGGTAATTTTTGAAATGTACCAAAAGTCAATATTCTTCTTCTTGGGGTATGAAATCAAGTTAATAATTGAACTATTAGACCTGTTAAATAACCTTTATATTCCCTGACCGTAACGGCTTAAATCTAGTCACATTTAGGTAAATATCCACCAAGAGAGAATATCAAAACATTCATTGGGTTATGATGACATTTGCTTCGTGAATTATACCCTAAATAATAACATAATTCAAACCGCCCCAATCCTTGCGACGGTTGGGTCATTTTTGAAGGAGAAAATAGGTAATTTCTCACATGTTTCTTGCTCTAAAGTGGCTTATGGAATTTGAAGGGGATTTACTGGTGATTACTTTCCTGTAATTAACCAAGGTTGCTACTTATAAATCATTTATACTTTGAAGTTAAATATTCAAGGCCTGTACTACCAGTATTATCCTTTTTTTAGACATTTCTCCCCGGCATGTGGAATAACTGTCCTTAAATGTTAGTTGGGCATCAGCCTGTTATATTCAACACTTCTCTTGTACTTGTTCAACACGCCGGAATGGACCCATTTGAGAGTAAACGTAATGATCATGTAATGATGATTTGCTAAACGGAACTATCTGAGAAAATATCTTAATGGAAAAATACTATTTCGTTGGAAAAATCAGACTGTTCATATATACGAAAGCTTCTCTTTCTTTGTGTAGCGTGAAAAATTGGATGGCAGTAATTTATTCGATATTTGCATTTATAGTGGTTTCACAATAATCTTTTGAAATGCAATCGATTCACATCAGTCCTGTGAAGCGGTGTGAGGACTTGGGTATATTTTGCATCAGAACAGGGTGAATATACCTTTTTCCTAATATATGAATCCCGTATATAATATGTTCGGCAACGGAAAAATAGAATTTTATTTCCAGTTTTGTTCTCGAAGTAGGATTTTTAACTTTTTGAAGACCTATATTCGAAAGGCAAATTTTTAGCAAGTTTTTTATTGCTGGCCTTTGCTTGGGCTGAATATAACTGGAGTAAAATCAACTCAGCTCATTCGGACAACCACATTTGGTGCCGTGGATAATTGAGAGTCATGTCAAAATAGAGTTGGAACCTTCATCAAGATCAACTGGTTATAATTTTCGAAGTCAACAGCAAGATAACAGAAAAAGGATAGCATGTTGTCGATGAGTTCGGTTTGAACCGCGTCTGAAGTTGTGTTTTCAATGTGTCGGCTTCGATTTTGAAGCCATTTCCAAGAAGTTAATGTGACTTCAC
This sequence comes from Zygogramma bicolorata, assembly GCA_032362365.1. Classification (NCBI taxonomy): domain Eukaryota; kingdom Metazoa; phylum Arthropoda; class Insecta; order Coleoptera; family Chrysomelidae; genus Zygogramma; species Zygogramma bicolorata. The sequence goes on along the minus strand of JAVJAQ010001206.1, from coordinate 479,460 downwards.
GCTGAGGTTTCAATCTGCCTACTCCTCAGGTGTTGTCACTGGGGGGAAGGAATTTATAACTTGACGGCGGGGTTTTTCACCAAACGATAAGTAGTGCTGTTGTTTTAGCTACTCCATATTCAAAACAGTTCTCTTTGTTATTTGGAAATACAGTGAAGGTTCGAATGGTGAGTTTTGAATTAGGCATTTTGATGCTCTTTCATGAAAAATACTCGATTTTCGCCAGGAGAAGATTCACGAGGACGGAATGGCGTTGGTATGAAACGTTGCTGTTGCAACCATAAATGCAGTGAAATTCTTTCAGCAGAATCAATGGTGAAAATAATAGCAATAGTGTAATATTCCCATGAACACAGTGGAGAGATAAGAATAGTGGGACACTTGCAATGCTAGTGCTGTAGAATTTTGCACAGAGGAAAAAAAAATGTGGATATATAGAACAGTATAGAACGTGTACAGGAGACATGAATGGAATATCTGAAACATACGAAACAAAGTATACCTAATAGAATCAAGAAATTGGAGTATTTCCCAAATACTCGGGAAAGATTCAAACTGCTTTCACCAAAGATAAAAAAAACAAGCATGTGTTACAATGAAGTGCCATCACGGGAAAGTTTTTTTCTACTATAATATAACCTCTAGGTGATTGAAACGATGTCTTCTGGTACAAACTGAACATGAAATGAACAGCCTTGCAGAACTCTTAGTTATTCTTGCTCGGGACAAATATAAGTAATGATTTCAAGAAAGTGTTATGCACTAATGAAACAAGTGCAATTAACCTAAGAGGTTGTTGAAGTGGTTCTTAAAGACATGGGAGAACTGTGAGTCAAACGGTTCACACAAAATGCCAGATAAGTATGATGTTTCATCTTCAACTGTGAGTTTTATTCCGCAAATTTTTGGCCACTGGGAATGATTATGAGTGAATTGATAGATTCTGTGTTCGAGAAGTCATCACCTATTTATGAAGGATCTCTGATTATCCGAAGTTCGTGTTAAAAATCCTCACCCTGTTATCTTTAATTCGAATCAGTCAGGAAAACGTGAGTATATACAAATAAAAACAAACAACCATTCTCCTGGCGAGGGAATTGACCCTTGTATGCCTAAGCTTCCAGCATTCTCCCTAAATCTACGGAAACGTTTCCTGGAAGATATCGTTGCAATGGCGTACAGTAAGTAGTTGACGTTCTCAGTTTCTTGCGGACGTGTCTGGAATATTTGTGATAGTAAATATTGTTTCGCTATAATGCCACACATCAACCGTTTGTATTTGATGGAAATATAGAACGAGTGAGTGGAAATCATTCGAAACACGTTCTGATATCCAGACGCTCAGCTCACTGTCGAACATGACGAAATTTTTGATCACGAAACTGCAAGAGGATGTTTGAAAACAGTATAGAATTACTGTTGAGTTGATAATGCGATGGGCTCGTTACACACTATTGAATTCAGATATATCATATCATACATTGATGAAGTAACTATACAACCGTTCTGGGGTATAATGAATCGTTATAAATTCGAAGGTTCCCTAAAGAACAAATATTGAATATGCTAGAATTTGAATAGGGCGCCAGTCAACCAACCAATCATAATCGCCTGGTCTACTTTGTGTTCCCAGCAGTACTGCCAGTTGCCACTGATTGTTTCAATGTTCTCTGCAACTTACCCCCGGCAAGCTTTGTCACTATATTTACGATATGCTTTCAAAATATCGTTCACACATGCGTTTATGCCACAGATAACAACTATCATAGGTGAATTGTTTTCCTGCTCGATCTGAAAGTTATCGTTAAACAGAGAATATATGTTTGCATATAACTCTTCTTCTTCTCATTGACAACTCTCTTGACTACATTACTTGCTGGCAGCTGCTTTCGTTTTGAGTGCGTTGCTCCAAAGCTCCAAATTCTGGTTTTAGTATTAGTTAAATTCTACAAATTTCATTTGACAACAAATGTTCAGGATAGAATTCTGTGCCTCAGTGCAACAAACTTGAAAATCGAAAGCACGTTATTGAACTTTTCGTACCCAATTTGGCCCCCAAACACACGTAACTAGGTATGTGGGTTTCAGTAACATGTATTTGATTTATGAATTGGGTAGGAAAATATTATATTTATTCTTGTTATTTTATGTCCGGTGAGCCATAGACGCATGTGTTACAGACGGAAAAAAATGTTTTTAGATTTTTTTCACAGTTTGTGTGTGAGTTTTTTGCAATTATTATATTCATATAATTTCTGGAGGGGTTATTTTTTGATTTGGAGAATTAAACCATCAGTTTTGTTTACTATATCCACGATGACATAACGTAAAAATACTTCATTGCGTGATTTTCTTTGAACAGTTCACAAAAATCACTACACGTGCTTCACTACAAAACAGTTTCTTCAGGCGTGTTATGGTACTACTCTTATCCTACCACTGAAGAAGCTACTGTATTGTGGTAGTGTATGGGTAGTACCATAATACGCCTGGAAAAGCTTTTGTAGACTGGAACACACGTAGTGTTTTTGTTTTCAAATCAAATGAAGTTACCATATGAGTAATTTTAACAGAATATCCAGGATTTTGTGAGAAATGTACAAAACAAGCGAGAGAGGTATCTACGCATCTCTTTATTTACACACAGTAAATTATTTTGAACAACATTGATATTCAAAAAATCGAATGGCAAGTCAAGAAATTTCTTAACTTCCTTCTCTGCTAAAGTGACTTGAATTATGGTCACATCCTCTCAAACTTAGGAGATGCTATGCAGACGAGACCTTGTTTCTTGACAGTAAATCTAAATGTTATACAACTTTCAATGGAATGATACTTTTCCAGATATTTGAAATGAAGAATTCCAAAATATTGTTATTTCTCCAATAGAAACACACTTCTTGAATCTGCTTTCTATCACTAATAGGTGCATACCCCTGCAAAACAAGGGTATTATTCAGTTACACCTACGGATCACTAAACTCATTTTTGAAACAAACTGGCTCTTCTGACTAGTTTTTTAGGTTAGTAGTACATATAACGTGTCTGTCGACGTTTCGGCTTCCACATTGGAGCCATTCTCAAGACTTCTTCGCGACTTGGTGTCGAGATCTAAGTCTCCTTAACCCCCATCTGGTGGGGTTTCCGTCCGCCTTTTTTGCACCACGTATCAATCGATTTGATAGTGTCCCGCAAATGGGTTCCACATGATTCATACAAAAAAAAATCTTGTAGTGACATAAAAATAATTTTGAGGAAATCAGTACTCAAATGTTGATTTGTCTGATGATTCATTTGCCAGAATTCCCTGGATTTGCACCCGAGACATAACCTTTAATCATTCTATTGATTCAATGTTGTCATTAACTAATATAGTCCATAATAAAAAACCTGCAGAGCTATTGGAATAATTTTGAGATGATTTTAATCATGTTTCAGTATTTTCACTTGACGACCTGTAATAGAGATGATTTAGATTCATAAACAGTATGGTATTTCATCGACAAATACAGCTCGTATGTGCTACTGTAGCATAAAAAGGTTGGGAGTTTCATTTCCTCCCAGCACACAATGGCAGTATCAAAGATGTGAAAAACGTTTTATGTCAGCTGGAGAATCCTACCAATCAGAATGCATACTTAATATATTTTTCTTGTCTTTTTCATTGATGTTTCATTACAATTTCGTCTTACGAGCATGTTGGTTTCTATAGATAGTATGTGGTAGGCATGTTTTTGAGAATAGAATGAGATTCATATTTGGTTAGTTCCAGGAAGATTAATGGTGGGATATTGGGCACCTTTTCAACTTTGGATTTTCTGAAAGAAGAATGTGATCTGCGAGGGTAAAGTTCATTTAGGTTTCCATCACTACGGTTTGTGTTGTTGGCAGACATTTTCCAACCATATTATTCCTCTCACAAATCTGTGTCCCACGATCAACTCGTTCGACTTTTCATAAAGGAAAAATTCCAATCCTCAGATTTTGATTCTGAAATTCCAACATTCGCCCTTACTTTCGTGAATTCATTTAAGTTATTTCCGATGATCATCCCACTAATGCATATTGAAACAAAGAATTTGCAGTGGTCACTTCCACTTTTTGTCACAGTACATTATCCCCAATTCCCCTTCACATACCAATGAAACGTTTCGGAAGAGCTCTTCGCATAATTATGCGGAAATAGGCATTAATTGCATTTCCTAGCATCGGACCAAAGCATTACACTGTGTTAACTTTAATTAGTGTTTGCTATTATATTTATGTTCCGGTATTCCACAATGCGACCTACGCAAACAGTATGTAACCAAAATTGAATGGACACTAAGAGAACAATGAGGTTGGAATGGACTCGGATTGACTGATTTCGTTTTGGTAACTTTGATGCACGATGTGCGTCTTTCTGAAAGGCGTTTATTGAAATATCCCGAATTCTGCTGTTGGATGCACAGTAAATTAAATTCCGGTGAATACGGCTGTTTCGCAATTTAGAATGGTATTCGTCATTAATTTGGCCATGGACAGTGCGGAAACGGCTACGGAGTTGTTGGAAATACACAGGGTGTCACGAAACTATATCTGAATTATCTTAGGAAACTATTGCGGAGTTCAAATAAAGGCTATTTATAGCAATATATTGTTTTGACCATAAAAAAATTGAATAGCGCGAAAAATCTTGCCATATATGACAACCAATAATGCGGCTAATTTTGACCTCAAAAAACACCCTTCAACTATACGTAAATCTCGGTTTAACTTCCTCAAACATACTTCCATCCTGGCCATGTAGTAAAATTGCTGAGTTCATTTATTATCAAGTAGCTTCTATGATTGATCCTGAAATTGTTAATGATCTAATATTTTCAAGGTTTATGGAGCAAGATTTACAAATATTAACTGATCATTGGTTATAATCGAAATACCTCGAGCAAATATGTTGAACAGGGTATGCTCCCGATCTTGCAAGTGTATCATTTTCAAACAGAAGGAAGCCAAAACACCGAGCATATTTTCTCATTTGAATTTGTGAACATTTTGTTACTTGATCAGTTCATAACCTACAAAACTCACTGCGCCATCGAAAACATGAAACTCTAAAACCTTTATGTAATACCTTGTTTGCTAACTTTTTTTTTTCTGATATCCTTCATAAATATATTCACGAGACAACTTCACTTCTCGATGTCTAAGATCTAATGTAAGCCATGTATGATAAGTATTACACGAGATATTGCGTAAAGTTCAATTTTTGTATATCTTTGGCCTGGGATTTATCGACAATCTGATGGAAAATTGTCCAAATCCATGGATATTTTCATATTCAATGAGTTTTTTCATGATAATGGTTCCCAAAGCAGAGTTTATCTGTTGAAACGATATAATATTTTCCTCAGATAACGACAACAAGTTTGTTCTCATTAATTCAGCGTAATTTTATAGAAACACTTCATAATAGTTTTCTCAATCCCCCATTGTGTGGATCACTCGATTCTTCTGGCGGCGAGTGAAAAACAATGCATGAAAGACGTCTCACAATCCCTACATCTGTCCGAATGTAATGGACTCTTCAATACGTGTAACTCACATGGAGAATTGCCATACTTCGATACCAAACATACCCTCATAGTATTTTGTGAATTACACAAATTTGTTTTGAGCTTCGGTAATCCAAGCTTATCCTGTTTTCTGAGTTGATACTATGGATACATGGGTAACACACTGAAGTTGTATGATATCACGATCCGATCAAGCTAAAATCCAATCCATCTTTCCCAATAACCAATATCACTGTGTCGAGTTACTGAAGGAATTGAATCAAACCGGAGATGTTTTATTATAAGATTAACATTTGAAATATCAGTAACAGTTGATACATGAGTTTACAGTTTGAGTTCCAGATATATGGAGGGTCAGGAGCCAAGAATAAAATGAGCTAAATGAATGCACTATTGAAATCGAAGAACAATCCAATGCTGGGGGGAATATGGAAGACGCAATCAAAGCAAAAATAATAAAGGGGATTCCATCAGTGACAACACCTCGTGCCCAAAAGAAAATAGAAATCATGTGTTCGAAAAATCGTTAAATGAGAAACTGTGCATCAGAACGTATTTTGTTAGGATAAAGTTGCTCGGTAAGGAAATCACTCTTTTCGTGAAAGTAGAATGTCAATTATCCGAAAACACATTTTCGCAAGATAATTCCAATCATTTGAAAGGGAATTATTTGATTGAACAGTTGTTCGAGTTGATATTTTTCAAAAGGAATGTTCGTTGCAGGTGAATTTGAAAACAAATATATATGTCGTAAATTCGTATCGTTTAAAGAGGTCATTAGGTTAGGTAGGTGAGATTTTATCATTTTAAGAATCAAGGTTTGCTGTAAATTCATACATATCGTTGATAAAGGTTTTGTGATGAAGTCAAAATAAACTGATTTTATTACGGAACAATCGTCTAGTCATGCTGGTAAGGAAAGTTTGAAGCGACTTGGGGGTGGTCGTTCGTAGGGAAACGTTAGATAGTTAATCGAGAATAACTTATTTTCTTTATCGTCAGGTGTGTTATGGTAGAGTACCAAAAAGCTATTGTTCAGTTTTGTCTGATGAAAATCACACATAATTTTTATCCAATTACGTTTTCATGATTTTCATTAAGTATGGGCTAATAAAATCTTTCATTCGACAACTCTCATTAGTTTTTATTGATATATCTTCATGAATCGGGTATCACTAGGAAATGCACAGATGAAAAAAAATTATATTACCACCATTCTGAAAGCTAGAACCGACGCAACCTGGAAATCCAATAAAATTCACACTGAATCTCCCAAACCATAACCAAGTACGGCAAATTGTGATTTACCAATTCCATTAGCAGAACAATTATGTAAAATGGGGCTAGTCAATAAACGTAAATCCACTACAGGAATACGCTATACACTGGCACGATTGCGCCTCTCGGCCATATTTTCACATAGGCATCGCCCCATTTGTTTTTCGTTCATTCAAACGTCCTCTGAATGCAGATTGGACTTTTGGAATGTTTTTTCAGTATCTGCCACATATCACAAACTTGATTATTTTCCCTAATGAACTTCGGGTAATGGAATACTCTTTTTTTCGAATGTTGCGTATTAAATGTGAAGCGAATAATACCGCAGTGATTGTACAATTATGAGAAAAAAATATTTTCAAAATATGGAACCATTTGAACTATGTTCCACAATTCTCTCGCAGTTTCATGCATTCCGTTCACTTCTCCATCTTAATTTTTATTTCTAACCATCATTTCAATTTTTTCGCATTATACTTATCTCATCATATTACTAATTGTTGGACTGTAACGTTTGCCATATCGGACTAAGAACTGTTTTATTGACAGGAGTAGAAAACTCTGAATACATATATATCTTTGAAACTAATGATAGAATAGTTACTTTTTTTGAGGACAATTAGTACTGTATCTGCTTCTTCACCAATATTATATTCGATTCTGATTTCTTCCATCGATCGAATATCGATTTTTTCTTAGAAATCCTCAACGAGCTTTGCGACAGTCTCCTCATACTAGTAACTAGGCTCCAAAAAGGTAATGGATGCAATACCACACGTCCTCAATGCAAATATCATGCCAAAAATAAATCATTTTGATGCCTCTCAGTTATGAAGAAGTCTCGAACATAATACACAAGCCCAAAAGTACAGTGTGTAGAGGTCCAGATGAACATCTGACAACTATTGTGTCAGAGTTTGACTGAAAACATATTATGAATCGCTTTCTGTAAACAGGAATATTTCGGTAGTCGGTAGTAATAACTACAATGAGTTTGGAAGAAAAACTTGCATTGAAAATTATGAACCAGTATTGGGGATCTCTCCTTTTTGTATTTGAATACTGGACGTAAGACGGGCTCAAATTATTCATAGAAGGCCTAATCTGATACCAAAAGGACCACATAGTTTTCAGTAAGAAGAAATCCACTACAACTGCCTTGCCCTATTTTCATAAAAATATCACCAAAGTAAGTGAGAGTAGTTGATCACCAATAGGGCTCTGTTGCGTTTCAAGTAGTATTTTTTACTGTGTCCCATTTGGTTAGGCATTGATCAGATATTTCAGAATGGATCAAATGGATCAGTGAGTAGGCATTGAGCAACCATGATGCTGGAAGTGGACGTTTTTCAAGGTAGTGTTCTGGCTTCAGTATTGTTCACACTGTTGAGACTGAGTGAAATAGCGACCAGAAGGAATGCAACATTTTATGAAATGCAGATACTTATGAAATATGGTTGATCCCCAGTTAGGCATAAAAGATACATAGACAGATACAGATAGGAAAACGAGACTCACTGGTAAGTGATGAAACTAGAACTGCTTCCAAAAAGAGACGGAGAAGTTGGTTAAACTTGAATGTGGTTTTGAAAATTCAGTTATTATGGATATAGAATACAGTGTGGACCACCTCATCGTCCGATCTATTTTCGGTTATAATTGCACGAGTGCCTAAAATTTACCGCTAATTTTGCAAGAAAGCGTGTTATCTAAGAATACCAAATGCAATTTGTATGAGATATCACGCTTGAATGCAAAATTATCTGGTCATTTTTATGCACGAATGTAATTCATTGGAATATTTCACGAATAAAGAAACTCTCAAGAAAATGTTATTTTTTGTACATTTGTACTTTCCTCTATATATTGTATGGAGTACTCACCAAAACGCAAAATAATTTTCTATTTTTGAGGTCTTTCTGACATTTATTTGTGTTGTTTACTGACGTCTTACGATACGGTTTCAAATGTGTTGTTATGGTGACTTGATACAATGCAATTACCGCTGTATCGATACAATGCAATTACCGCTGTAAGTTTTCGATAATTGCATTGCTCTTATGGGACATTTTATATATGAGGGAAATATTCAGATTAATCGCTGCGTTGAGTGTATTCCGAGTAATAGGTTGACGATAACGAATAGTGGTGGGGTACATTTTAAACATTCATTCTGATGAGAGATAGATTTTTAGATAACTGATATATTTTTCGTTAGATGCGATTAAGAATGCATATTGGATATCCCCTTCTATTTGAATTTTTGAAAAAGAGTTTCTGTCTCTTAGTATTGGATAGAATTCCAAATGCACTATACATATAAGAACGTTCTTTGCCGGATTGGAAAATCAGTATATCAGCAGTTAATAATGTCCGAGAATATTCAAGAATCAGTGATATGATCCGAATAGATAGGTAGATGGGGGTTTGTGTATCACTCACTAACGGACCTGGTAGCACTGTGGGTTTTCTGAGTTCCCCTATAACTGGAATAGCAAATGCACTTCTGAAAGAATTAGTCAGTTGACCAAAACAGCTACTGAACTCAAGAACATCAGTCGTCTCTTATTTTTCGCACGAAGCTCTGTCTTTTGAGACTTCTTCTGGAAAGGTTTACAACAGGGAGTATCGATGAAAAAAAAACAAGTGATAGTGTATTACACACCGAGGTAGTAAGTGACTCATTCCTGTCGTGAGATCAGTCAGTTAACAACCATCATATTTCGATTGAAATTAATTAATCTCTGTTTCGTTCTGAACATATCTAAAATATTACATTCAACGACAAATTACCAAGAACGCTGTTTTCTCATAATAATCAAGTAGATATATTGTTACCGTGACTACGGGGTATACAATTGTCCCCAATATAAATAGATGTCAGATAAAGTCAATGAATGACAGATGAAGTCTAGAATAAATGAAATGGGGGCGGGAAGAATAGAGGTGCCTAATGTGACAATTTTCAACCTTCAATGACGTTAGTAATAACAACATTACATATATGGTCGTAAATGGATTTATTTATTCGTTTGTAGGAGATAACTTTCGGATATACTAATGATTCGATCATGGAAATTCTCTAACAGAAAGCTATACTATTCATATGTCATATTGGCTATATTTCGTTATGATTGGACAGAATATTCAGTGAAAAATAAAAGTATATGTGAATCAAGTCGATCAACATCAGGCGAGTTGTGATGCTTTAACGGCGTGCGCTTACTAAAGGGTTCGATTCGACTGCTACGCGGACGAAGTCGCAGGCGACAGCTAGTCAGTTATATAATAGATTCCTTGAGCCTGGAAATTTTTATATGCTCATTGAAATGAAGAATTATTCGATTGATACGTTAATTTGCTGTTGGAATACTGAAATATTTTTATAATAGAATTTCCAATATCAAACCCCCAATTTGAGCATTTGCCATTTCATAACATACCCTACTTCAAATCGAGAGGGGAAAGTTTTTTTTATTCGAGGTTGAGTGAAGAAAAAAATACCCATCCAGGTAAGCTATCACTGATATTTTCTTCGATTTTCCAACTGTGAGGTGCAGATATTCCCATGATCGAAAACATTTTCACAGCATTTTCAAAGTAAGTAACAACTGTATTCCTCGAAATTTTTTGAAAATTGTGATACTCCATTCGAGTAGTACTAGCTGTCCATACCTCAGAAATGACAGATTTTGATTTATCAGTCATTCATTTGCACTTTCCAATGGAACATTCATTCAAAGAGTTATCACCCAATACTCTCTACCGGTTGAATAAGGAATGTACCCCAAATTTCATTAATGAAAACTCCATCAATTCATCTAATCACACTCGTTGTAAGGTGAGTAACAATATCTACCTCTTTCCATAATCAAAAACATTTTCACAGCATTCTAGAAGTTACTCGTATTTCTCTCCTCCGAAAATGTTGAAATTGGAGATACTCCACTCAACTATCAGCACTTCTCGATCTGTTTCAGAGGAGAATTTTTTGTATCATTAGTCATGAGTTACGGCCCCCATCCCATCTGTATACTCCTGTCATGAGTAAATGTAATATTTATCTATGTTTCATGAGTATTCACAGTTCAAACACTCTATTCATTTTCATCCAGAATGGTTTCGGAACAGCTCATAAGTGGTGTTGTTTTACGTTCCTGAAACTTCATTTACCCACATCATTTCATAAAATGTAATGAAGCCTCTGTTATCCATATTTGAGTGGTGACTGAAAGAGACGTAATACGAGTTCTGAAGTTATCTGTTGTGAGTTATTTTGTCGAATATTTTCGTAATTTTGAAGCGAGAGTTGTTGATGTTGATGATGTGGAGAATATCCTTCCAGAATACGACTAAGTACTGTACACTTTATATAATCCCGCCAATTATAAGCATAAAGTAATGCAAACTGGAAACAGAAATAGCTATTGATGTAGCCAATTAAGAAAAGTTGCACTACTTTGCGATATCCTGTAAAGTGACTTATACAATATGAAATTTTCTCTCGCTTCACATTCAAGATTTTTTCTACTTTTGATAGAAAATATTATTTTTTCATATTCAAAGAGTAATATTGTTCAAACAACAAAATTCTGCGAATATTCATCATATCACTCGTTTGTAGCTTGCTGGAAAAATGAATACGTAACAATGGATAAAAAGAGTACAAGTTTACTAAATTATACAGGAAAGTCGAAAGAAAACGATCTACATCGAGATTCACGTTGAATATTCTATCAGAGCATAGAAACTGTGAAATTTGACGAAAATGATATCTTTACGCTTATTGGTTTTTCAAATGGATCCAAAAGAGAAAAATTGAAAAGAGGAGATTGAAGAAAAGATTGGTTTTCAAAGCTATTGTGTCACCATTCAGTGTTTAGAAAGGAAGGCAATTCAGATTGCAGACGCTTCAAATTAAATATCCTAATGCCGTATAAACCTTCTTCACATTACGAACTTATAGAGAAACAGAAAGATACAATGCTCAATACTATCAAATGAAGAAATGCATGAGTTCACGATCATTATAATGATTAGGGTATTGAGGGTTCTATTCTATTGAGATTTTGGAATTTCTATCATACAAATATTTCGATACTTCAACAGCAAATGTCCCATTCGAATAATCCTTCATTTCAAAGTTAATATGAGGAATTCCAGGTGTGATTGTCCGAATGTTTGCTTTAGTTACCTTTTCCGTAACTGTGTTTTTTGAAGTGATAGTATATTATGCAACGATCATGTAATTACCATTACATGAGAGTCGCATACGCTATTTTATGTACACCCGATAAATAGTGAATAAAATAAATTATTTATATTTGTATTGCACCAAATAATTGTTATTATTCGTATTTTTTCGAAAAATTCTACAAAATTGTAAATAATGGTATTAACTCGGAAAATACAACAATTAGAAATGAGGAGAATAAAAAAAAGGAAAAAGTGAGGAGCACCCCAAGCTGGTTTCGAGCCCATGTCACCTCTTTCGCGCCTGTCCATTTCTGGCGCCTCGAGCCGCGTACAGACCGGATTCCCAACGTTAGCCAACGGCACATGTGAATTGTGTTGGAACGCGTTGGTTTTTGTGTGTACGGCGGCGACTACTCGAAGCCAACGTTTCCCAACGGGAACGTTGGCATTGGCGAGCGGTAACATCAAAGAGATGCTTGTTGGTGTCAAATTTGGTATGGACGCGATTTGGAGAGTATTTTCAGATTTCAGTCGTTGGAAAGCATTTGTTCCGTGCGTACGCTTTTATTATTAGTTTGATTTGGAGTGGACCGAAGATGTATGTTCGAAATTAATAGAAATTTATAGGGATAATCCTATTTTATGGGACCCTACTAATTCGCAGTTTGAATTGGCAAAAAATAAAATAGACACTTGGCAACGCATAGCAACTGGTATAATAGACGAGATTAATTATTGTTTCGATACTTTCAATGTGTATGCAAGACTAATGAAAGAACTTCTAGTGCAGGGTAATGGCCAATCTTTCTTTAGCTGGAATAGCTTTTCGGAAATTCGTATCCTTTTTTAAAATTTTTAGAGCTACTAAATTAAGCAGTTCATCAGAAATATCTGGGGTCATTCGGCAGAAGTTCCTAAAATGACAAGAGTCTTCATTCCGGAGCTCATCCAATTAATTACTCGCGCTGTAGGAACTTCTGTTTTATACAGTGTTGTCATCCACCAGCGTCTGCGCTTTCGTTTCTCATTTTTTTGTTGAGTAAATTATGTAACACGAGAAATCCTACACTTGCACACAATAAATCATCATCACTTTCGCTCGATGACATCCCAAAAAAATTAAAAACCCCCAAACCGCGACCGACGGTCTCCAATGCAATACTAAAAATTTGGTATGGACGATGTTCTCAAATCCTTCCCAATGCTTTTCATTTCCAAAGCCAACGATAGCACATGTGCCGTTGGCGTTGGTCTACTTTGGAAATCCGGTCTGTACGCGGCTTTAGACCACTCGGCCACGGAGACGCAATGATTTATTCGAATATGAAGGGATATATTATGCAATTGTCGAATGAAAAATAAAATAATTTTATTGCTGACTCCAACATGTGTAGAAGAGTCGAAGGTAATCCTTCTATATCGCTGGTATCAGACATTTTGATATGATTATCGAAGTTTGGCTATTTTCTTCAAAAATTTTATACCTATGCTTTTCGACTCGCCAAACGTCAAAAGCAAAGCATGCACATCGCGCCTGATTGAAAAATAATAATGATAGTAATGAAAAATCTGTATTTTGTTGAAATAAGATCCTCTACTCGCAAATATCTCACTCACCTTGGCTCATGAACAGGAAGACACATGGGCGATCCTTCACGCTGTGGATGTGGATGTAGTTCCGAGAGATAGAAAGCTACTTCATGCTGGCTTATAGGTAGGACGCCTATATAAAGGGACGTCATACCTATCCATTCATCAGAAGTTAGCTCCAGAACAGGTCCAAAATATATTGGCCTTCCAGTCTTCAACTGGCAGTGACGAGACATGAAAAATCGTATCTTTCACGAGGTCCACCGCACCGAAAGCATTCCAAGGCTCTTTCTGCATTCTTCTAGCGGCCTTGGGGAGATGCCTCTTCAGGAACGTGCGCTCCCATATGGCCCAAACAGACCGATATGAACGAAACTAGCCCCGATATAGCAAACAACCGCCATCTAGAAAAGAATATTCACAATGAAAATTCAGCGGGGTCTAATTAGGAGGAAAACGCTTGTTGCCCGCTTGTTACATGAAATGCTCCTTGCATGTAAAATTCCACGTACTGAACTCATACTAATAGTATTATAGATTATGGAAAGTGAGGCGTTTTGACATTTTAGACAATTTCAAAAAGTGTCAGTTCATAAATTAGTTTCATGAGAAGCTATGTAAAATAATTTCTATATATGCAGTTTCCATTCATTTCATTTTTCAACCTCAACACTGTTGTCTGATTGTGAGGTTGATTTTGTTTCGTCAATTGTAAACATTTTTACAGGTAGGCCCAGAAGGCTAGAACCTTTTGCTGAAAATGAGGGACAGCTGCCTGGGCCAACTAACTGTTATTTTTTCAGTAGCGTATTTGCTATTCCAACTGTAGGGAAACTCAGAAAAGCCGTAGTGCTACCAGGACGGTTAGCGAGTAATAAACAAACCCCCATCCAAATAGATCCTTATCTATTCGGATCACATCACACACTCCTTGAATAGTCGTAAACCGATTTGTCAAACTAGCAAAGTACATTTCGATATGATAAGCGCATCTCAAATTGTATCCAGCACTATGAGACATCAACCCTTTCCTAAAATTCAAATAGCACGGGATAGTCAATATTAGCCCGTTTAAGAAGGTTTTGAATTTTTCATCGTATTCTACGAAAAAATATGAGTTATCTACAAGTCATTTTCGTGCCTGTTATTACAACAAATGTTTCCCACCAATATCTCCCGCAACAAATCATGAAATAATCATTAGGAATGCACCCGGCAATTAAAATCATAATAATTCGGGTACAATGAGGTAGTCCACACCGTATTCTATAATATAATAACTGAATTTTTAAAGTCTGAGAAAACTATACTTCGTTTGAGTATTACCAACTTGTCCATGTCTTTTTTAATAGCGTTGTTTGTTTCATCACTCTCGAGTAAGTCTCCTTTTCCCAGCTGTATCTATCTACTTCTTTTATGCTCAACTGGAATTTTCAACCATACTTATTATAAGTATCCACTTTTCGAACACTACATTCATCATACAGAATGGTTTCGGAACAATTTTAAGTACCTGCACCATTGTATTAGGCTCATGGAATCTGATGAAGCTACCAGTTACATATATTGAGTAGTGAGTGAAAGAGGCGTAGGTGAGTTCATTGATGAGTTGTGTTGTCATCTCTGAAACGCGAGAGTTGCTGATGTTAACGATAGATAATCCGCCGGTAGATTATGACTGTACTGTCATGTGCACTCTCTATTCATCTCTCCAACATAACATTCAGTCATCCTCGTTGAAAGAATCATCAGAAACCTTCAAAATAACCATGAGTACAAGCATTCATGAACCCTTTCTAATAATTCTAAGAAATGAATTGTTTGTAAGTGAGTGTTGGTTAAAATAGATCACACGATTTTTGTTTTTTTTTTGAATTTTCTTTTCGTGTAGTTGAATCAAAATTTCCATCATATATATCTAACTCATTTTCAGCATGTGAATGGTGGGTAGAAAGAGCATCATAAGGTTGCTACTTATTCAGTCTCACTCTTATGAATGCTCAGAATTGAATAGAATAACAATGTGGTTTTTGAAGGTAACATTTCAAATACCACTCGAAGAATAATATCTCATCTTCCAGGAAATGTTTTGTGATATTGTCACCGTTGAATTGATGGTAGAAAAAACATGCAACCTCAATAATGCTCTCTATGCAAATAATTCTTATCTGCCCCGGTGCTCTTCATCTGATGCCGTATTGAGGTACAAAGGGTCTTTGATGTCTCGTGGCCTTTCTGGGGATTGAAATTTTCGAGGGTAGCTTGAATGCTCAATTCAAGTGTGAGCTCTCCTTTCACAACCAAGAAACATAGGTAGGGTCAATTACGAGATCGAACCGCCAACTGAGAGCTTGAGTATGTATATGCAGGAGCCAAATACCAGAAGCGGATTTCGAACCATCCAAAAGCATTCATGAGAGTTTGAAGATGGTGAATATCGAATACAACTCGTCAGTGATTAGTTGGGATGAGATGTATAGAGGAAACTAAGGAGATATTCATATCCATCGGCAATCGATTTCATGAACCCATAACTTGCTCGATATAATTCAACATCGGGTTATTATCGTTGTTCATGAAACGATATTGAACAATGCGATTGAAACCTTCGGTATTGAAGTTTTTTCTTCTGGAAATGGTAACCATATTAGCGAAGCGCATAACGCATGCCAAGTACAAATATTTTCAGTTTGGTGTTTTCGAATGTAAGGAGATTCGTATCATCAGTAGATAATTGCACCTCCAATGAGAAATAGGCCAGTGGGACAGAAATACGCCCTAAATTATTTGCACATTCAAAATAATTGTAGTTCATGATCCCAACTAATGAATTGTTACATACATGAACATTCATAAGAATTCAGTATCACCAATCATGATCGAGTTTCAATCTACTGATTTAGGATGAATAAGATTTTGGTACTCGGTTTGAACGAAAGACAACCATCTCTCTTTCCACTGTTCTTTTTGTGAAGTTTTCAAGTGAGATATTTGATATTCATTTTCTGAAAACGTGTTCAATGTTATTGAGTGAAGTTGCTTCTTTGGCTACTTTGTCGGCTAATTCATCGCCTTTTATGCCTACATGTCCCTTGCTACAAGCGAAGGTCACTCTGATATACAGTGCTGGGTGGGACGAGGGTTAATCCCTCGAGGCAAATTGGTTTCATCGCAAAACCACCGAATCCAAGTTCTGTATTTCAATTTCAATTACTGGTTTTCACAATATTTCATTAGTGTGTTATGGATTATTTTCGATTATTTTAACATCGAAGAACATGGAAAACACGCAACTTTTGCATATTGTTTGTGGTTTGATGAAAGGAATTAGTCATAAATAGTTTAACCCGAATCGAAATTTCCTTTCAGATATGGAAACCTACTCTTCGAATGAGCTGAGTTCCCCTCAACTTATCCTCTTGTTATCAGATTGACAGAAAGTCCAGAAAATCATAACATCTATCAAGCTAGCATTTTATATTGACGTCACAGTTGTCAATTCCTTCATTTCATATCGCAAATGTCTGAATGCAATAAAACTAACTTCGAAAAACTGTCGCTCAAGAATAATTTCTAGACTCATCGGTGCACCAGAAAAAAATGTATCTGGAAGAAAAACTGACGTGAAAGGACCAGATACAAGCCGTATGTAGCTCCTGAGAGGAGAAGTGATTCGCTTCATATGCCTGTATGTATACGGCTCCTTTTGACGTACTGCTTCACAACAAAATTGAAATCAATTTGGCTAGGAAACCCTGGTGTATCTAGTGATTCGATATTGGTTGGAATTTTTTGGCGAAAAACAATCGAAGATAACGAAAGCTTCTTGATTTTTGTCGGTTTTGACAGATTGCCGCAACTTTGAGGTTGAATTCTGTCAATGAAAACTTTGACATTATTTCTTCGCATTCAGCAGTGTCTTTAAAAAAGTTATTACAAGTATTTTTTCACGATGTGTAAAAGATTTTGTATTTTGTGTGGACAGTCAAAATCTGGGGATCCAGATATTCGTCTTCATTCAGTACCTAAGGTAAGTATAAAACAAATCGCCCCAAAAAAATAACATGAATGTAGCGTCGTAGCTAATTTCGTTTCAGCTCGAGGGAAAGTCTTATATCGAGGAGGAAACATCTATAGCTTTTATCAATAAGAGATCGAAAACAAAGTGTTGTTTGAATAAAGGAAATACCGATGTGATACGTATTTTGAACCGTTGCATAACTTATGTGTGTATCACCTATTCCAAGACATTCTATTACTTTAGATACACTAGCATGTTTTCTTAACAGAAGGCAACTTCAGGTGAATGCGCAAAGTATATTTTCTCGGAATCGAAGTCTAGTCTTACAAACTGATATGAAAACACTGAAAACTTGTAGAGGTAGCAGGTGACAGGATTGACAGGTTGTTAACGGTAGGTTTTCACGTTACATGCACGTTTTCTGAAACGCATTTGATTGGCTGTCAGGGCTGTCAAAATCTCAGTAGGCAAATAATAAACAATAGTAGAATATCCGGTTGTACATTTCTCTATAGTGAAAATTAAGCTTCATATGGTATATGACTGATCGCCATCTACAATAGCGATCTGAAGTTTTTATGATCTCAAAAATCAAGCAATCGGTTTTCGCCAAGTTTATCCCAAAATTATTTAGGTACAAGTAGATACACCAGGGTTTCCTAGGCATCTTAATTGAAATGCATCATTTGCAAAGTTGGCCTGTGCTTGAATAACAATATCTACTGTTTTATTGGCTATCACAAGCAGATATAATGTAATTCAGGCAATTCGATAAAATATTCAATTTCGAAAGTTCTAGGGTTTTTGTAGCAGTGGTTTCAAAATGAAAACATTCCTATAGGATGAATTTTGAGGAATGCGATTGATTATCATCATTGGATATGTTGATTGGTCAATAAGAGTCATGTTTTTCAGTTAAAACAAAATTCAAACCAAGACTTATATCTTGTTTGTGATTATTTGCAGGAATATTTTTCAACGAATGTGAAACAGATTGGGAGTCTGCGTGATCAATACAATATTTTTCATTCTCAGTTGTAATCCACGGCAAGGCCCTCTCTGTGACTGCAGTTTTGCAGTGTTAACGGGGCGTTCATCCTGAATTCGAATATTGTGGTTTCCTTGGTGTTCGAAATGTGAAATGCACAGCCTGTACCTCCAGTGCTTGTTTTGAAACCGTGTGTATAGATAACGGTATCACTGATAAAATTACTCAGAACAGCATCATGGAATATATGGTTATAGTTATAGCTGGGAAATATGATTGTGGGTCGGAATATCACAGTACCGAAATCACATGTTTTGTGAATTGGCCATTTTTTGAACCGGTGAATATAAAGTGAA
The DNA here is from genome assembly GCA_032362365.1 of Zygogramma bicolorata. Taxonomy (NCBI): domain Eukaryota; kingdom Metazoa; phylum Arthropoda; class Insecta; order Coleoptera; family Chrysomelidae; genus Zygogramma; species Zygogramma bicolorata. Next base: position 460,476 of record JAVJAQ010001206.1, on the reverse strand, counting down.
TTCGTTTCGATGAAGGCATCTGCCATTTCAGTATTTCTTGGTGAGGTTTGTAGTATAGTGCTCAGCTTTACATGCATTGAAAGATTTGAAGACTGCAGTAATAAAATTTTCATCAACCGTTAGTGTAACAATTGATTTTTAAGTTATCAATAATGACCTGATGATTTCACATATTGTCAGAATGGGGTATTGCAATCGTTATACCGAAATTATTTCGATAATGATGGAATTGTTTCACAACATGAATTCAATACCAAAAATCTCGAATTACGTTAGCAGATATCAGAGGAGTAAAAGCTGTGAGATATTATTATGTTGTATGACATAATTTAATCCATAATAGAGATGTTTCATAAAGTTATACAGTAGTAACATAACTCATATATAACGTCTATATCATAATGATGTCTACACAATATAGTATTACGGACGTTCATTCATATCTACCCAAAACTTTCTTCTGACTAATTCGCACAAGTCAGCATACTGACATCAATATGGTATACCCGACAATATATGAACACGATATCTAACACCAATAGCCCGGGAGACAGCTGGCATTTTTTATGACCAAAATCTAGAAAGCTCATATTTTGCAGTATGGTTCATTCAGTATTGCAAGTAAACGAAGTGACCCTCAGCTTGCGCATTTGCGGTGGGTGTAGCCGCGGCAGCCACCCACACACGTATAATTATAATAAAAAAAAAAATATCAAGAAAGCTAAGACTTTGTTTGTAGGTTTATGACGGTCCAAAAAAAACAGAAAAAAGTAGTAAGCTGATTTTATGGTGGGGGTTGTACGTCAGCTTCTCGCCGAAACATGCGAAAAATATGCGACGAGTGAAATAATAGTAAGAAAGCTGTAATTTGGGGAAGTGATGGTCGACTTGAACAGTTTCACGAAAAAAATAGTTTGCTAAGTGTTTCGCGGTGGAAAAGTGGTCAGCTGACGACTGAGCTCTTTTCCAGTGCGAAAAGCTCAGCGGACAATTTTTTCGTGTAACTCTTACATATAACTATTAGTTCACGAAGTTATAGCTTTCTTGATTTCCGATTACTATTGATTTTTATTGATAAAACAGTGCGTATATGCGCGCGGGAGCGTTGCGACTAATATCACGGAATCAGCTACTTTTCTCTCACGCTGAGTTATACTTTTTCATGCATGTTGTATCGTAGCCTTCTCGATTGTGTTTTTAAAAACAAACACAAAAGTTACGAGGGAAGTTTCTTTATTTCTAAATGTTTTTTTCTTTCCTTCTTGAATCTATACTGTGGTCGCCAGGAAACTAGTGGTTCACTTTGGTTTTGCTTTGCTCTTTGGCTTTGCACTTTTGTTTCACTTCGATTCACTTTTGGATACCGTGTATTTACTTTTATTACTTTTCGACTTGCTTGTCGTACTTTACTTGTGTGAAACCAGACTAGAATGACATTGATCTAGTTTCGGATCATTATATAGGTTCGTCTCTGCTGATAGAGCAAACCTTGAAGAAAGGAAATGAATTAGCGGTTTGAAATAAGTCGCACTAGCTTCAGGGTGATCTAATAAATATAATACGCAAATATGGTACAATAGGGCCATTGTCTAGGGAAATATAACATGCATATGCCAGAAGTAAATATTTATGAATACAGAGATGTATAGCTAGACCAGCTGACTGAGAGAACCGTCGCTATCTGTAAACGGTTTATAGTTTGAGAGGTTTGACATATTTCGTTTGCCAGCAAAAAATATAGACGGGTCAGCTCTACCGCCTCGCAAGATCGAACTGCACCAACATTTGCTTCGGGCAATTTACATCGCCAATATTTGGGCCCACGCGCATCTTGCTGTTCCAACTAAATTGCAACCGACTGATTATGGCTGGAGAGAAGAGGACAACAAATTTTTGTTCAAATGGTTCGACGGTGAACAGCTACCGTCTTCTCTTGGCGATATTACCATCGAGGAAGAAAAAGAAAGTACTGTAGGTCAGAATTATACTGCAATATTTCCTTATTCAAGTGTAACATTTGAATTAGTTCTGTTATTCATTTAAAAATACAGTTCAGAAACAACTTTTCATTATAATGTGCACGCTTTTTATAAACAATATATTCTAATTCATTTCAAAATTTTGCTCTTGCATTATTATATTTATTATATATAAAAATGAGAAAACTTTTTCATGCAATTATTCTTTACTTATATTGGAGATGACGGTCGGATGCCGATGGTCGATATGGATTTTAGCGACCACGAAAGCAAGAAAGAGTTTGAGGATGACGTCGATGATGACGAGGAAGACTGATGATGACATGTCTCACCTCATACATATCGGAGAATAAATCCAGATTTTTAATAATTATTTTTGTCAATGAACGCGTTAAATATAATTAAATATAATTAATATCATAATTTAGTGTGAGAGAGAAGCAGCTGATTCCGTGATATTAGTCGCAACGCTCCCGCGCGCATATACGCACTGTTTCATTAATAAAAATCAATAGTAATCGGAAATCAAGAAAGCTATAACTTCGTAAACTAATGGTTATATGTAAGAGTTACACGAAAAAAATTGTCCGCTGAGCTTTTCGCACTGGAAAAGTGCTCAGCTGATACAGTGAAGGATGCCACGCGCCCGCACGCATAGCGGTGCGCTGTATCTTTCAGTCGTCAGCTGACCACTTTTCCACCGCGAAAAACTTAGCGAACCTTTTTTTCGTGAAACTGGCCAAGTTGACCATCACTTCCCCAAATTAGAGCTTTCTTAGTATTATTTTACTCGTCGCATATTTTTCGCATGTTTCGGCGAGAAGCTGACGTACAACCCCCCACCATAAAATCAGCTGACTACTTTTTTCCGTTTTTTAGACCGTCATAAACCTACAAACAAAGTCTCAGCTTTCTTGATATTTGTTTTTTTTATTATAATCATACGTATGTGGGTGGCTGCCGCGGCTACACCCACCGCTACCATGGAAGCTGACGTTCACTCCGTTTATTAGCAATACGAAATGAACACTAGCCAAAAATTTCAGATTCCTTGAAATAATTCACTCAAAATGGCAGCTGGCTCCCGGGCTACGATATCTTCGTTCTTTATGTTATGTTTGGATCATTTCGTAGTTTCATATATAAATCATTTTTTGTTGTTATAGAAGTAAGCAAACCTTTTGTCATCCATGGTTTTTTAAAAATAGTGTTTTTTTTCAATTTTTTTGTGATTGTAGATTTATTTACATGGAATATCAACTTTTCAATAAATTTTTTTGCCATCAAATCAATATTTGTTTCATTATACATATCTATCCATGTTTCACTTTTAAGGATCTAAAAAATAATCTTAAAAGTGAAACATGGATAGATATGTATAATGAAACAAATATTGATTTGATGGCAAAAAAATTTATTGAAAAGTTGATATTCCATGTAAATAAATCTACAATCACAAAAAAATTGAAAAAAAACACTATTTTTAAAAAACCATGGATGACAAAAGGTTTGCTTACTTCTATAACAACAAAAAATGATTTATATATGAAACTACGAAATGATCCAAACAACTCAAATCTTAAACATCAATATATAACTTACAAAAATAAATTAGAAAAGACAATCACAAAAAGTAAAAAATCATACTCAAGGAAGATTATTGAAAGATGTAGCAATTCTTCAGAGGGAGTATGGAAAAGCGTCAATGAAATTTGTAATAAAGGGAGGTCTTACAACAAAATTGAAAAAATCTACCACAATAATCAAACATACACAAACCCCTTTGATATAAGTAATCTTTTTAACGAGTACTACACGAAAGTGGGAGAAACTCTAGCGAACGAAATTAATATTCCGAAAAGTTATAATGAAAAATTAGAAATGATTCAGAATAGTATGTATTTATTTCCAGCGACAGAAAATGAAGTATGTATCATCATAAATTCACTAAAAAATAAAAAGTCCCCCGGTGAAGACGGTATAAGATCGGAAACACTAAAACAAATAACAGAAGAAATTAAAAAACCTCTCACTAACCTTGTAAATAAAATCTTCGAAACAGGAACTTTTCCCAATATTTTGAAAGTAGGCTTGGTAAAACCACTACATAAAGGCGGGAAAAAATCTGAGGTGTCGAACTATAGACCCGTATCTCTAATATCCAATATAGCAAAAATTATAGAAAAAATTATGAGGAACCGACTAATGAGCTTCTTGAATAAAAACGGAGTTCTGAGTGACAGACAGTACGGCTTCAGAGAAGGAAAGTCGACCGAGGATGCAATTGTAAAATTAACTTCCGAAATATATAATGCATTAGACAAAAAAACCCCAGCAATCTGTATTTTTGTAGACCTCTCTAAAGCGTTCGACACTGTCTGTCACGACAAACTTTTGAGTAAGCTACGTTCATACGGAATTCGAGGAAATGTACATAAACTTTTTGAGAATTACCTTTCTAACAGAAAACAAAAAGTTTGCAAAGAAAATACCATTAGTGAAACTAGAATAATTGAGTATGGGGTTCCACAGGGAACTGTACTGGGCCCGATTTTATTCACGCTGTATATCAACAGTCTACTTCAGTTGAATACTAGAGGTACTATTCTGAGTTTCGCTGATGATACAGCAATATTTTATAAAAACAAATCGTGGGGCTCATTGAAAGAGGAAGCAGAACAAGATATGAGGGAAATAAAAAAATGGTTCGAATATAATCTACTCACTTTGAACGTTGAGAAAACAAAATATCTTCCCTTCTCCTCATACGCTACTGGTTTACCTGACCTAGGACCATTAATTTTAAGTGACACAGTAACTATACCAGACTGTGAATCCATCAAATATTTGGGAATAATTATCGATAGGCATTTACGATGGGACATTCATATCAATAGTTTAGTGAACAGGATCAGAGGGCTATTGACTAAATTTAAAATACTGAGAGAGTATTTGGATATTTGCCATTTAAAAATTGTTTACTATGCATTAGTACAGAGCTTGTTATCATATGGTATTTTAGGCTGGGGCGGAGTTACGGACAACCACTTAGAAAAAGTTCACGTTGTTCAAAAATGGATTTTGAGAATTATTTTCAGAAAAGATATCAGATATCCTAGTGATGCACTATATGAAAACAGTCGAATATATGATACGAGGCAATTATTCGCATATAAAATTTTAATCAATATACATAAAGGAAAGATCCCAATACAGTCAATTAACCACGGATATGATACTAGGAATAAACATTTCAAAACGACCTTAGACAAATGTGATAAAGCTATTGGTCAGCACAGCTGTCAGTACATAAGTACAAAATTATATAATTACCTACCCAGAGACTTAAAAAATTTAAGAAATTTTAATCAATATAAGAAATCAGTTAAAGAATGGCTGTTGTCAGAAGACCGTAGAGTATACCATAATATGATAAATACATATTTAACATTTTAAATCTGAATTGATGTTGACAATCCACTCAATGTATGATACTTCCTTACCGATATGTGATATTTAGCTACCCGGATTGAAATATTCCTTCCGCTGGATTGTGATATGTATGTATGCATTTTTACTTCTAACTGTGAAATTCTATATTTTACCTATAATTTTTAAATTTTATATGTACTACCAATTATTGTATTATTGAATTTTTTACTTTTTTTACAATTTTTTACTATTTTTAAATTTTAGCTTTTAAATAGTTTTTAGTTTTAACATGTTCAAACTCCATTGTGAGTACCACGTACAAGCTGATTCCTCAAATCAGCTTCTGTGGGAATGAACAGTTTATTTACAGACAAATTCTAGAATATTTTTGTAACTAATTTGTAACTATTCTGTGAATAAACATATATTATTATTATTATTATTATTATTATTTTGCGAGGCTAGGAATGGGAAAATACACTTCATAGGGTGTATTTATACTAGTGTTTTTGAACTTCAGTACAGTAGAATAGTCATAAGAAGGTTTGTTATTTCCTTCCATGATCCATAACTGGAAATATGTTGGAGTGAATGACACGCTCGGATTGAACGAACTCGGAACATGTCCTGTGATGTCATCCAAAGCGCGCGCTATTTATAAATTTCTCTACGGTATAAAGGTTTAAATGATCTATTTGAGATATAACAAAAAATCATGCATATCCCCTTTTGGTCGTCGATTCAATGTGTCCACATCCATCAAAGCGATTTTGCAGAAATAGGTACTTCGAAACAGGCAATCATGCTCGCATATCAGAAACGATATTTGAGAATTTCAGCACTTCGATAACGTATTTTTATACATCGAATCAACAAATTCGATTTCGAAACGTGCATGATACACAAATCAATACTACAACTGTTAAGGGAAGAGACTACGTTATGCCACGGAACCCGTCTGTATATTTTCGTTAACTTTTCCCCATTTTTTTAGTGCGTTAGATGCTCCAGTGTTACTACGACCTTGAATGATGGTTGAAAAAGTGCTAGAATTTCTAATGATATGTATATTTACTCCGAGACTGATTTATTTTCAATTCCTCTTGGATACAAATATAATTGATTCATCAAAGTGGTCCGTTGTTTTCTTGGAGATATGTGTTATAAGAAATCTGAGAGCGAAGGAAACGGAATAAATCGTAGCGACTAAGGTGGACATTGAAAAGGTAGCAACATTCACAATCACTCAAAAATTCCCAATCTACGATGGAAAAGGGACAATTATTGAGTAATTGTGAAAATTCAGTGTCCACCTGATTCGGAATGAATATATTTTGTCTTCAATGTGATAGAAATTATTTTATGCTGCTTGTTCTTGCATCTCTCGTTCATACAATTCTTTTGAAGAAAACCTGCGGGTAGCAGTCCACTTGTGCAATGGAAAATACTTCAAGTGCCCACGATATTCAATTTGTATAGAGTTTAATAGCCATTTCGCCTAATTCGATCGAAATCGATTCCCTCTGAATTCAATCTTCGTATCTTGATGAAAAGCAGCATTCCCATCACTATCCAATGCAATTAGCTAAGATAGCCTTCCCCTTCAATATTCAGTAGTATCAGTTGTATTATTCGGGGCACGATGGCCGATTCCGCGCATAACAAGGAATCAGACAATCTCCAATCGAATCAGAACGTTTCAACTGTTCGAATAGAGTTCCATATTGCGAACATATGCTGGAACTGTCGAAATGGACTATCTAATATTCACGGAGTGTGCGCAAATAGTATATTGTGTATCTAGTGCGTGAACTATACTTTTTTACGCGAGTGTGGAAGAATCCGCACGAGCGTAAAAAAGTCTTCACGCACGTGGTGCACACTATACTTTCTCTACGACCTTTTAGAGATTGAATTAAAGGAAAATTTCACTAATTTTCTTCATTACAACAATAATTATTATGAACAGTTATATTGCAATTTTGTAAATTGTCAAAATGTACATTTACTTTCTACTTCTCTACAAAATTAGTGCTGCTTGTACTGTTGGTATTGACAACACAACCACGATTATTCTCAGTTGTTAAGATTTTATTGCAGACATCTATCTTTTTAGTTAGGGATTCTTCCACGTAGGCTTATGCCACTGAGGATGATTTCCAGCCGCCGTGTTTTTTCAGCATTAGATCTCCTCCACCTTCGACTAATAAAGACGTAGATGAACGCCGTAGGCTGTGCCCGGTGAATTCGTTGGGATTGGGGAGTTTCAAAAATGTGGCAACTTCTGAAGGGACTTTTCCTATCATATTTATACCAATCACTTGCCGAGAACATTTCCCTCGTTGATAATTAATAAAGAATTTATTTTCGGTATAATCTTTGGGACGAAGAGCCACGTATTTGTGATATACCTATGTCCAAGTATTCAGTAATTTTGGATGTCATCCATTTTTAATTTATAGAGCTCATCTCTGCGCAGGGCTCCAGCTACCCCAAACAACAAAATAAGCTAAAAATTTAAAGATAAGTATTTATCGATATTTATACAAATGGACTTACTTTGGTTAATAAATATTTTTCATCGGGTGCCTCTTTGAGCAATTATAATACGTGTTCCTTTTCCAAAACGCGTGATTTTTTTAGGAATGTATCCCTCGTTTTTCCGTTTCAAGAAAGCGCGAACTTTCGGATAATCACCAATTTGTACGTTGTTCTCAACACTAAGGGTGCTTTTCAACATTGAGTAATGACTCCATAAGGTAGAAGATTTAACCTTTGTTGATAATTCAGATAGGTAGGCTAATATTACCCTTTCGGAAAATTATTGGACGTTGTTTGTATTGCGCCATTGCATAAACTTTTCCAAAGTGTTATCGTAAATTCCCAACGATTTTTGTGGCAATAACGATGAACTTGCTTCACTGGCTGCTAACGTTATATTTGGAGGAGTTGATGGAAGTACTTCAATGCTGTCCATCAGGAATTTGCGTGAAATACACGGCTAATCGGTTTAAATCGAAATTTCGTCGTACTATTTATGAATTCAGAGGGTAATTAATTACTATTTACGGTCTATTAACTGATGTAACTCTGAACTTCAGTCTGCGGGAACTGTCATATTTGTCAATTTTTCTCGCCATCGCTACCTAGACCAGCGACGGGTGTGTGAATTTGTATTGACTCTTATGGCACCGGTTCGTGAAATAAATCCCATAAGAAAAGCATGGCATTCGTGAAATGAAGCTTTATACATTTTTATCGATGTGTGACGTTAGTAATTCACACACGGGAGTAGAAAAATGCTATTTGAAAAATGTTTCACTAGGTAGTCACCTTGTTTCAATCAATGCTTTTATGAGTATGTCCAGAAAGCACAGCCAGAGGGTCAGCTAATTTTTTTGAGTGCCAAAGAGCTTCGACGTAACCACGGATTGCACCGGCATTGATAAATTTGAAATGAATATAAGCATTCGCCATAGAAAAATTTACCCAATATACTACAGCATTGTTTATAGAGATATAGGTAGTCAATGCCTGTGTAAAAATGATTCGAAGCGTTTTTGTAACGCCATCTACAGTATAATGCCGATATCAACCTTTACTTCACAAATCACGACAAAGTTTCTTACTCTGAAGGAAAAAAATAGGTGCGGAGTTCTGTCTGTCAATTTGACTGAAATGTTGAGAGGAAGATAATGAAGCTTCAAAATACAGTCAACCATAGAAATTTATGAACGAAATGATTGTATGGGCATCAAAATAATCTTCAAAACATGAATGATCTACGACACTGATCGAAAATTCTACTTCTGTTTCTGAATTGATTGCCATCTTTTGGTATTTTGTATAAGTATTCAAGAAAGTAGTACCCGTAGTACGTTTCAAATGATATTTCCATATGGTTTACTAGCTATATCTATAGACAATGACTATAGTTATCTCAGTTTACATATATACCTACTTTTGTTTAATTTTATTCAACAATAATATGAGAGCAAACAGCATAAGGAAACCGTGACTCCATAGAAAGATAAAACTCACCTAGTGCTGGACATCTGTCATTCATAGACGTTCGACTCATTCACGAAAAATATGAAAGAGTCTATCTAAAACACCTCTCCCCTGTCTATGTGCCACGGCGGGCACTGAAGCACTTAGAAGTCACTTTTTGTTGCTCGACTAATTTTTTTTCACACCAAACAATGAAACAGAAGTGGTTTGTAGGAGAATATCACTCACCAGGATAATATCCAATTCAAGCTCTGACAAGATCTTCTTGCGCTGGGGAAAATTAGGGATAATTTTCTCTGCTACTTGGCTCCCTTGAAAACTACGATATTTTTGTTCCTCTAACTGATACTCATTTTAATTTTATTTTCATCTGAGCTATAGTGTATTGCCAGTTTGTACCTCCAGATGCAGGCATATCGATGATTAACTGTTTACATTTACATTTCATTTTGCAACTGCTGAATATTCAGTACTGGGAATTCTATTAGTATTTCTAGAGAATAATTTTTAATGCCGCTCCATGAGCGAGTGTGGGTTGTCAATTTATCATCAGGCGATGATAAATGAACTTTCGTTGACTGTCACATTCGCCTGGTAGGTAATGTGGTCTAGTTCGCAAATGCAGTAATATCAATTAAAAAATTTCTTATGGTTGGGGAATATTTTTCTGAATTTTCATATAGACGGTAATTTTTGATGACATGTATTTGAAATTCTCAATGAATTATAACAAATCCTCGGTGATTCGAAAAATGAATTCAAAAATACTGGAAATTCGCACGAATCAAGAATCACTGTTGGGGACTGCTCCAGCAAGTGCAAAGGTCATAGGGGACGGACTGAAGAAACTTGTTTCGGAGTACATTATTTTCACTTCCAATTAGGTTTGATGAAGAAATTCACTGTTGTTCAGCAATTTGAGACTAATTCGAAACGTATATAACAACAAATTTCTCGATGCACCAATCTTCAGGAGAAGCAAATTGATACTGAGTCTAAAGACTTCGGTTACTTGTTTGTATACCTAAAGTTTTCCGGTCCGATATGGATTTTGTTGCTGCTGATTATTCTAATTAATTTCTTGATAAAGAACTAGTGCACTAATTAATTTCTTGATGATGAACTAGTTCACTAGCCTCTTAAGTATAACTCCTAGAGGGAAGAAAAATCTTATATTTATAGGTGACAATTGAAATTAACTATTGCATAAGTAATTGAAAAATTGCAAAAATATACTATATGTCAGAGTAGTTCATAATTGGTTTGTTGCTTACTTATCAACTCCATAACAATGTTCACTTCATGGCCCGCACGGAAGATGAAGACACAAACTTCTTCTGCACATTAACGGTTCATTTCTGTGTCTCCCTAGCAACTATAGTATTTAGTTTGATTCAGATATACATCTACTTCATACCCTTGGTACATGATCCACTAAGTATCATTCTTCATTTAAATATATAATATATTTGAAAATATTTTTTTGAAAATTGTCCAAGATGGGGAATGCTTACGAAAGCGAAGATAACCTTTTTTATCGTATTTTCACTCCGCTGAGGAGATGCCAATAGTGGTCCTACAATTCCAAAAGTTACGACTTCGTTTTTCAGGATATTTCTTTCTCTTCTAGAATATTTTTTCGGATTTCAAGAATCCTCATTAGCTTTTGCTAAATTCGCGAAAAACTGAACTCCCATATTTCTTCAATTAATTTTCTTCAACATTGCAATTATGAGAGCGGTATTTTTCTTCAAATCATCCACATATGACAGTAACTCGGAATCAATGCGATCTTGTTTGATAAGGAAAACGGACTACATTCGAGGACCTTGACCAAAGCTGTATTTTTTGTTTTACGGTATTCAATTAAAAAAAGTTGTAGGTTGCATGGTTGTTAGACTTTCCCTACGGTTCCACCGCACTTTCCACATCTCCACACTCGAAAAACAAATGATTTTGCCTCCTAATATAAAATTGATGTTTTTTTTGTGGAGATGTTCGTGAAGTTTTCAATTTCAGTTTTATTGAAAGTGGCCGGTGAAACAGGATCAAATTCTGTTTATGTCGACGTTCAAACCTTTCATTCGGTCCACCTCAGGACAAAACAGATTAGATTCTCTTTGTCTCAGTTTTTAGAAACACCTTTCGTGCTCCCAGTTAGCATTTTTTTGTTTGAAACAAGCATATCCAGTAGATTATTCAAATGTACTTTTTTACAAAAATAATTCAACTGATGTGCCCTGTGGATGATCAAATAGAAGGTCGAAACGTCGACGTGAACAGAATTTGGATTTTTGTTCCACTGACCACTTCCAACAAACTGAAAAATGAGATATGAATGTGTTATTTTCCAGTAAGAGTGCATCAAAATAATAGTAACAGCATTAACTCACAATCGAAGCCATCAGAAAACAAAGCTAAGTTTAATGGACTATGTATGGAAAAACTCAAAAAGCATTAATATTCATAATAATCTCTGTGAATGGATGGCGTTAATGGATTCGCAGAAACTTTTTTGTTGCGCTCACTACTGGTTTTGAAGCAGTTTTTGTTTGTGGTTTGTCGTGTACAATTGATGAAAACTACCTCTGCTGAAATGGATTTTATCTAGGGCTTGTTATCTTTTGTTTCGTTCGCGCTCTATTGACTGCTGAACACTGTAGGGATTTTCAGTTGAAATATCAACACAGCTTCATTTCTATTAGAACATTGAAATATAATCGTTTATTCAACTCGGATTTTTTGAGCAGGACTAACAGAGTTTTTTTCCATCAACACACTTAAAATTTGATAAATTTCCTGACCTAGAACCCACTCCAATTCAAAAACGTATCAACGACAAAAAGCCGAAATGAAGTATATAACAGGTGAGAATGAGGTGGTTTCAGTTGGTTGATTGGTTTTCAAGAGTTCGTACGTGAAAGAAAGTATTAGTGTCCATGTAATTTTGTAATTCTCAAATTAGGAACAAGTACCTTTTTATTGTCGCAATACTTGATGAAAGATTGTCGAAAAAATAGTTCTTATAATGAAATATTGGAGATTAAGATGAAGAATTGATGAAGTTTTTTCTGTGGAATAAAAAAAGAACCCCCGAGTTGTCTTCAGTGTACACTTTATCATAACTTTTTTATATTTGATAGGTTTCGATTTGAATATCTCTTAGCCTTGGTATAGTTCTGTTGTTTCTGCATAGAAGTAAGTGATATTTTGTTTAAATGGTCCTAGTTGACAACTGATGTCTGAACCAATAAATTATTTGTATTAAATAGTTTTCTTTGCATTTCATCAGGTCGATTCAATTTTTTGCTGACTACGTTGGACAAGCTATCAGCGGAACCTATGATTTCACCAGTTGTTTCTATAGTGAAAATGTTATATATGTAGAAGGTGAATAGTGAAGGTAGTAACATAGGACCATGAAGTAAGTAAGATATTCCTCAATCTCTTCCAATTGTGTCCTATTTTTGGGATAGTTTGAAAAGACACCCCTGATCCCGAAGTCCTCTGGGGCTTCCAGCATCTAAGTATCATTCGCAATTCCGAAAGCCTTGGCTGAATGCAGAACAAAAGAGTAATGCGGTTACATCAATCGGTAGATCAGGAGATGGCATCATTGGTAGACATTAACAAATATATTTTTATTTTCCTTATGCAGACAATTTCACAATCAATTGCATCGAAAGTAAAGTCTATCGAATCCGCATCACTGATTCCTACCATACCGCGAATAACATTTTTTTGTGCAACAAACAGATCTTATGCATGTATTGGCCAGCCCTAGAATGGTACTCAATAGCGGATTTGGGATTCTACTTTACTTGGTGAACCATTCTCAGCTGTGAGTTAAAAACACAACTTAGAATAAAAAGTTTGAAGGCAAGAGTATGTAACTTGGGAATTTTATTGTCACAGTGTTTTCTGATATTTAAGTTTGCAACGACATATTTATTTAAGAATTCAACTCCTTTGGATTGAGCCAGCGTTTGATATTTTAAGTACAAATTCAAAAGTTCTATATTTTTTGGTAATTGTGGAAATGGATGATGACTGATTTATCGGTAGATTTTGGGAGAAGCATTGGCCCAAACTGAGTAAGACATTTCTTCTATTGTCTGTGTTGTCTTCTTGTTCTTTTTCTCCAATCAAGATAGCGACATCATCTGCATAATTGCCTAACAGGCCATGAATAGTCACACTTGTCGATGTACACCCGAAACAACACTGGAGCTAAGATTGTTTCCTGAGGCATGTCATGGACAATCGTTAGGAATTACTTATCGTACTTGATAGTGACACATACTGTTCTTCAGTGATGAAAGTTTTATTCCAATTGCTCCACACTCCCAGGAAGCTGATTCCATGCAGTCTATTGAGCATGTTCTGAAAGTCAACACAATTAAATGCCCTGTTGAGATCGCAGAATATCCCAGATAGTGCCTCGGGGTGACCATATCTAAACTCCAGATCCTGCCAACTTATGGAGTGAAAACTGCCAGAATATTGCCAACTCAAACGACTTAATTCACCATTGTCGTAAACGAAGAAAAGTAAAATATACATATTTCTCCCTGACGTTTCGCTAGCGCCAGGGGCTAGCTTCTTCAGAGGCTCACTCATCTTGACTATTATGTCTGCAGCAGGGGTTTATCACATACCGTGCACCTGTGGGAAGGTATACATCGGTAACACCAAAAGATCCATGGGAACAAGGCTCGAAGAGCATGAAAGAAATTGCAGGCGTGGGCAAACTGACGAGTCGGCTGTGGTGGAACACGCACTTAGCCAGGAAAAATTCAGTTTGAAAATGCGAAACTGAATGCCCCCAACCAGGGTTACCATGGCCGGCTGGCACGGGAGGCGGAATAGATCCACAAACACACGGACAATTTCAACAGAAAAAAAGAAACGTTGAATCTTATCAGAATTTGGAATCCCATTCTGAGGAAATCAAGAATAACCAATAAAATCACAGCAGGTACTGCGGCAACTGGTATTGATGATTATTCTCCGAATAAAGTAATTGAAGTAATCAACACTCCAGACTACCTGCATCAATATCAATATAAATACGCCTTACGAAATCGAGATGTCCAGTCATCGGAAAAATAGTCTAGATGAGTGAGCCTCTGAAAGAGCTAGACACTAGCCCTAGCGAAACGTCAGGAAGAAATTCCAAAGAACGACGGCCCTCAAACCCGAAGAAAAGAAGTAATACTGGAAACCTCGGCCGCGAAAGCCTTAACCGTTTTGGCAAAAAATACATATGCATACATTATATTAAAATACAATTAAACATTGCAATCGGCAACGTATCCTTTAGTTTCTTCTCTATACATTGATTCATTCTTTTCATTTAGCATATCTCTCGTTGATATGAAAGCAGTACAATCGTCGTGTTCACCAATGTTTTGTTCAACGTCCAAGATAGATGCTACATGTTTGTTTATAAATCGACTGGTAACAGATAAATGGAGTCACGCTATGCTCTCAATTATTGCGATGATATTTCTACGATTTGATATTCAATTTGATATAAAAAAATTTTGTACTCCGCAGAGAAGATGACTCGTAGAGTTCCAGAAAGTTTTCAATTACCTCACATGAAATAGATCAGAAAGATCGGTAATCGATTGAAAGTAAAAGAAACATCTAAATAGAATTGTTGACATTGTAGAATAACGACAGTGGGATCGGTTTTGAGATGAATGAAACAATGAGGAAGATAGAAACATGCAAAATTTGAAATTGAAAAAATAAATGAAACCGCGTTTTACGAGAGAGTTACAAATACAACCGATCTCCACTCCAATTTCAATATTGGCTTTGGTATCAATGTGAATCGCCAAATCCAACTTCTCAATGTGAAAATTCGATCAGATATCCCTGAAGCTGATACGCCCATGTTCTGTGCTCTATATATTTGAGATAGACCAATTTTCGAATGTGAAACCTTTCGATTGCTAATACCCTGTATTATCGAATATCCTCTAGTGCACTCCAGAAGAACCTGCAAATACCTAGGTCTGGGTTTTATCCTCGTTTATATGGTTGCTAGTGGAAACGCAATCTGGAGTCCCCAAATTCTAATAGCGCCTGGGTATTACCTCCGTCTGCTAGGAATTTGCCTGCTCAATATATTATCGTGCCACCTTTTATTGGCCCAATTACGTTCGATGGAGTGCTATTTTCGGGTTTCGCTTGTGAGATTTCTCAATGAATCATGAAATATAGCTAATTATATTTGAAACAAAAATCTACTAGGAGAATATGTTCATTTTCAGAACACTATCATCGGGATCAAAACGTACAAATTTTCAAGGATGAAAATTATGTACGTCGAAGCACTAGAATTTGAACGAATATGTGATGTCAGATATTCGTCGCAGTGATAACTTTTTGCTAACAGCGAAATGGTCTTGCGCCTTGAGGATAATCAGAGCGAGCCTTACACGTCATATGACAATACGTCAATTATCAAAAACGAACATTCTCGGTCGAACATAATTTGAGATATTTGTACTCGAATATATTTCATAAATACAAAATATTTTGAATGATTCCGGTCAAACCAATGAGGCCATTAAAAAAAGTTGAGCCAATAATAATTATTTCCCAACACTTCAGCATTTTCATTGGATTAGCCAAAATGGTCTCAGATGTTAGGCTTTCTTTTGTTCGACTATGAAAATGTAAACAAATAATATTATATGAAAGATATGATGTGTATCTAACCATTTTCTGCAAAAATGAAAAAAATGTATACCCACATGAGAAAATATCCGTTTGAATATTAGTGTTCATCATATTATGTTGAAAATGGCTTTGAAAATAGATAACAGGAAGGCAAGGCAGGCAGTTGATTCCTGCCCAAGGCGTTCGTGAATTCCAAGTGAATATCCAAGGAGCGGATTTGTCCTGCGATCTTCAGGTAGCGGCCTTTGTTGATTTAAGTCCTCAGGAATGTGGAAATATGTATCTTTGTGTATAGATGAATGCAGTGTTCGATAGTGTTACTATCCGGATTATATAGATTCTGGATTGTTGCGAATAAAAAACCTCACAACACAAATCTTAAGTCATAGTGTCGACCTAACAAGGATAGCGGATTCATGAAATATTGCAAGCACTCAAAAATATGTAGAATGAGCATATTGTTGTGAACGATATGCATTTTTTACACGTTTATTGCTGAATATTACAGTTCCTGAGCAAGTGGATTTTGGAAAAAACGGATTTGTCCCATGGTTTGAAAATTATCTTAGAAACACGAGGAATGAATCGAATACAATGGAACACTTGGCAGACGTGACTGTGAATGATTTGCATAATCACAAAAAATGTAAGAGAGAGTTATCTTCGCTTTTAGAAGAAAAAGAACAAAAAGCTAATGATAATTCCAACATAACCGTAGACAACAAAACAAAGGTCTTGTTGGGAATTTATACATTTTGAAAGGAATTCCCAATGAAAATACAGTTCACCCCTGACATGCTCAATGGTTTTTTGGGAGTGTAGCAGACATAACTATTGAGTTACTTGTTTCCAAATCAGGCATTGAACATGACATTTTACAGGAGGCAACTTCATGAGTAATAAAGATGAATGTTTTTCAAGGACCCTGGAATATTGAAAATAGTCTTTTCGGGTATTAATCGTTGTGCGAGTTGTTCAAATGTTCGACGTCTCATGCTGGTGTCTTTATCAAGAACTGAAATACAAATCTCCATCAATATAGCAATTTAGCTGATCTGCCCCTTTACGACTAGACAAGAAAAACTACAATATCAACTTCGACAGTAAGCCCTGCGTTTGGGTAACTGGTATTTTAAAATACTCCTCTCAGAATTCGGTCCGACTATTGATGAATCAATTACGACTTTATCGGTCTAACAGCACTGGTTGTTCAGCTTCCTCTCCGCTTTTCTTTCTTTCCGCTAAGGTGTGGTATTGAGATGAATGTTTTCACGGAAGCTGGAAAATTGAAAATAGTTCTTTCGGGTTTCAATCGATGTGCGAGTTGATCAAATGTTCGACGTTCTGAGTCTCATGCTAGAGTCTTCATCAAGAACTCAAATACATAACTTCATCAATATAGCAATTCAGCTGATCTACCCCCGGACGAATACAGTAGAAAAACTTCAATATCAACGACAGTAAGCCCTCTGCGTTTCAGTTGTTCATCCATTGGTTTGAAAGGAAGAAATTAGACTATGGGGTTCATTCAGGGGAAGTTTGAATTTTTATCCTCTTCAAGGATTCATATCTGCATTTCAATCCAAACGAAAAATCCTGGCGTTCTTGCCATTCAAATAAACATTCCTTCTAGTCACATTTATAAATTCAGTACTAGGAAGGCGTCCAAAGAATCCACACCTTCTGCCTCTGAGCATATAGCCTGGGTAATCTCAACAGAGACCAATACTTCCGTTACACTTGGCGCCCAACGTAATTGGTGACATTATTTGTTTGGCAAAAAAAAACTTCCTTTGAAGCCAAAGAGAGCAACATTGTGACTGGTACATTGCTGAATCTGTCTGTATTTTTTTGAGCAATTGTGGACATTTTTGTCTCATATTTATTGATCTGAAACAGTAAAAATGGAACCAAATCATTTGAGATCTTATGAATTAGATTATGAAATCAAAATCAGGAACATTGATCCTTCGGGAGATGTAGATAAGCGTAGAAAAATTTTAAGCGGTCTCTTAGGGCAAGAAAGCGGTAATCGAAGCTTTTCTGAAGGATTTATTGAATGTTATTCTCATGAAGATGATGTAAAAGAAATCAGGGATACTTTAACGGATTTAACATCAAAAATTTCTACCTATACACACTCTTTAAATGAATATAAACGGTTGAATACCCGATCATTGCATATAGCTGGTAGAAGTCATAGACTTACAGCAAATGATGATGATGAAATAAAAATCAAGAAATCACTCAATTTACAACTACTTGAACTTGAAGGGGGTCTAGCCTCTAAAGTATCACCCTCACCATCTGCTCAAACATCTACACCGGTACTTTTTAATGCACAACCACCCCAATTCAGTTTTCCCAAAACAGTACCTCCTTATAAGTGGAACATTCATTTTAGTGGAGACTCCCGAAAAGAATCATTAATATCCTTTTTAGAGAAGGTCGATGCTTTTAGTTTCGCACGCAATATTTTAAAAGATGACCTATTTCTATCTGCTGGAGACTTATTCCAAGATCAAGCTTGGACTTGGTAATAACAGAAAAATTCAGAGATTGGAATGAATTGGTTCAAATACTCAAAGATGATTTTTTGCCCTATCATTATGATGAAGATCTTAAGAGAGAAATAAATGACCGGACTCAAGATTCTTCTGAGAGAGTGACTATTTATAATTCTTCAATGGAAGCTCTTTTCAATAGATTGAAAACAAAACCTTCTGAAACGGAGATGGTAAACATAATACAAAGAAATTAATTGCCATGTTATAACCCACACCTATCTCTTTAAGACATAAAAACTGTGTCACAGTGGACTGTGTTATGTAAAAAATTGGAGGAATCTCGAGAATGGTCAGAAGGTATAGGCCACCTACATCTCGTAGGTCTGCTTTGTTGGAGCCTGATTTGAGTTGTCCATTTCAACTCATTTTTTAGAAAAAATTCCAATACAAATAAAGAAGTGTCTGCTTTAAGAGTATCGCATTGCTGGAATTGTGTGGTTTGAGTGGCTGTTATTTAAAAATACTGCTCTCACAATTCGGTCCAAGTATTGATTAATCAATTACGATTTT
The DNA here is from genome assembly GCA_032362365.1 of Zygogramma bicolorata. NCBI lineage: Eukaryota > Metazoa > Arthropoda > Insecta > Coleoptera > Chrysomelidae > Zygogramma > Zygogramma bicolorata. The sequence continues at coordinate 441,281 of JAVJAQ010001206.1, read as the reverse complement.
ATAATATTCACCCATTGAACCTTCGTAACACACTTTAATTTCGACAGATAACTACCATTCTAGACATTTATATTGATAGGAATAGAGAACTATAGATGCCATTCTTTCAAAAACATAGTGCCCACAATTTCATTGTGTAACACTCCGTTTTTTTTTGTACATTGTTTTCCCATCATTTCTATCGATGGTGATCATTTCCATTGTCACGTCCTAGTTCGAGAATGTTTTGAACGCCCCGTATTCAGTCGAAATTTGGCTCCAAGTTTTTTTATCTCAATACCCATATCACCGCGGCTTGGGAATGCGAATAAAACCGAATCTTTTTCGCTGGGCAAAATAGGAAGCAACGGCAGTCTGCTAGAATCAAGTATATGTGTGTGTTTCTCTATTTTAATTCGACCATTTTATGGGATCAATTCACATACATACTTTTAATGTCAATCTTGTTATTACCGTTCCTGAAGTTGGTTCAGTATTGATGAAGATTGATATACTTCTTGGAAGGATTATTTTATTCATATTGTAGACTGCAAACCAACCAATTCATACTTCTAGAATACTCCAGAAGAATACCCTCAACTCCAACGAGGTAAATTAATCAGCTTTTTCATTCGATATTCAGATGCTTCATAATTAAAATTATTTTAGGGTCGTCCGGGGATATAGTAAAACCGCACCCCTATTTTATAACCACCCCGCCTGCAAGCTTATCCTGATAAATTTCGTCTCAACGGCGTGAAACAACCAGAGGCATTGTTGTAGAAAAAATAAGGTCTCCAAAACTCATATATGGTAATCCGTTAGGCCTCGAAAGGCAGGTTCGACAATTCGACAATTCCTGCATGTCCAGGGTTGACTTTACTGAGGAACTGCTATGGGAATGATCCAACCATCAGATAAGCTGAATGTCATGTGTTGTGTCTTATTGATAATCAAATGCTGATTTTTCATATTTATATATTTATACATATACTTTCTCAATTTTCCTTCAATTTTAAAGTGTTTCTATTCTCGCCACTATTTATATATTTTTTTATTCGTGTAATTTTATGAGCTATAGGGAAGTGGTACACCTCTTATTTTAATGTTTGTTGGTATACATCAGTCTGAAGGATGTCAGAAATATGATCCACCTCAATGGTATTTTTTTGTGAACTTTACGTGCGCACGTATAGTATATTATTTATTTATCTGAAATCCAATATCGAGAATCAGATATTTTCTATCATACCGCATTCATTTACGTACCTACCTAAAAATATACTTCATTCTCCATTTCAATTTTGAAAAAAATATTAGAAATATATTCGTATCCTAGAGAAAGGTTGCATTTCTTTTAAGGCTAGGCTATCATTCAAAAGAATATTACATATAGAAAAAATATATCTTGGAGACAACGGAGATAAGATCTTGAGTTTTCTAATTTGAACTTGCGGTGTAGACAAGTTAGTGGCGCCCAGGTATTATATATAATCTTATAGTGAATTATTTATCCTAGTAGAGTATTAGTAAAACCCACCCCGTCTTCGACTGAGCTCGGGTAAACTATTGCTCGTGCTATTACCGCCTCCGTTTGCTACCAAGAAGATTTTGTTAGTCAAAATTATAAATCTTAGCTTTTCAATTTTTTTGTGTTTCCGTATACTGTTGAGCACGTAGCAAATTGGCGCCCAACGTTTCTTTTTTTCATCTTCAGTTCCGTACATGTCGAGTTTGACAGCAAAATTTTTTTTTACAGTAAAATATTTTTTTTTTCGAATCAGAAGGAACTATTTCAATAATATTTATGATTGTTTTGAGTATCAGCTAATAAGGGTTCAATGAGTAGCAACTTGTTGACTTCTTTTTGCAGGCGATAGAATTTGTGAAAGATTTACGAAGATTTTGAATCGGGATTCCTTAGTCCTGCCCTGTAGTACTTGAGTATCCCTGTTTTTATTGAGTTTTCGTTCTTTGCGTTTCAGGTATTTATTGAAGTTGATTCGGATTTAGATATGAGATATTGAAATTCAAAGTGAATTCTTAGCGATAGAAAAATAATTTTTGTATTGATTGATAGAGGTACACGCCAAACTTCTCCACTTCGAATATTAGGTCCGAAATTGTTTTTGTCTCCGTACAGTAAAAAGTTTCTTTAAATTTTCTTGCATACCGACGCCTTCTTCGACACAGCCGTTCCGTGTTAACTGTTTTTTTATTGAGAACTCTTCATTTGGTCACATAAAAAGTGCTTTAGATTTTTCATTATTCCAATTTTTGAGTTGTAAATAATAAAATGGAATACAAATTGGACGTGAATAGGTTAGAAAAGGAAGAGTTGATATATGAACTCAAGTTTCGGGGTATCGATGAACAATCCACAGTGGAAAAAATGAGAAAAAGCTTGCGTAATTTGCTGAAATTAGAGAAATCTGGTACAAGCTTAACTTATCCTAAATATCCATACACATTTGGAGACGATTCATTTTATATTGAAAATAAAATAAAAGAAATTGAGGCTTTGTTGGTTGATTTTTCGGATCTCGAATCTAGCTCTGCTTTTATCAAAATTTGCACTAAACTTTCACACACGTTCAGCAGGGCTGAACGTTCACAATCATTGAGTGAGGTTGAACATTCAAAACGATCCACCTTTCTTCTGCAAATTCTAGAATTGAAGGATAAGCTCAATTCGAAAGTCAGAAAATATAAACAAGAATCAAGAAATTTGTCTATACCGTTAGATATTAGTATCGTTGAGAGTCAATTACAAAACAGTACTGTAACCTCTGCGAGTGAAGAATCGGATGAGGATCAACCTTCTTCGCCGATTTTACAGTCAATTAATTCTAATATTCAGCCAGTCTTTCAAACCAAATCGGTACCAGTTTCAAAATGGAATATCACTAAATTTGAGGGTGATGGTGGTAGTGTTTCTTTGAGTGCCTTTTTAGAAACTGTAGAAGAGCTATGTTTATCTAGAAATGTTACTAAAGAACAACTCTTTAATTCAGCAAGTGATTTATTCTCGGGAAAAGCTTTATTGTGGTTCAGAGCAATGAAAACTAAAGTAAATAATTGGCCAGAGTTAGTATCTGAGTTAAGACAACAATTTCAACCATCAAATTTCAATGAAAAACTTTTTCAAGAGATTTGGCAACGGACACAAGGTCCCAATGAATCTATAGGAATTTACATAGCTATTATGACTAATATGTTCAATCGTTTAACAGTACCAATTCCGGAGTCCTCGCAACTGAAAGTTTTATTACAAAATATATCTCCATTCTACCAGAGTCAGTTAGGTTTGGTAACAGTAAACTCAGTAAATCACTTATTGCAATTATGTAGACAATTAGAGTCACGCAAGGAATCAATAGAGTCATTTTTACCACCGCCTAGAGTACGTCATTCTTTATTAGAGCCTGATTTAGCCTATTTATATTCAAATATAGATGAGAATAGTTCGTCATCGTCTCGAGCAGATGTATCAGCTATTTCGGGATGTTGGAACTGTAGAGCGACTGGACATAGAGCTCGCGATTGTACGGTGACTCCTAAGAGTAAATATTGTTTCAAATGTGGAAATTCAGGTTATACTGTCAGAACTTGTCCGAAGTGTAATGCAGCTTTGGGAAACTTTGCTCGGGGACACTAGAGGACCGTATAGTCGTCTCCGCGGGTAGCAAAACGGTCAAAATGACTCCCGATGCTTTAGATTCGAAACAAAGAGCTATCTTGGATTATGTGCTGGCCAGTGCTGATAAGGATGAGAGGCCTTATTTATCTGTGAATATTTTAGGTACTGAAATTTTGGGTTTATTAGATTCTGGTGCGACTAATACTATTCTCGGAGGTCCAGGTTGGGACAAACTCAGATCACTAGGTTTGAATGTCAACAGAGATGAAGGTTTATCTTGTACGGTTGCCAATGGCGAACGGTGTTATTGTTTGGGTTCGGTGGAGATTCCATTCAGACTGCAGGATCGTGTGAAATTAATCAAGACTTTGATTATTCCTTCTTTGAAACATGCCTTGATTTTAGGAGCGGATTTTTGGCGTATTCTAGGGATTGTTCCTGATTTGAGGCATGGAGCCTGGACATTTTCATCTCTTCCAGATATCGATGTGGCAGTGGATGCGGTGGCTCTCCAATCACAAACTGAATTATCGGAGGAACAAACTCTTCTTTTGAATAGTATCACCTCAAAGTTTTTTCACGAAATGGGAAATAAGTTAGGTTGCACCAGCTTGATTGAACATGAAATCAAAACATCGTCGAGCCCTATTAAACAACGTTACTACCCAGTGTCACCTACCATGCAGTTACACATCGACAGAGAATTAGAGGAGTTGTTAGCTGATGGAGTCGTTGAAAAATCGACTAGCCCGTGGTCATCTCCCATTCTTTTGGTAAAGAAGAAAGATAATAGTTACAGGTTCTGCGTAGATTATCGCAAGCTTAATCAAGTAACGGAAAGGGATGCTTACCCTCTCCCCTACATCTCGGCAACTTTAGATAAATTGAGGGATGCTCGATATTTATCTTCAATGGATATTCAGTCGGCTTATTTTCAGGTGCCCCTGTCTGAGTCCTCCAGACCATTAACTGCTTTCACGGTTCCAAGCCGAGGTCTATTCCAATTCCGGCGTCTTCCGATGGGTTTGGCTAACTCACCAGCAACTTTTCACCGGCTGATCGATCGTGTACTAGGCCCTGAGTTGGAGCCACATGTATTTGTGTACCTTGACGACATAATAATTGTCACTCGCACTTTTGAAAAACATATTGAGGTATTACAGGAAGTTTTTAGTAGGTTGAAGATGGCCAATCTGACAGCTGCCAAGGAGAAATGTTTTTTTTGTAGACCAGAATTAAAATATTTAGGATATATAGTTGACTGCAATGGCTTACATGTGGACTATTTATATATTTTTTTATTCGTGTAATTTTATGAGCTTAAGGGAAGTGGTACACCTCTTATTTTAATGTTTGTTGGTATACATCAGTCTGAAGGATGTCAGAAATATGATCCACCTCAATGGTATTTTTTTGTGAACTTTACGTGCGCACGTATAGTATATTATTCATTTATCTGAAATCCAATATCGAGAATCAGATATTTTCTATCATACCGCATTCATTTACGTACCTACCTAAAAATATACTTCATTCTCCATTTCGATTTTGAAAAAAATATTAGAAATATATTCGTATCCTAGAAAAAGGTTGCATTTCTTTTAAGGCTAGGCTATCATTCAAAAGAATATTACATATAGAACAAATATATCTTGGAGACAACGGAGATAAGATCTTGAGTTTTCTAATTTGAACTTGCGGTGTAGACAAGTTAGTGGCGCCCAGGTATTATATATAATCTTATAGTGAATTATTTATCCTAGTAGAGTATTAGTAAAACCCACCCCGTCTTCGACTGAGCTCGGGTAAACTATTGCTCGTGCTATTACCGCCTCCGTTTGCTACCAAGAAGATTTTGTTAGTCAAAATTATAAATCTTAGCTTTTCAATTTTTTTGTGTTTCCGTATACTGTTGAGCACGTAGCAATTGACCAAAGAATACTTCCATGTGATACTTCAGTAATGAATCTCAACTACGGTATACCGCATCCGGGTATACCCGCAATATAAAATTTTTAGTACCCCTGTATTATTTCATTTTCAGACCCGGGTACCTGGGTATACCCACTTAGATCAAATTCATTGAAATAATTGGAAATCACCACTAAATAGCGCCTTGAAAATAATATTAGCAAATTTGTACAACAAACAATTAAGAACCATTCATGCAGTGAATTTGAAATTAGGTTTGGTTTTCATTAGTTTGCTTTGGTGATTGGAGTTTGAGTACTTTCATTACTATTATTATCATAGGAATATAGAAAATTCAGTTGTCATTTTCAATATTGTCTATGATAAGTTAATTTGCACTTGGTGGCTCATGTCAAGTTGAATGTTATAAATTTGTTATAATTCTTCATTTTATAACATTACAGAAAACTTTTGTGATGAAACGTTTTTGGTTCCCTAAAAGTTTATGAGAAGAACACTGTTGTTTGATTCAGTATTTTCAACAGATTATGACATGGAAGTTCATTTCGTTATATTATCTTTTTTTCAACCGAAATCAATATATAGAAAATTTATTTCATTTCCTTATCAGTTCTCAAGCACTAGAGACTATTCAACTGTATGTGATTTTCATTTTTCAATTGTTAATTCCAGAGGGAAAGTTCATTTAGCTATAGTTTTTTATTTTGTAACGAAATTTTTGTGAAAAAAAGTATTTATAGTCACAAATTATTAGTTCATGTGAACAAGACTTTTCGACTGTGCGACTGATTGTACAATGAGTTAAGTGGGTTTATTGACATACTTTACTTTTTCGTTATAAAATGAAACATTATTACGGAAAAATTGTCGAATACCCGGATACCCGGGTATACCTGGGTATATGATAAAATAATACCGATACCCAGGTATTAAAAAAAGGCTACGTAAGAATCCTCACAAATAAGTTCACAGTATTGACGTGAATATTGAAATAAATTTTTAATTCCAACGGCAAAAATTCTTCTGAATATGCTCAAGATTAGCCTCATTTCGTTTATTTATCCTAGTTTAACCCTTAACTGGTAACGTGGAATTTTGAAACACAACTGGTAACGTGCAGTCTGTGAGACTGACACGTTTTGAAAGCAAAAAAAAAATCTCCAATGATATTTTTTTCAAAATATATATTATGAATACTTAGGTACACATGCTTTCGATATATTTTTGCATAAAATAATGAACAAAAACTTGAACAAAATGATTTCGCAATAATCTTTCTCAACTATGACGGAAATCGGTAGTGATTTTGGAAAGATCCACAAAAAAATTCAAAATCATTCAAAACAAATAAATTTTATGCATAGTATGATTGATAATGAACGAAACTCAGTATCTATAAAGAAAAAATATCAAAAGGTGTTTATTGGAAGGTCCTAACGAGTCATGAATTTAAGGTTTTTTTGAACAATTGTTGCATTTCGTCGTGTGACTGTTGTGTTCGAAAATTTCAAATTCATCCTCTGAAACATTGTCTATTTCACTGCAGTCGCTATTTGTCTCGTTATACCAACACAAAAGAGTGTCATCATAATCTTCATCCCCACAACGTACCCGTTTCGACGGACCCGCCATTACTTTGAGTCTCGAGAAATGCTTACGTAAAAAGAAACGTGCCGTCTCACGGACTGTGCTCAACTAAATACTAGATATTTCTCAGACGTCGTTCACCCAAATTTACTCCCAGTTGAATGATAGGATGGGCACCAATAGCTAATAGATTAGGTGGCGTGATTCGCACAAAAGTGAGACCATTTTAGAAATATCTCGAGAATAAAAATTGCTGCAGTCTCACAGACGGCACGTTACCAGTTAAGGGTTAAGGTAGTTTCTCTAAAAAATTACTCAGAGTCTGCATATTTTCATTGAATTCAATGGAACTCATTGGATAATACTTTGACAAACTCAACATATTTCAATCGATGAAGATAGGAAGAAACACTATCATTTTTTTCAATTCGAGTGTTGAGACATTGATCTAACATTTGAGGGATAGATTCTTTCTGGTCCGTCTATAAGAAATATACAAGAAATATCTTTTTCACCGATGTTATCGCGATGTGCATCATTCACTGACTATCCTTTCGATTCCCCAATATGGGTCAAAATGGACGTTCTTTTTCTAGCCTGCATTCAAGCCGAGTCGGCAGATGCGAGTTTCTTATAACTTTCTCCCGAAGATTTTCCTTCGACACCGACTAATATTTCCAGGAAAATAACAATTCAGCGCTTTTTTGTGCGACTGAAAATATGTTCACTCCAGATGAATTACCGAATAAAAGAGCTACTTCCTTTCTCAGAGGCTCTAATTAATCAAGTTGGAGCACTTTGTTTACTGAGTCTAGTGCCTGCTAGTGAATTCCAGATGATACTCGAGCGATGTTTTAATGAAATTTCTTCAGGGAAATATTCGTTTCTGTGTCAGGAATATCTTTGATCCTTGGAATTGTCGATGGATGAAAAGATCCAGGTTCTAACACAATTTCGAAACTTCGAGGCGGATTTCATGATTATCGGATGTCTCGGAAATTTTCTTAATCCGAAGTGGTGTCGAATTGTGAATATATTGTTGCGATGGGGTTCAGAACGTTTCATAAAGCAGATATACTTTCATACAAGCCAATCTGAGTGTTCCTCCAGACACACTGGAAATATGCCAATGAAATATCGAATTGAACATTATATACCACTGAAATTTTTTTTTCTACTTTTCTTCGGGTTTGAAGGCCGTCGTTCTTTGGAATTCCTTTCTGACTTTTCGTTGGCTACCAATGTGTGGAGGTTGATAAACACTGACTGAAGGCGTTTACAGTGTCTTGAGCATTTGTAATAATGGAACCACTACGTTTCATGACTCCCGGAATTTTACTATTACCCTTCTTGTTTCGTATGAAATGCCAAAACTGACTCGGATCGGTTGAAATATTATTCTCTGCTCTACGGAGGAAGTTACTATAATCTGTATTGATTTTCTTTTTCACCTCAGACCTCAGAGTACTGTACTGCGATAGAAAGATGTTTTATGTTTTTTATAGTTTTTGTAGGATGATCCTTTTTGTTGTATTGCTCTTATTGTGTTTTTGGTGAACCATGGCGGGTACTTGGGGGATTCATTCATTTTATAGGGGACAGAAATTTCAAAAATTTCATTCAAGATCAGTTCTAATTGACGAATAGCAGTGTCGACATCAGTGCATTCAAATATCTTATCCCAAGAGGCTTCAGATACTAACTGAAACATCAGAGGATAGTTAGCTTTTCGAAAATTATATGTTCGGACATTTTTTTAAATTGATATTCACGTGACTCTGAATGGTGATTGAGGAGTTAAAGATCAACTAATCTCTCTCAAGGTTACAATTCAAATTACAAAGTACTGAATCTAAGATTCTGCTCTTATTATTTTTTACTTTATTGTATTGTTTGAGACCAGATACTTCCAAAAAACTATCCAAAACTATAGATTTCGGATTGTTGTTGTCCGCGTTGAGGGAAGGAATATTAAAATCACCAACTAGAATTAATTACATTTTCACTTTGTTAACAATTCATCAAAACTATCTGGTCAAGAAATATTTCAAAACAATTCGTATTGGTTGCAGGAGTGATGTAGACAACAAATATGTTGATGAAATGAGATGGAAGTGTCAGTTCGCCTCCAATTACATCGATTCCAGGTGTTCCTGATATCATATGGCTGGTGTCAACACTTTCAAAATTGAAGGAGTTTCTGACGGCCAGAAGAACTCCCCTTGTTGCGTTAACAGCGGAAAACTTACGATCACTTCTGAAGACTGGGTAGTTTGATGGTATTAATTCTGCACTGAACACTTTTTCTGAGAGCCATGTTTCGCTCAAACAAATCAGATCTATGTCATCCCGTGAATACATCGATTGCAGAAATGATGACGTTTTAGATTTCAACCCTTTAACGTTCTGAAAATAACAGGTAACATCAGAGTGGCTGTTGGGGGTTTTATTCAAAAATTTACAATTCTTGGTGTTCCATTGATGTGTTTTATTTTTATATTGATTTCTCCTTTCCTTTCGCGATCTTCCAATTCAGCTTTTATTTTCTTGAAATATTCGATTTGCTTTGGTGTTTCATTTGTAGCTACTGATATATATCTGAATTCAAGGTGTCAGATTTTTTCACCACTCACACGTTAATTTTTTGTTGACTCTTCTTGTTCTTTCTAACCAAATATCATTATATTGCATTTGCGGTTATGCCTTTCCACGACCTCTTCTACAAGATCTTCGAATTCAACTTTTGGCATTGCAAAGATGTTGAAGAATCATTATTCGATCCCTAAACAATATGAGGTCAAGTTGATAAACACTTTTCAGTAAAACTTCATCTCTCCTCAATATTATTTTCATCTTGAAGTAACATTCACAAAATGTCTTACGCTTTGACTGCAAAAAGTATTGATAGTGAATAATTGCTAGAAGGGCTCATGATCTCAGAGGTCATATGTTCTTTCTTGTAACCAGGAGGCAATCAGTTGATAAAAACACAAATACAATCTTGAATTTATTCGTCACTTGAGAAAGGATGGACATTTTTTGAAATTATACTGACCAAATGAAATTTCCCGTCATCAGACGTCAAGCCGGAAGATTTCCAATAAACCAACAAAAGTAATCAAAAGTACGAAAAATCCAGAGCTACTTGAATCTGAAGAAGAACCTAGTTTCAAAGAAGAATCCTCAACGACCGGCAAGGTATGGTCCAACAGTCCAACCATTTCATTCATTTGTCGCCCGCAAATATTGAAATATTGGGCTTCACTTCAAATTTCAACTTCGTCGCAAACCGAAAATCAACGAAGCTCAACGAGCAGATCTTCGTCCCGGCTAATACTATGATTTCGTGTATTATAATAATAATAATAATATTTATTAACCATTTTTGATACACTTGGTATATGTGGTAAGTCAAGGTAAATGTACTATGAACTATAAGCAAAAGAGGACAATAACATTCAGAGAACATGGTCAACAAACAAGAGAAAAAGCTGAATATACGGTTAATACTCATAACACTTTAAAAGAGTTTAAAAATTGACAAAACATGAATATGTAAAAATATTATAGGTATAGTCTAAAATTTCTTATCATTCACAACCCTAAAAAAAGAGAGTTCAAACACATCGATAAAACATAAGTATATAAACATATATAGTCTAAATTCCTTATCATTCCTCATCATAATAGAACACAAAAAAAGAATGAAGATAAAATGTGTGATCTAAATCAATTGTTGTTGAAAATAACAAAAAAGATATCAAGTTAAGTTTGAGTTGATTGAGAGATCGTCACTTAGGAAGTCCTGGCAACTATAATAGCCCTTTTCTAATAGAAGGTTTTTGACATCTTTGTGGAATTTCAAGTCATTTGAGACCCTTTTAAATTCATCCGGTAATTTGTTGTAGCACAAGATAGCATTGTAATCTGGAGATTTCTTAAACAGTGTCATGCGATGTTGAGGAATTCTCAATAACTCTCCATTCCTGGTATTATAATTATGTATAGTGGCATTTTCCGTGAAGAGATTCAAGTTTTGCCTAGCAAACGTTATACATTTCAAAATATATATGGAAGGTGCTGTTAAAATTTTTTTCTCTACAAAGATATGACGGCAACTGTCCCTGTAATTCATATTGAATATGAGCCTCACTATTCTTTTCTGGGCAATAAAAACTCTCGTAAACTCCTTCGCCCTACCCCACGTCATAATATTAAAATTGATATGAGTATATACCATCGCATAATAAATGCTGAGTAATGCAGATTCATTCAATGTTGATTTCAGCTTCTTTATGGCATAGTATGCTTTATTGATCTTTGAGCATGTAAGATCTACTTGTTTGTCCCAGTTTAGATCAGCATCCAAGTAGGTACCCAGAAATTTCACTTCCATAGAATTCTCAATCTCATTGATGACAGAATCATATGGAGTATTTTTCCTAAAGTGGAATCTCATCGTCACTGACTTGGACGTATTCAAAATAAGTTTATTTCTTTGACACCATGCACTGAACTGGTCGACAATACACTCTGATCTGCAAATAAGCTGCTCAACATTTTGTCCCGATAGAGTTATAGTGGTGTCATCAGCAAACATGCCCGTCTACTATACATTGCGGTTAGTCATTTACATATAGGAGGAAGAGTAGAGGGCCTAGGACCGAGCCTTGAGGCACACCGAGTTTAATATTTTTAGACGATGACTGTGACCCATTACCGGTGGTTTTCGGTGGTGAACAGAACTTTACGTCATATAAACTGAAAAGAGTTATTAGTTTAGGATTTAGTTTAATGTTAGTATTTTGAGCTTGTTTTTCGTTCGATTTATATTATCCGAGTAGGTACCTGAAAATTAATTATATTATTATATTCGAGTGAGTTGCAATATATTTCATCCACAAAAGAACCCGCGACTATTTTACGAGATAAAGAGGTCATTACATGTTGCGGCCTGATTATTAAGATTTTCCATTGGGGCCTTCTACTCAATAATACTTTCTAGTTCATTTTCAACTTACCAAGCTGTTCAATACATGTGATCAAGGAGCACAGATTCAAAACGAGTTTTTCAGATTTGTCTTCAATGGTAACACAATCATGTTCGTGTTGGTCTATCGTCATTTTTTTTTTTGGATTGAGGTGGCCTTTACTTGATGGAAATCCATAGTTATTACGCTATAAGGTGTGTTTAAAAACATTCGCTTGATAAAGATACAGTGTATCGAAACATGTCGCGAAGACAATAAATTTTGTGGAAATTTAATCGTGTCTACCTTATAGCGTAATATCGTCATTTTGATTTAGTTTTCTAATCTTTTATGTTGTTTAGTATGTTTCAGTAAAGGTAAAGACAGACAATGGAAGTTTGAAACCATCGTGAGGGGATATATCAGAATAAAACATACATGAGAGTATAGAATTTTTCAATAAGAAGGTTTGCGAAACAGTCAAATGTGTTTTGATGATATATTGCTTCTTTGAGTAGAAATATGATTGGATACCCTGGAATAGTGCTGCTTCGATAAGTGCAGTATTAGTTTTTTCAATGAGTGACTGTCGACATAATTTCATGTATATGAGTTCATACTATCATTTGTCTAAGATCGATTGATCGAAGAACTAACTACAACCTTATAGAGCGGGTTGGAAAATTGGTTGCCAACGTTGTTGGCTCCTTTTGTGATGTTTCTGCCGAGTGTTTCTTTTTTGAATCACTCATACATTCGATATCAATCAAGAATTCATGTATTTCTTTTTATCAGCACAAAATAGAAATCAGTTAAGTCTATATATTCACACCTTGGGTGGTTGGAGACACATTCGCTCCTCTAGCATATACCTATTCTTGGCATATACAATAACCATCCTGAATCTGGCACGTTGACACGAACTCAGGTCATTGTATCATGAAAAATTCATGGAATCTTGGAGGGGACTACTTACCTCAAATATATACAACTCACCCCACTGCACTCGTCAGGAAAATTATTTCAGCGAGTACAAATAAGAAAGAAAGGGATTAATTAGAATTCGAATTGTGTTATCAATTGTATGAATGATAGTTGACAGAGGAACGAAATATATTTTGCATTATTGTATTTGTTTTATGTGAGTTGTGATTTTCAGATTTGAAGTTTTCTTTACAATTCGCGCTGCCCAAACAATTTTTAATTCTTTTCTTTTCATGGAGTTATCTGGTCCTAAACATGGCAGCAGGGCCATTTAGTGTTCTCCTATGAATGAAATGACGAACTGTATGTATGACTTTCGGAAGCTCTATCATTATAGGTTTAGTGTTGTGGCCTCTTAGACTATAATAAGTTTTGGGTACACAAGATTAACGCTAACAGATACATTCTTGGATTCATCTTCGAGCTATCCAATAACTATAATATATTCAATTAATATTTCAAATGAATATCGAAATATTCAAAATGCGTTCAAGAATAGGAAAAAATGTCATGATCATGCAAAATGTAAACACCACTTCTTACTGCTATTAGTGTTTTGATTGAACTATTGCAGTCTTCGACAATACAAAATTGCACACGGATTCAGATCTGTGATGCAGGCCAGTTCGATCTGACCCTGAATAAAGGGCGTCTACACCAAAGTTGCGATATGTTGTTCATCAGAATCTTGCATGTAGTGGATGATCACCTGATTTAGAATTCACAAGAAAGCTAAAAATATCTGCAGTCACGTTCGTCAAATCCATCACCACAATCATCGATACCATCACATCTCCACCAGCTTGGAATACAACGTTGGTTGTTTTTGTTGTTTTCACACTCGATCATATATTTCTTGCAAGGACTAGTCTGAAACAAAAATTTCATTTTATGATCAGGAACGGAATTTTTTCAATGGATAAGTGGTGAGCAGTTATGATCAAAGTGTCTCTGAAATAGAAATATTGTCGTTTGAATATTTTACGAGGAGGTGAATACTCCAGGTTTTTCAGGTTTTCTCTCTGCTGGAAATGATGAAGAAAGAGTTTCGTTTCATATGTTATCTGTTTTGTTTTTGATGAATTGGTATATTCGCTCCGAAATGTGAACGTGACGCATTGTATTTTTTGTGAATTAGGCGAGTGAATTGAAACAATATCTAAAAAAATATATATAATGAATATATATATATATATATATATATATATATATATATATATATATATATATATATATATATATATATAGGTACGTACAGCAGGCAGTTCGGCCCCTCAAACTCACACGTATCAGGCAATTCGGCGCCATTTGTCCACTTCGGCCCCAGGCGCCAAACTGCCACAACATTGTAACGGATACTTTGGCCCCCTAATTTGGCAAAAGGGGCCATAATGCCTGAACAATATCAGTTCATTCATTTAATGTAGTTTTCGGCGCCTTCCGTACCTTTCTTCGATATTGTATGGATATGATATTTCGGTTAGTTTTATGTATAAAATAACTGAAAGGTCATACGATCGAATTGAATTTGCCGAGAAAATAAATTTGATGATGTTCAAAATTCGTATAGTATTGAAACAATAACAGAGTGCATCTCACTCATTCAGCTTCAGTTCAGTTTTCTTGTCAGGCTGAAGTTTTTCCTTTAACCACCTTATTGCTTAAGTTAATTTTTTGTTGGAGAATAGTGTTTGATGAGATATAATTCTTCGCCATAGATATTCATTAAACTTTTCACCTCTTCATGAAACAATTAAATAAAATAAATGTGAAGTGAGTTCGCACTTTAAAAAAAAAATAAAATCTAGATCAAAAATTTGTCGTCTTCCTCAAGTATTCCCCAGATAATTCCATTCGGTTTTTTATAGCTCATCTATGAATGAGTGAAAAATGGTGATATCTATAAAAAATCAATGATATTTTACTGGCTGGTGTGAAATATCAAAATATTTTTTTGCAACATGTGTTTCCCTTGATACTTCCCTTAGGGACTCACTAACGTCTTTGTAATTGAGAAGAGCCGTTGATTTATCACTTTTCCATCGTAAGTTATATCACCATTGCTCTATTCTGAGAAATATGATCAATCATTCTTTCGGCATTCCCATCACAGTTTTTCGATCCGATTAGTAAAGTTTTTCCATCCGTTTGTTGCGATCTTGGAAAACTCCCGAATCTTCGTTTCTCTCAGAGAGATCGTTTTCATATATAAATAAAACTTGGAACTTGCAGAGAATGAATTCGCATCTCCTTTTGGAGTGTAAACTTGAAGACAAAAATTAATTTATGACTGGAAGTACAGCTTGTCCAATCCATCTTGGCACAGAAATAATAACGTATATGCCCAGCGATCTCTGTGGAGTACACTAAGATTGAAAAACACCTATTATATGTGTTCACTGTGTTGAAATTTATTCCTAAAAAGTGTTTTTTCTCTCATCGTGGTGTGCACAACCAGTGTGCAACTGGAAAAGTATCTGAGTTTGTGCCAAGATGGATTGGATAAGCTGTAAATCCTGTATTTTCAGTTGTGTCTGGATTCTTCGAAAAGTTTTTGTTTTTCAAGTAGCTGTATGCAATTATTTATCAGGTACACTTAGTAAACATAGCATACATATCAACAAAGCTTCATATTATGCGCGTCAAGTGCGTTCAATACGGTGTTCGAGTGATTTGAGCTATATAAAAAAGTTGTACCTTTATCCCAGAGATATTCAGTAAACAGTATCACTACTTTTCTTCGTCGTTCTTTGGAATTTCTTCCTGACGTTTTGCTGGCGCGAGTGGCTAGCTTCAGAGGTGAATCCATTCTTGACTTCTACTCCGATGAAGTAGAAGTCAAGAAAGGATTTACCTCTGAATAAACTAGCCACTCTTTTTAGCGAAACGTCAGGAAGAAATTCCAAAGATCGACGGCCTTTAAACCCGAAGAAAAGCAGTGATACTGAAAACCTCGGCCGCGAATGCCTTAACCATATTTCGTAAAGTTGAGAAAAATATTGACAATATACATTTATGTTCTTCTAATCTGCTGAAATACCAACATGGATGACAAGTATCATAATAGTATGCAACGATCATTTATTAATAACCACTACATAAGAGTTGCATACGCTAATCTTTCCACGGCCATTATAAATGATGAAGAACTATAAATATTATTATATCTGTATTGTAGGCTCCACTGATCTACAAATTGAATATTAAGATTTACTTCATTATTGCTATTATCAACGGAGTTCAATTTGGTATTGGAAATGCTGATTTTATTCCGATCCGAATTTTTGATATAGCTTTCTGCCATTGAGAGGGATTTCCATTTGTTTAAAATCTGTATCGTAATGAAAAATCATGAGAGTTGCATACCCTACTTTTTCTTCACCCGATAAATAATGAAGAAATATAAATATCATATTTATATTTGTATTGAACACAATAAAGGTAATCTCTCGCATTTTTTTCAATTCTACCAAATTGTTAGTGATGGTATCGCCTCTGGTGTTATCATGGATATAGGAAAACTATACAGATTCCATTTATATTTATAATGAACATAATAATTGTAAATTATCCCACTGATCTGGAAGTGGAAGGAATATTTACATTTATTTCATTATGCTAGTTTCAACATTGTATTGGAAATGCTGATTTTGAAAAATACCGACAAATTCACAATTCCATTATTTGTGTTCCGGAATACACCACAAAAAATAGTATATTAAAAATGCATCATCATAAATGAATGAAACTATATTTTTCGAGGAAGTTCAACATAACATGAAATCCTGTCATCTCTTTGAATATTAATATTTCAATTTTTCATTAGTTATAATGCATCAGTTTTCGTTTTATTTTGATGAAAATCCAAAAACGAAAAGGTATTTTTTGAATTTCAACATTGAAATATAATATATCATTCTTGAGCAACAACTAATGCTGGAGATATCAAGCGTATTTTTCCATTCTACTAAAAATAATAATATGTATTTTAGTCTACAATGAAAAAGTGCAGTTTTCAAACATCGCTAAGAATACGCCATCTGTTGAACGGAAGTTCAACTACATTTCGATCTCGTTTTGAAATTTGGAATCGACAATTTTATTACATTACCATCCATCCCCATCATACAAGGGGCTCCTCTTTATATCTCAATCAACCTTAATCTGTTTCGCCTGTTTTAACCTGATTGATGTAAGGAAGGCGACAGAGGTGCCTAAACATACTGCTCCAATATATATTTTATTCACCTAATTCAGTTTTTCGGCTTCAGCACTGCAATTCTGTAGCGTTTTTTATTTTCGCCCCTACTGAGTAGATGTATAAAACTGCCCCTGCGTTGCACCCACATTTCGTAACACATAATATATTCCCCGAGCATACCCGATTTTTTGGAAAATTCACCCTTCTTTCTTCATGTCGATATATGCCCACAATGAACGTGTTAGGATGGGTTGATGAAAAATTGCAGAATATCAGGTGAATTTTGCAACACGCACCATTCGGTTATGTTCGAAGTATGTTTGAAGTAAGTGGAAATTATTATTTCGTTGACTTCTAACTCGAAAATTCTGTCGTGAAATTAGGAACTAAGAAATATTGTTTCAACATCATCTTGGGAATACAGTAACATACATGAAGGTCGCCTCAAATGGAAATTTCCTAGAGTAGGTATTGAATTAATTAAGCACATTATATTGAGAAAAACGTTCCGTAGGAAGTAGGAAATAGATATTTCACATGCGCGTCATGTGTAGTAGTCTCCCTGAAATACAATTGACGTAAGTTTGTAAGTTAATTGTATCTACGAGAGGCTAGGCTAAAAGCTAAAACCGCTCAGTCCGTACCAACGTTGCCAGATCATTGACAGAACTTTTTGTTCTTTTTGTGTTGTGTTGGGTTAGGTTAGGTTAGGTCACGGATAATAGAGTAGACACGGTCGTCCAATGCCATGTCATCGTAGTTTACATATCATTGAGTAACGAATCAGAAAATACGTATCAGACCAAAATCGTTAAGTGGCCAAGATGGTGTAAACACCTACGGCCTTGACTATCCAGCAAAATGCAAAATTTTGTTTGAATCTTTGCTAAGCGTAAATCCAAGCTCTGTGCTCTAAGATGTATTTTTTTCCTGGTTACCCTTTGTGTATTTGCAAACTGAAATTAATTTTTCACTAAGTTTGGGTGATTTATTGCATCATGCCGGAGATAGAGGATACATCCATATGTTGAAAGTGAAGCTGTTGTTGATTCCAAACATTTAATAATGATAAAATAATAATATTGTGGCATAACACAAAAATCGGAAAAGAAAGTGAACTCATTATTTTCATCTTTGAAATTCAGTGATTTATTTGAACTTCTACATGAAATAATTATTACAATAGATGAATGCAAAAACTTCGTCACTGTCGAAGATCAAGAAGAGAAAAAAAACTGTTTCATTGAAAAAATGGTGTCATGGAGAGTACAATAAGAACACAAATACGTAGCTGTTCAAAACGATAAAATAGATGACTTTTAATTCTCTAATTTGAGCGGTGACCGCTAGCGGGCGCAGCATGTCGCTCAACATGACGAATAATAGAGATTCCGAAGGTTGCACGTTATCATGGGCGTGGTTAAATTTTGAAATACATTGTAGACAAACATCAAAGTGACGTGTTGAATATGGAAACGAAATTTAAAATTTTTACAAACTTTCTTTGGTTAATTGGTACGTGTGTATCATTCATTGAAATATGCAAGCTTATATCCACGAAAAAGTTTTTCATAGTTTTCCAACAGCTAGGGATCAGAGTTTTATACCTATACGAGGGATCATAAAATATTCTGAATAGCTACATCCAAACCATTTCGTAAATCGAGATTCACAAACTGCAAATTCTGCAATATCGTGTTCCTACGTAGTACAAACATTGTTACGCATACCACTATTATTCAGTACTGCAGTATTTGTACGCCTCTTGGTGGTTCGTGATCTCTGTTATCTTTGATCTTTCGAGAAATCGAAATGGCAGTTTACATGATAAATAACTTCAAACAAATTCGGCAACGTCGAGAGTGTTGCCAACCAAATGCCAAAGAATAACAGGCCAAATTAGAAATTCAATATAATCGTTGCAATGCGTTTCCATCAATGGAATGGTACTAGTGCGTTGATTTTATGTCATCATCGATGAGGCGCAACAGTTTTTAAATTGTATATTCACTATACCTTCGTTACGGTGTATTTTGAAAAATTAAGATATTTTGAAAATATTTGTCGCTATTAGTGAGAAAAGTTGTTCACGAATCCTCTACGCGTATATTTCAATAGATAAAAATCAGTTACAGTCTTAGTGGATCGCCATCGCTTTGCTTTGAATTTGTGCTTACAGAGTTCAACGTTTCACTCCAAACCTCGGAAGTTATGCTACAGATTTCAATGCTATCTGTGGTTATACCCTTGAACTGTAATAAATGTTCACTTAATCATTTCAGAGTTATATTCACCTTACTCTCTGGCTGTTCTGTTGTTCACCTACCATTCGAAATTGCAAATTGCCATTGGGCGGGACCCTGGGAGGGTTGTGATATATTCGGTCGAGCCGCTTGATATAATCACGATTGAACTTCACAGGTAACTTTGTTCAATCGTATGATTTTATTTCAGCGGCTCGTTCTCTTATATCTCTAAAATATGAAGTTCAAAGAAAATGTTGCAATTGACTTCCGTCCAAAGAGTCAAACTCATATGCAGCCAATATTTCACAAGCAACCATCACACTTTCATTACTCTCACAGACAGACCTTTGCCCAAGTATGATACGAATCGTGCTAAAGTCCATTTGCCACACAGCAAATTTTTAGAAAGTCCAACATTCTAGGTCATGTTCTTTTTATCGTTTCTGCTATAGATAGATGCCTATATTCTATTTCCAAATGTTGAATATATTTGGGCTCGATGCCTTTTGGAGCATCCTACAAACGTTTCAGTCAATTCCTGCTTCTGCTTGGGTACTAATAATTCAATCAGACCCAACGAGTTATTGCAACGATGCTGTTGTAATGGGTTGATTCCCACTCAGCCAGTGAATCCCATGCCTCGTTTATAATGGCTGTGCTTCATTCATTATATAGGCGAGTATATGAGTATAATTTGTGGTTGATATAACTAACTCTCCTGGTAACATTGATGCAATTGCAGATCCGAAGTGAAATATGTGTTACACAACCTATGTGTGATACATTTCAAAAAACATTGCTCATGTAAGAAACCCATAACCATTGTAAGTTATCCTTCATGTTGAAATCGAAAAACCGTTTCTTTTGAATACGGTTTTTTTACACCTATCAGGAGAAACTTGTTCACTAATGGATGGTACATATGTCCTACAAAGTGACACCAATAAGGTCAGTGATAATAACCTCAAAGTCATAAAGCAACGAGGGGGTACCAAGTTTGTTATAGTTATTATTCGAGCTCCATGAACTCGAGAGATCTGAAAATCAAATGGACAAATGCAGGAAATCAATAATTTGCTCTCCTGATTGTGAAATAAAAGCTTCTAAATGATTACGGAGTCTGAATCGATATGTTAGACATACTTGAACTATATGTCTCTGGCACTTCTGATAAAGAGGACAACCAATATATTTCTACCTTTTCCAAATCTCCGACCGTTTCCAAAACTAGGTCGGTCCTCATACGACAATTCTGTCTGATGACCCTGTATGACCTAGGCAGATGAAGCCGATATTCAATCCGCTCACACCAATATGTGGCTATTAACGACCTGGCTTCAAATATGCACTGCCTGTATGATAATGATGTGGTATATTCTCTACTCTCAAAGAGATAAATTGAATAACCTACGATTTTTAGTAGATCATTTTCTGTAAAAAACACACTCGTTTAAGATGATGTGAGTTTCCTTTTTTGTCCCCCTAACCATTACCATTCTTGATTCCGGCACTCATATCCATGAAGAAGAAGAAGAATTTCAGCAAATTATTTATAGATGTCGGACAGACATCTATGCTACATACCTATTGCTCTGCTTCTGAAAGCTACATGTAAGAATAAGAATTCTGAAAATTCAATGAAGACTTAGAGGTCTGAAAAGTGGAAAATCTATTTTTTTTTATATGCAGTTTCACACGAAAGGGAAGCCCTGTAATGTTCGAAGAACACCCGTTATATGATGCTGGAGAAGCTGCCACTAAGTACCAATGAATTCTGGTAAAAATCGTATTTTATTAGAGCGTCCAACACATTAGGACTCTTCGAAAACTAGCTCTGGGTCACCTACCCGATCCACAGAGATCACGTGACAGATCACTAAAATCACCTACCAGAAATTCAAAGTTTGCGAACGAATCAGATCAGGATTTTGTGACCTTCGCGTACGTGAACGCGGCAAACTAATAGAGTTTGAAAAAGTGCCACCGTGCCTTCTCGTCTCTCGACAGAAGGAAGCAGTCAGATTTAAATTATTCAGCTTGAGCTGTATCAAGTCATTTTTTTAAACCAATGTTCACTTATATAAACAATGTGTTGTCATGTAGTAAATGTTCTAATTCATCAATTTTATTTGCCAAGCTTCTGACATTCAAATGAAAAATACCTACCCCACTGGATTATTTGTCAATTTCTTCATGAGAGTTTATCTTCTATCTATCTTCACCTCCACTGCAATGGAAGCTGGGGAGAATAACGGATCTACACCCAGGAAGGGACAATCTAGTTCGTGTAGTGTCCGTAAAAACCGCTAACAATGTATTGAAACGTTCAATAACTGAAATTTGTTTATTACCTATAGACGATGCAAGTGACGATTAGAGAGAAAGGCCCGAATATTAGTGACTTTCTACCTTAATCTATCATTTATAGTTGTATATTTATGAAGATTGTTAATTTTGAAAGCCAGTCCTTCAAAGGGGGCGGCCATGTATGATTGTTACGCCACTGCGTGTATTTCTCGGAAACACGTTTCCCCTATGTGAAGGCGATGCGCAGACGCATTACCATAGTGAAACCCATAAAAATTAACTTCGTAGGGTAGGGTGGACGTTGGAAGTAAAACTAGTACCGCCAACCGCCTATAACATAATAATAGTAAATAAATAGTACAGATGTAGCAATACACCCAAGTATAATTGTATTCAGTTTATTCAACCAATAAACCAAGTAATCATCACTCTAAGAATCATTTGAAACTACAGTCCACCCTCAACAAAACAAGATTTTGGTTAGCGAGAGAGTGCGTCGTATCGCACGCACGCACGCAAGATCCCACGTTTTTTGGTACATGGGGAAGTACTATCCTGAAAGCTATTTCGAGATCCTTCTGAAAATCTTGTTCGAAGAACACTTCGTTAAATCTTTCTCAGTTTGATTGATCTCATACAATTTTTGTGACACTACTGATAATAATAATAATATTTCTTCGCAGAGTGAATAGAAAATAACAAAAATAGTGAATGATAAACATTTCAAAATATAGGTATAAATCATGCTGCAAATCAGGAATGACAAGCAGTAAAACTGATAGGTGTCTCATTCGTGGCGACTTATCATAAATCGTTATTCATTATACTATACCAAGTAGATGTTTATGCCCCGAAGGAGACGATATTACTAATCCGAGGGCCATGGACCAAGGGTTTGTCTATCGCCTGAGAGTATACATATCTATTTAATACCTGCAAACTTTTATATCATACTAGTCCGTTATTGAATTCGCAATAATATATACATATGTGAATATTACATCCTTCCAGAGTTACGTGAATTCGACGAAATAATGCTAGTATATATATGCACTAAGTTCGTATTATGAAATGGATACTCCAATTTCATATTATGTAATTTCATTAATAAAGGTTAAAGATAATATATTCAGTTAGTGATTTATGTCTTCGCGGGTCATACACTTTAGGCCCGCACAAAAGCATAAAGTACACTGTTTTTCAGCTGGTAACTGAGGAATAAAAACCCAATTTATAGGTATATAGTCAGTCAACCTTTTGGAAATATCATTTGAAGGGATGGACATTCTACGGGTAGATGGCACTAGTGAATTGTTTCCAAGTTATGTCTTTCCTTTCGTTTTTCTTACGGACG
The DNA here is from genome assembly GCA_032362365.1 of Zygogramma bicolorata. Classification (NCBI taxonomy): domain Eukaryota; kingdom Metazoa; phylum Arthropoda; class Insecta; order Coleoptera; family Chrysomelidae; genus Zygogramma; species Zygogramma bicolorata. The sequence continues at coordinate 418,081 of JAVJAQ010001206.1, read as the reverse complement.
TTGTAGCCTGTATCACACATTTTTTCTATTTTACTTATACATAATACCAAAAGATGGCTAGCAATTCAGAAAAAGAAGTGGAATATTTTGTCAATGTCGTAGATCATTGATGTTTTAAAGATTATTTTGCCCAACTTTCATTTCCTTCATGAACTTCTATCGTCAACTCTATTCTGAAGCTTCATAATCTTTTTTTTCAATATTTCAGTCAAACTGACCGAACTATGCACCTATTTTCCTCTTCAGAGTAGGAAACTTTGTCGTGCATTGTCAAGTCGGAGATATCGACATTATACTGTAGATGGCGTAACAAAAATGCTTCAGATCTGTTTCGCCATTGTATATAGACTACCTAGTAGGCTAACGCCAATGTATATTTACCGTTGGATGGCAATATCAGAGTTACAGAGATATTTTCGACCGGCACGAGAAGTCGAGGCAGGCTCGTATTGAAATGATATATGGAACAAGATTCATGTAAAATAATACAATTCAAGTTAGGTTTATATAAGATTGTGATATACCTACTCAAATTAGATGAAATGATTCAGATACATCTTTTCTGAAATACAGCCTTACTACCGTACTAGACTGAACAAGATAAATATTAACTCTGACTATGGATTCTGAAGGTGGTAAAAATATGTCTGTTAGTAATAATAGCCTTGTATGAAATTTTCATTCAGTAGTGATACGACATGGATGTAACCTATACTGAAAATACCTTCATAAGAAAGACTATTAACTTTCAGAAGAGCCCCAATGCTACTCGAGAAATCAATAGACATTTTGATATGAGATGACTTTGACTAGGTTAGGTTGGGTTGTATTCACCATTGGAATAAAGCTATTGGCGTTTTCATAAATAGGGAATCACAAAACATGAGCCATTATTCAGATGGGCACCATAAACGAAACATCGAATATCGTCAAAACACGTTTTGTGAAAAAATGCAAACACGTCGATTTTCATTCCAATCTTAACCTCACTCAACTGTTATCGCTCATTCCCCACCCTTGGTCACTATCACACCCCAACAATTTGAATAGAAAAAGTAGTAAATGTGACACATCATCAAAAATGTAATCCCATAAGGAATACATCCTAACCTGCAAAGTCGATTCGCAATCAAAACTTTTATCTTTTCATTTTCGGATCATTTATATGAGGTCTTTTATTGTGAACTCTGAGCGCTCGAAGTCGTTGTTTATTATAAATCAAGGAGAGATCTTTAAATTGAGATTTAACTTTCTTTCGGAATTGAAACAACAAACTTGAGGTTGGCGAAAATTCTTACAAAAACTAGACCACCTCCGTTGAATCGAAAAATAACTCAGATAATTTGTTAACATGCCAATTATCTATACCCAAAAATTCATGTCAAACAATACTGCCCTCTCTGGTAGATGACACCAAGTGCATAAACTTTATATAAATATGAACTGGCCGTAAATTGTGAACCATAATGGTATTAAATACAACAAATATATAAATATGATCCAAGTGAAAGGTACAGTAAACGACAAAATAGCCGATGCCGGATCTGGTATCTGGTACAATCCAGCCTGTCAGGTGTAACAATAACAAGCGATTTTGAACCTTAATAAACGTCTGCATCCATTTCGACGGTGCTGCCATCCAGATTTGGCCTCCATCATCTCCAATGATAAGTCCATATAGTCTAAGAGCTACTGACGCACGTTTCATGAAGTGTTTTATGCACCTTGAAATTTTGCTATAATGTATCTCTTGGGTAGATGTGAAGGTAAGTATGTGTTGGCTAGACCTACCTTAGGACTTGGGACACCAGGTACTGCGCATAGAAGAAAGTAGCTTAATCGGCGATAAATCGCCCAGTCTGGCAACCCTGCCAGGGTTATCAGCGAGTGATGAGCAGGTAGAAAGTCAGTCCTCGTGTTTCGATTGGTCGGCTGTGATATCGAAGAACGCACAGAGTTGTATTAGGCTGTCACAGTCTACTACTTCTGAATTCTGAATAGTATTAATACATATCGTTTGGAGAGCACGTATTATTTCAGACAATATGTCCAGCACAGATATGGATGGGATTGAAAACAATGTCGTATCAAATGAAGAGCGCATGGAAAAAACGATGAATGCCCAAGAACCAAGAATATTCAGGAAAGCGTTTTTTAATTGAAATTCGGGTTATCAGCTATTCACTCATTATCTTCAGCTAGTGAGAAAAACAGTCCCTCTTGATATGTTTTCTTATAATCACGTTCATAGCTAGCCATCAGAACTACCTTTCAGAATTCGAAATGCAAAATCTTTCATCGTTTTTGCCGAGTATATGAATTTTCAAATTCACGTTTTCTATGTGACTGTTATCGATATTCCTGTTCATTCAGGTACCAGAAGATGCAGCTTATTGACAGGAAAAATATTATGTCTACGAATGAATTTGGTAAAAATGGACTGTTTTCATTCTTTCCATGTGCTCTTCAATTGCTAATAATAATAATAGTCCTCCTCGAAATAAAAGGCATTTGAGGCATTCTATAGAAACACCTCTTTTCAGTAGTTCCAAGTCCTGCCCTGACCCACTAAAAGTGTATGCCTTCTGTTAATATTTTAAATTATTGAATTGAAGACGGTGTTTGAATGTCTTATTCATTATCCGTTGTGAAATCAGCTCAATTTTACATAGAAGATTGTTGGCTTCTGAATAAAACATGACAACTTTGGATTATTTTTTTATGTTAACCCCCTTGAAAGTGTCTGCCTCATTCATTATCCATTGTAAAATTAGCTCAATTTTACATTAATGATTGTTGGCTTCTGAATAAAACACTTCATTTAGTAAAGAAAAAATAACAACTTTGGAAACATTTTTTTTCATGTTAAACCCCTTGGAAGTGTCTGCCTCATTCATTATCCATTGTAAAATTAGCTTAATTTCACATTGAAGATTGTTGGCTTCTGAATAAAACTCTTCATTTGGGCCATATTTTTTTGCACCTTTCCTCTATGCGCAGTACCTGGTGTCCCAAGATTGGTCTAGCTAACACACACTCACCTTCAACACTACCCAAGAGATGCATTATAACAGAATTTCAAGGTGCATAAAACACTAATAAGGTGAGCCTATTATATTAATCTGAATACAATGGTTTTACACAGGCATTGACTAACTATTTCTGTATAAACAATGACTTCTAAATTAGGTATCATTCCCATTTCAAAATTTATTCGTTAAGATGTAGCCACTATCAATTTCATCAGAAAATATGCCAATTTCAGAAATTCGTTAAGAGGTGTGGCACATGTAGATTTAAAAAAAAACAAGGTTGGAACCTTTGGTGTAAAAGTTGAATCTTTTCCAAGAGATCACTTACCCTAACAACAAACTGATATTTCTTATGCACTTGACGCGCGTATCTCGCTAACAAGGTAAGCATTCACAGCAGAAAATTGAGTATCAATTTTCTTCTCCTTTTTCTATTTCTTGACACATTACAATACATATCGCCAGCTCTTTATAGTTTAATAAATATTGTTCGCGTAAATACATATATTTATATAGCGGTTGATCTTTCAAAAAAGCATGAGTCATTACACTTCAAATTCCATCGCGGTCGACCCAGAATACAGTTTGTGAGCTCCGCTGTGAAATTCATTGACGATAAAAGGCGTTCCTCTAGTTCTAAAATCTTTATAAATTCAAAACTAGCACGACTTTCTATTCTCTCTCATTTCGTTCATATATGACGTTCTTCGAATATCACACGAAATTTCTTTCTTGCGAACATAAAGTTGAAAACTTCATCTGTGTGTGTGTGCGTGTGTAATACCTATACCTGCTGATATATTACTGAAAATACGAATTCTGCAGAATATGAATGTGAAAACTTGCTTTCAAATCATAACTACTCCTTTGATAAATAATAATATGTTCCAAACAGGGGCCAAAGTGACCGATAGGATGTTCGATCTTATACGTATAAATAATCGTATAAAAGTGTATAACAACGAATTGACTTGGACGATACTTGTTGAAAAGCCATATTCAACACGATTCTCACTACAAATGGGGGCTTACAAAACTGCAGCACGTGCATACAACATCTTCATCAAGCAGGATAAATAAATAACTAGGGAAAGTCACTGTATATTCAGAAACACATGTCGCGGTTTTGTGAACCCTTTCGTAGTGACAGTCGTATAGGAAGCTGTGAGCATGAGGTGCCAACCGAGTGCGGCATTGTTAGACAAAAAATTTCCTAGAAATATTATTTTTAACTCAATTTTATGAAGCATTTGAAATGAAATATCGCTGAATTCGGTTATTGGGCCATTGAATGTAGTTATGAGATCAAATTTATCAGGTCAAATATTTCATATCCCATCGCTTGAAAAAAAAGCCGGAAGCCTTCAATTTAAAATACACGGATATTCTAAATTAACAAACAACTGTCAAATACGTAATGAATGGTTTAAAATAGTGATAGTTGAAAAAAGTATATCAGTTCACATCTTTCAAAATATCATGAGTCAATTCACCTTCAATTCCATCGCGGTCGACACTACGAGTTCAGTAAGTCCACTTTTTTGTGAGCTTCGCTGAGGAATTCATTGACGATAATCAATCTAATAAAAGAAATAAAATAAGAATTGATATTAGAATGTATACAATTGGAGAATGGCAGATTATTAATCTACCACGATAAGTCGCTGCGGTAATTATTAGAAAACAGTTCCTTTTGAATGGAACACTTCTCTCACGTCTCTTATATCCCAAATTTACCTTTCAAAAAAGACAAGAACCAACTATTCATCCATATCAAACGAACTGTTTGAGATTGAAGCATCCGCAGACAGCAGATGAAAGCAGATTCGTTCAACTTTCGTCCTGTGCTATTAAAAACGTCATCGGAAAAATAATCAAGATGAATAAGCCCCTGAAGAAGCCAGCCACGCGCGCTAGCGAAACGTCAGGAAGAAATTCCTAAGAACGGCGGCCTTCAAAACCGAAGACAAGAAGTGTTACTGGAAGCGGATTCGGTTTCCAAAACGTCAGCGATAAGTATTTGGATAGATAACTATCAGTTCTCATATTTTTCTCAAAGGCAAATTTGATATATACGAGAAATTGCCGAATAATGGAACGTGATCCATTCAGAAGGATACATTCAGAAGCGTAATAAACTCTTTACTCAGTTAAAAAGTCGTGAGTACTTTTGTGTCAGAATCATTGCAACAGATCACTCGAATATAACTATTTATTAATTCTAAAGTTTTGACAGCAAAATTTGATGGGAAAACCAACAAGCAGATGACACAAGAACTAAATCTATAACTAATTATTACAATTAATTTTTTTTATACTGATGTCGTGTTCATCACTATCATTCATAATATGTCTTTGAAACACGAAGCTTTCCTCGTTGAGATTTGACGACCTTCAGGTTGGGATGAGACGGATAGTTGGTGGACACAAATTATGTAAAAGGTTTGGTGGACCATACCTTGCCTGTCGCTGAGAATGGTAGTTTATCTTCCTTGAAACGCTTGCAATTCTGAGTTGCGTTGACCAAGTTTTCTTCAAGAACGCTTTCGAGTAACTTTTCGACCAATATTCTTATTTTCACTCATCGACGCTTTCTTACTTTTTGGCGTCCACCGCTTGACAGTTCTCTCTGACAACTCTCCACCTCCTTGATTCGGTTACCCGAAGTTACCGTGACATAATTCGATAAGAACTATATACTATGTGTTTATAATATAATATAATGGTAGCCAGTGACAAGGACGTAATGAGGGATGAAATTATCGGTATTGAAGTCAAAATGAACCCCAAATGATATGGGCGCGGTACAGAAAGAACCGTTTTTAATTAACGCAGTAACTTATCGGGGTAGAACAAAAATTTGCCATGCTGCACTTATATATATAGATATAAGTGCTATAAGTGATATAGTATAGATTCAAATAATAATTCTTATTTTTTCAGTTTGTGGTAGGTTAAGAACCCAAACAAATAACGAAGATAGAATCCATCCACCACGAAATAATGATACTCTAACAGAAACTACAGCTTCCTGTATCATTTTCACTACAAAGGGTTTACAAAACCGCGACACATTTTTCGCTATACAATATCATCTTCCTCACTTGAGGAAGGTATTATATTCAGAAACACGTGTCGCAGGTTTGTAAACCCGTTTGTAGTAAAACTGTAGTATTTTGTGTTGAAAGTATTTCAAGTTGTAAGTTAATATCTTCCATCGACCCTACGAGCAAAGTATATCCACCATTTTGTAAGATCCGCTATGTATCATCGACGATAAAGGTCTTTCTCTAGTTTCAAAATATTCAAAATCAACATGGTTCCCTTTCTTCGTCCATATATAATGTTCTTCGAATATTACACAAAAATTGTGAAACAAAGTCACGCTTTATCAGCGAACAACTAATGGAACAGAACGAATTATCGAAAACCCTCGTTTTTTAGGAGTCAACAAAAAGCCTAACGCTTGGAATAGATACAGCAGGTACTATATTACACTACACTACTCATTATTCGATAAATCATATTTTTCAAAAAGGGGCCATAGTGACCACAGAACATGTTAATTTTATACGTATAAAAAACCGTATAAAAGTGTATAAGTTTATACACTGGCGCCAATGTGCCCCCAGTACGTACCTATATATATATATATATATGTATAAATATATATATATATATATATATATATATATATATATATATATATATATATATATATATATATATACGAAATTGGTATTCTAGGAGTTTATCCGTTGGTTTGTCGGTATTGACTTTCGACGTTTCGCCAACATCTCAGTGGCATTTTCAAGAATGTTACTGCTCCTACTTGGTGCTAGCAACTTTTGTTTGAAAAACTTCTGCCAGTTTTTAAATGATTTCTCGGTCGTAAATTGTAGCCGATATGATCCGCTCCCTCAGCCGTCGGATTGATTATGGTTGTCGGACCTTTGACTAATGACTGTTTTCCATTTTCAGTAAGTTGAAAATCGGTAATAGGAGTTCCTCCATTATACTACAAGACGTAAAAAAAATCCAATTTGAATATTTGCTGCATTCAGATGAATTAGGATTGAAAAAGAGGGTCACCCCTCTCGAATCCTAGTGTGAATAGTTATCAATCAATCGAGAAGCTTCTGCAGTCTTCGACTGAAAAAGGTATTAGATGCGGACGGATACTCATTCATTATGTGGATTTCAGTTGTTGATTATTCATATCACTCATGTGCAGCCATCTTTCATACCATTTGCTGAAATGCGGTTGACAATTTTTTGAATTTAATCTTATAAGGGACTCAAATCCAAATAAAAGGATTCAAATGAATTTTGGTCAAAGAATAAGGAATTAAACTTCAGTTGATCGAAATGATTGATATGCTGACAAGAAAGTGTTGGGTATGAAATAGTGAGATAAGGCGAATTCAAATGAAGAAATGTGAATCGATATGATCGAATGCTGAAACCAATTTTCAAATTGAGTGTACCCTCGGCCTTTCGATCGGTGGTATCCGCAATCGTCTTCATCCGCCCGAATTAATACCACTCGCCTTGAAAATGTTCATTGAATCATTATGGATGATAAAAATGAGCTCTTTGATTTTGTTGTAGCGTTTGAGACGGAAGTGAGAAAAACTATTATTTTTTTCAATATCCGCATACTAATTGTACGATTGTATAAATTCAGAAACCTACAAATTCTGTTTTTTTTTCGCCTCTCAATCTGTGGCTTTGATTGACGACTCACACATGAATCAAGTTCATACATAAAAATGTTCGCTAAAGATGTTCATACATTTTTGGGAATCCTTAATGGTTTTAGATAGTTTGGAATCAACAGGAAAACATATACATCACTTGTAATAATTTTTATTATGAATATATATCACTGTCACTACTATATGCAATCGCGTTCGTCTGTTCCATCACCACAATCATCAGCACCATCACATCTCCACCAGCTTGCTATACAACGTTGATTTTCACACATAAACATCCAATCCAAGCAGTGACTAGTCTAAAATATAAACGTTATCAAATCATCAGAATTTTGGTAGAGGAACTTTTGTAGAAACAATGGAGTTGAATAGAACATTTTTTTTTACAACTATTTGAGAAGAAATGCATTATTAATGTGACTTCAAACAGTTAGTATACTTCAACCACATCCATTGCCCACGAACAACATGAGGTGCTTCAAAGGAGCACAAATATATTGATTCATAAATGTTTTCGACAAATTCTTTATCCAAATATGACTCTTCAGCCAAGGTCACTATTTTTCAGGTATAAAAAAAACTATACACCATAATATGTCAATAAATTCTTCCATCACTCTGGTATTGGGATTTCAGAATAAGATCGCAGCGCCACATTATAAAACATTTCAACTAATCTGTACAACTTTGGTAACCAATGATAACTGAGGCCAGAACTTTGAAAATTCCAAACCGTAAAATTTTGTGAGCGCCTTTTACAGTTTCGAGTGTTTTTCAACTTTTTTTGTGAACGGTAAACTATCCACCCTACAGAAAAGTCAAAGGGACATTTCTTGAAAACCAATCTTCCTAGAACTCTATTATCAGTATTTTTTTATCGTAAAATGAAAAATAACAAAGTTATAAACGAAAATAGATGAACATTTTTGGACGAATTCTCTTTTCGGCGTAATAAATATTTTCTCTAGTCATTTTATAATAAAAAGACAACAAAATATTTTCATGGAGGAGGTTTCTTCAGTAATTTCGTTCATCTGCTGTAGAACTGTATCTACAGCGCTCCGAAGCTGACCGTATTCTCAAATAATCCTAAGAATACATATAAGTGCAAAATGGTTTCAGCCCTTCATTTATTCATCACACAGAACATTTATGGCAATATTTTTTTGTAGCAAATTGAATTATCTTCAACCTCAATCCCTTTACTCTCTATAATGAAATGAAAAATAACAATGTAATGAAAAATTTTTTTTACCGTAATGATTTTTTCTCCAACCATTTCATTTTGAAACAACATCAGAATGATTTTATGAAGGAAGTTTCAGCGAATTATTTCTATTGAGAAATTTTATAATTCCGTTCATTCATTGCAGTTTCACAGCGCTCCGAAGTTGATCGTATTCTCAGATACTCCTTAATATATATATATATATATATATATATATATATATATATATATATATATATATATATATATATATATATATATATATATACATATATATGAATGAATAAATAGTCTATCTATCTTCCGGTATCGTACTCAAACTTCGTTCTGGTGCTTGAGGCCCTCATGTCCACTCTTGTTCAGTGAACTACTGTTGATTATAGTTTCATTTTCCAGAAAACGAATTCAATTTCAGAAAATGTCTACCTTTTATATCGGATTGAAAATACTATCTTCTAAATTGTGGATCATTTTATTCACACGTTTTTCATCACAAAGTACCAGCTGATTACGTAAATGTTATCGATCCGAAATCATGAGTTGTGGAATTTAGAGCTCAAGGGTTTTACTGAATATTCAATCAATCAACTTTATTACCCAAGAAACATTACATGTTTATAGTAGGGAAATATTTGAAAGAATGACAAAAATATATATATGGTAGTATGATTAATAAATACAACAAAACATACATATATACACACATATATGCATACACATATATACACACATACATAAATACAAACATAAACATTTAACAATCAAAATTGGAAGCATAAGGTATTACGTGATAATATTCTAGAATTTAAAAAAAAACAATCACAAATCTATATTGTAACTACCTATGTAAGAGGTGAATGTGTCAAATTCATCGATTAAATCAGCTTAAATTTTTTTTTTCAATTTTTTATTGAATTTGATCACTGAATGGTGTTTTTTTATATCATCAGTTATTGAATTGTAATTCACTATCCCGTTATGATATACTGATTTTTTTCCAAAATTTGATTTAAAATGGCTAGCGGCTAACAATTTGGTTTGTCTTTTATTGTGAGTGTGAATACTGTTCACTTCAGAAAATACTATATTCGAGGCTTTTTCCATTTTTCTTATCGAGTAGATAAAACAACAGATTTTCAACTTATAAAGAGAGTCCAAATCAAGCAAGCCATTTGGTTTATATAAATTGATTGTTGGTTCCAAATAATTTAATTTGAAAATACATTTGATTGTTTTATTCTGTAACTTCTTCAGATGATTCAAAAAGCAATTACTTGCAGTGCCCCATACTGAAATAAGATATTGCAGGTTTGAATGAATTAGAGCAAAATAAATATTTTTCAGAAACTTCAATGGTATGTATTTCCTTATTTTGAAAAGAATACCAATCAGTGGGCCTATTTTATCTCTAATTTTATCAATATGTTCATTCCATGATAGTCTTTCATCAATATATAGGCCTAAAAATTTTATTGTTTGCTGATAATTTATAGTTTTATCATTTTACTCAATTGGAACTTTGGGAGTATCCATCGCCTTTTTGAAAATATTCATGAATGAAGATTTTTCGAAATTGAGTGTCAATTTGTTCTTGTAACCAAATGAATATTTTATCAATGTCATTTTTTATTCTATTTGCTATATCATCGTGATTATTAGAAAAGTAAATGATTGTTTTGTCGTCAGCGAACAAGGATAAGACCCCATTAAGGGCCAATTTTGATATTGAGTTGATATAGATTAAAAATAAAACAGCGCCAAGAATAGAACCTTGTGGGACGCCACAATCTATATCTTTTAGTGAACTTTGATCGCTTCCCAAACAAACATATTGTTTTCTTTCAGATAAATAATTTTGAAACCATTTATGTAAACTTCCCCTTATACCAATACTATATAATTTTTTGAGTAATATATCGTGATTAACTGTGTCGAATGCTTTACAGAAATCTGAAGATAAGATGGTACATTTCTGGTCATTGTCAAGTTTAATTTGAATATTCGAAACTACGACCATCACTGCTGCCTCGGTGTCTCTAGATCTGCGGAAACCATATTGTCCATTATATAGTAAGTTATTTTTCTCGAGATAATTAAAAAGTAGAAAATTCATAAATTTTTTTAGAATTTTTGAAATTACGGGAAGTATAGAGATAGGTCGATAGTTGCTTAAATCTGTTTTTGTGCCATTTTATAGATGGGAATTACTTTTGCAATATTCAATTTTTTTGGTACAATACCTGTTTCAAAAGATCGAGATATTATGAACAATAGAACTGGTTAAATTTCGAATTTGACAGCTTTTATAATTTTCACACTGATCCTATCAAAACCAGAAGCCTTTTTAGAATCTAATTGATCTATAATATTTTTAATTTCTATCAAATTTGTGGGTTCTAAAAACATAGACAAAACATTTGATTGGTCTTCGAATGATTCTGAGGAATTTGGAATAGCAGAGGATAGTTTCTTTCCAATACTAACGAAATGATCATTTACAGCTTCACATATTTCAATTGGACAATCAATTTTTGTATTTTTCACTTCAATAGCTTTTATTTTAATTTCGTTAGAGTAACTTTTATTATGCAGCAAAGATTTGATTCCATTCCAAACCGCTTTGGGATTAGCATCAGTGAATTGTTCTTTATAAAATTTGTATTTTTTTTCCCTGATAGTTTTCTTCACAATTTTATTGAAATACGAATATTGAGTCAAAAAATATTCGGATTGAGGATTCTCTTTTTTTTGTAGAAGTAGTTGTCTCTTGTTTTAATCAACAATGCAAGGAGGTTATCAAACCAAGGTTTAGATTTTTTTCTACATTTGATTCTTTAATAAATAAACAGGATTCGAATGTTTCAAGTAATTCATCATAAGCCTCATCTGAATTTTGGTAAAGGTGAATTCTATTATTCAGTTCAAGTAATTCCTCTTTAAGTTTGTCACAATTGAATGTTTTATTTCCTGTCAAAGATCTGTCAAAATATTTTGAGTTGTTTTGTTCAGGTATACATGTTATGTACATTTTGTGATCACTCAAGGAAGTGTTTGTTATTGAAATGTCAATATCTTTTTCAGTATTCGTAATAAAGTGATCAATCAAAGTAGAACTACCTTTATATTCACGGGTAGGAATGGTTTCATTAACTAGCATTAGATGATTGGATTTATAAATGTCCATCAACTGTTTCTTTTCCTTACTTTCAGATAGAATATTGATATTCATGTCGCCAAAAAAGAAAATTTCACTGTTGCATTCATTAAGGCTTTCAAGTGTTTTATCTATGAAATCCAGAAATTTTTGAGCATTCATTTTTGGTGGGCGATATAAACCACAAATAATAAAATTTGGATTTTTGAGTTTTACGGCAATGAATGTTAGTTGATCTTCTTCTCTTGCTTTGATTTCAAATTCAATGCTATCCCTGATGAAAATTCCTACACCTCCTCCTCGTTCCTTTCTGCTACAGTATATTGACGAAAAAGAATTGAAATTGTAGTATTTTTCTTCTTCTTTCTTCAACCAAGTTTCTGTAATCACGATTACATCTATTTTCAGGTCCTGAGTAATTATCTCCAAGTCATCCATTTTATTTTTCACTGATCTGGAGTTTAGGTATAGAATCCTGAAGTGTTTCTCTTCATTACAGTGATAGTCTAGAATTGATGATAATTCACAGAGTCTAATGTTTTCTGTCTTGATTGACATAACTGATGGGTGAATAGAATTTCCATTGGTTCAATTTAAATGTGAAGCACTTCTTTCCAGACGTTGAATTACTAATACCTATATGCAAAATTTGAATTGTTTCTTTCAAGATAATTATTATCGTCAGGATAGAAACATAATTCTTGTTCATACTATTAACGATAGAGTGAATATAGTTATTCATGAAACGAAATTTTTGATTTATTCAATATATCAAAATGCTTGAAACTTTCACAATTAGCAAAATCATCTGCTGTATGGTTTATTTTTTTTTTCTGATAGTTTTGGTTTGCTAACAAACAATTTCCACATTTTTTATCATACTCATGCTTTCTACATTGTTCCAGTGTATGTTCTCCAGCACAAAAAGAGCACATTAATTTGTTTTTGCAATTTTTAGCTGTATGGTTGAATCCATTACATTTGAAACAACGGGTTAGGTTATTATTGTCATACAAGACTGCCATCCAAGAAATAGCTTATTGCCTGAATTAATAATTTTCTGAAGGAGATTTCCATTGACCCTTGCATATACTGTAAAGGTGTTTTTGTAGGCAATGTGTTTGATGTGTTCTATTTCAAAATGGTCGCCTTCACCGATGATTTCATTTTGTTCATTAAAACATTGTTGAAGTTCAATGTTGGACAATTTTTCCTCTGATTTGATTCCAGTAATTTTTATTTTGGGTTGCTTCAATATATGTTCTTCAATCACAAATTGTTTTTTCAATTTACTAGAAATTTCTTCTTTCAATTTGTTTAAATCACTATTTGAATTACACTGAATTTGTATTGCTCCTTCTGGAAAATTATTCACTTTGTTGATTTTTATCTTCAATTTAACTGGATCGATTTCTTTTCCGAGACTTCTTTTTGACACTTCATGGCTCTGATTGTTTATTATTGGCTTGATTACAACACTTGATTTAGAATAATTCGGCATTTCAATTTTGTGAATGGCTTTATCATTCATATTATTGTTGTACTGTGCCACTTGAGAATATGTAGGTCTTTGTTTCTCACATTGCTTCTCCACTTCACTGATTTTTTTATGAATTTTTCCCAAACTTTCCATGATAGTTTCTTTTTCGACAATATTTGAAACAATCAAATCATAGTTTTCCTGGAGCATTTTGTTTTCATTCAAAAGATTTTCAATAAACTTTTCCTTCTCCTCTATAATTTTTTTCAAGAGAATATTTTCTTTCTTTAGATCTTGATCATAGTCATGTTTATCTTTATCATACACTATTTTCATGAAATTAGGATCGTTATGGGAAAGTAGGGCATCATCATCACCATTAGGAGATATAGTATTATCAGTTCCTTTCTTTTCTTTTTTCTTGGTCATTTTGGGATTTTCATCAATCCTGTATAAATTCAATGGAGTATTTTCATTTGACGTTTCTCGAACTTGTCAAACTGCCAGAATTTGGAAATGTTGTGAACAGCAAACACCCACCAGTCCAAAGGAACCAATACTGTGTAAAACTCCCAAAGAACTTCAAGTAACTGAAGAACAACAAATGTACTTTTACTGCGCTTTCCTTCCAAGTAAAATAAGGTATCGTTTCAAGTACTTCACTACACTACGTTTGGACTCATCAGTGAATTGATTGTATGATTATATAATATGATTCCCAAAGCCTTATTTCCCTGTTCCAATGATGATTATTGAGCTCGTATTGCTTTTTCTGTAGTCAGAATGTGAGAATTATTGGTTTGATATGATTTGTGGTCAGAAATCCAGAATATGACTAGTGGGCCATTACATATACCCGAAGAAGCTTTTAAAGTGAAATACGTGTAGCGGTTTCTCGTAAAGTGTCTAGTAAACATCAGACAATGAAGTTTTTTTTATTACGTAAAATATGATCTATTCCGATACTGATATTGAATCCTCAATTGTAATTGCAAAAAGAGTATAGAAGGAAATGGGATATTGCGTGAAAGACCCTTGAACACAAATATGACCACTGGTTAGTGAATGTGACCCAAATATATCGGTCTACAGAACCATGACTCACAAAAAAAAAAATCCGGTGTGAAGTGATACTACCTTCCACTTGATACTGCAATGTTCATGATACCCCCAATGTGATTCAATGTTTGAGTCACGATGAGTTCTCAGTAAGATTTCAAAACACGAAGAGAAAATTATTGAACGCCTCCGAATCTAGCTAGGCAAAAATTGAGACACGGATAGTGCTTACAGTACGAACTTAGTACAGCACGTCTTTTTCTATCCCAATAAAATCAAATTTTCCTTGTCTAATTTCTCGTGTTACCTCACCTCGCACACATCATACGCGTCTCAATTTGCGCCTACCCTATCAGTTAGTGGGATGAAGATGAAATCCACATTGTATATCTTCACAGCTGTGATCAGAAAAGAATGCGAATTTCTGAGAAAACATTCATAACATACATTCATCGAGTGGAACTCACAGAATTTTCAGTAGTTGTTGTTGTTGTTTCTGGAATTTGCGTGGTTGTTGACAGTTTCATGGTTGTTGCACAGCTGGCTTCGTCTCTTCCATTTCTGCATTCTACGACACCGTCACAGATTCCAGATTTGTGAATACATTGATAGCTGGATGGTGTACAAGAGAACCTCAGATCAGCACAATCTCTCCTACAGTCTGATTCGTCGGAATTATCGGTACAGTCTTTGTCTAAATCACATACCCAACCTGATGGGATACAACTAACTTGGCCACTTTTGCATTGGAATTCGCCGACTGAAACGAATACTCATACATGAAATCCATTTTCCCTGTAGGCGTGGTAAGTATTGAAAATGGGGAGAGAATTTTGTATTTCCTCATTGCGCTCCTGAGTTTTTTCAATCAGCTGTTGCTTCACCAAAAAGGTAATTAGAGATATGGACAGCAAGCACTTGAAGTTGCGAACTGTAAAGACTAGCATACTTCTGTCCCGAGAACATAATTTCATGGCTGACAGGTTGCCACTGTAGTTGATTTCCTGAACATCCCTATAGCCATAAAAGTAAGCATTCTCAATCGGTAACCTGATGAAAATATACTCCAGTGAACTTTTCAATAACACATTTGTCATTGGATAATTTTCGAATGAATGAAAAAATGAATCTCTCTTGTAGTTCAGAACTCGAAGACCCCCACCGATCCGACCTATTGTAAATCTAGTATGTTCGTCACAATGAACGCTTTTGTCTGATCTTTCTATTATTGTTGTGATAATATTTCAATATCATATCCCTAATTTCAAAATTCTGTGATATATTCAAATGGCTATAATATCAACGCCATTATCTTATCCAATCAATCAATACCAAAAAAATAATAGTAAATTCTGGAAGTTCAGTAGCTTTATCTTCTGGTATTATTCTTGTTATAATTTTGAAATGGGAAAAACCTATTTCGAAGGAATTCTCAAGTAGAAAGTTGAAAAGTATGGGTAGTTCGAGAAACGTCAGTGTGTTCAACTGTTTCTGATACTCATATTGTTCAGAAGTGCACAAGTAGAGTTGCCTCCGAAGTTTTTCAATTTTCAAATGACATTGAAACAAAATAAATATGTGAAATGAGTTCAGTATCATGTTCAGTATGAACTATTAAAGTTGGAAAAAATGTAGTCCAAATTTATACGTGATGGAGAAGAAAAGAATAATTTCAAAGAACGCTATCATAGTGACAAGTTTTGTTTACCTTCACAACCGATAGGCTTTTTTTGGGTAGTGCAATTCTTCTCATCAGAGCCATCTTCACAGTCATCTACATCATTACATTCCAAGTGCATCATAATGCATTTTCCATCTCCGCAGGAGAACTGTTCATCTGTACAACTTCGATTGAAATCTCATCTGTTCTATCATTACAGTCGATATTACTATCACACCTGAAATGAAAAAATCATATTCCTCAATGAAAAAGTATCATTACATACTACTTTGATTGTAGTTATTTTGTAATTTCTCCCTTCATACTGAATGAACATCAAACTTCTTGAAGGTATTGAAATTCTGGCAGAAAATGCAACAACTTATTTCCGAAAGACATAGAGGAACTATTAATTGTTCCACTACAGCTCTATAGGTACGAGTATCTATCTATAATATGACTTTTCCGCGAATGTTTTAGAAAACATTGTCTTCATCGACTATTGAATGGACACCGCTTATAACTCACATGAAACTATTTCGTTGAAATATTTGAAAGTTATGCCTCAAAGTATTCCACCTTTCAAAAACGCATTCCATGTCAGATAGACTTCAAAGTGAATTGAAACCATCATAAGAAGTCAGCGAGCCAGTATATTCACCCTCAACTAGAACATTATAATCGCCATCATTTCCTTCGGTGGTTGTCGACCTTGAGCTTTCAAATTTCAAGCGAGAAGGCGGCTCTTACATTTCTGAATTCATTTCTGTGTTTTGTGGGCCAGTTCATCAGTTGTGATGTCTATAGTGAAAACGCATTTGTCGTTTGAAGCGATTGGCCCAGAATATATACAGTGTCACACATAAAGTTCGCGACATATGGAAGTTTTTTTATTAATAGATATAATGAAAATTTGACTTGGCATGATTCAAATTTCATAATTTTGATGAATACGAGACTTCAATGTCATATCTTGCCCAGAAAATACCCGCATTGGCATGTTACCAGAAAAAGAAATGAATACACCTCCAGAAATTCGTCTTTGTTGTTGCAAAGTTCATTTAGTTTTTTCATTTCATTGTTAAACTGATTCGGTTTTTCAATGGACGGTTTTATTTATGGACGTTAATATGTCAGTAATCGAAAAAACGTATTACTCTTTATTCTTATTACACTCGTATTCCTTTTTTTAGCAGACTTGTATCCCATTAGCTGCAGATGAGTTCCAAATATTTTGATGTAGTTTACACCCAACAGTGTGACTGTTGGATGTAAACTGTTAGATGTAGTTATCGAGCAAATAATAACGCTTCTTGAGTTAATTTCATAAATCTTATATTTTTTATTTTCACCATTAGGTGTGTAAATAACATTAAAACAAGATAACTATAACCAAATTCACAGCAAATCATCATAACATTCATTGATTTATCTCAATAATCTTATAAAGAACCCGAATTCATCATTCAGTATGCCGTCCTTCCCGTTTTATACAAATTATAGTCCTTTCATTCACAGACTTGGTGGCATTTTTAATAAATAGGGGATTTATGTTAGAACAACACTCCCGAATGGTATTCTCCAAATGTTCTTTGTTTGCAAATGGTCTGTGCTTATACACTTTTTGTTTCAGATAACCCCATAGAAAAAAGTCCATCAGAGATAAGTCCGGTGATCTTGGTGGCCAATAATCTTCCCAATCTTGTCCTATCACTTTGCCCCGAAACATCTGACTGAGACACTGTTTCACTTCTACCGTTTGGTGGATCGGTGCCCCGTCAAGCTGATACCACAAATTTCGTCTAACACTTAGAGGCAGATTATCCAAAACTTCAGACAACTGATTCATAATGAAATTTCTGTACATGGCTGCGTTCAAATTTTCTCTAAAAAAATATGGTCCAATTATTTGGTTATGTAATAACCCACACCACACATTTGTCTTGAATGAATATTGGTCACGGCATTCTATTACAAAATTTGGATTAGTGTTGGACCACCAGCGACAATTTTGGGAACTAACTGTTCCGTTTGACGTGAAAGTTGCCTCGTCTGTCCATAAAATCCTGTAGGGAAATGCGATATCATTTTCGCTCTCACCTTGGAACCAAAAGGAAAATCCTACTCGAATATCGAAATCTCTTGCTTTAAGAGTGTGTATGAACTTTGGCTTATAGGGATGGAATTTATTTTTGTGCAAAATTCTCAGTTTTTCTGCCAACCCCTGTATCTTCACTAATACTCCTAATATTAGTTTTTCCGTTTTCAACAACGCTCAAACAAACATTGAGTTGTTCTTCTTCATTATACTTTATTGGATTATGTGGTTTCTTGAAACGATTGTCCACAGAGCCAGTTTCTTTGAATGTTTTCAATATCCTTCCCACGGTACTGAAGTGAATATTTCTTCCTGGATGCCGGGGTTTGAAAATACAAGCAACATCTCGATATGGCATATTCTCACCACATAAAAGAACGATTTCCACTTTGTCTTGCAAGGATAAAATTGTACATGAAACTCATTTGTGTATAAATGTACGAGAATATGTACACAAAACAACTCGATTTATTGAAAGCAATAATTTGACATTAACCAAAACTAAAAATTTGTTTCAAAAGCCTACTGAGGGAAAATTTTATTTCGATTTGATCAGTACCTACTATTTTCTTCCCGACATGTTGCATTAGTCTTGTAATGTTTAAAATCACGAAATTTTATATCATGTTTAGTATAAATCGCTAGAACCAAAGTCTTTTGAATAGTTTTGAAACTGTAGGTCAATGTTTAGTTTACAGAAAAGTATGATATTTCGGGTTAGTTCGTAACTGAATTATTGGTCAGAAAAATAATCAAACTGGATAAAAATCTATTAAAAAAAGGAATACGAGTTGTAATAAGAATGAAGAGGAATTCGTTTATGTACATGGAAAAACCGAATCAGTTTAACAATGAAATGAAAGAACTAGATGAACTTTGCAACAACAAAGACGAGTTTCTGGAGGTGTATTCATTTCTTTTTCTGGTAACAGGCCAATGCGGGTATTTTCTGGGCAAGATATGACATTGAAGTCTCGTATTCATCAAAATTATGAAATTTGAATCATGTTTCGTTCGAATCGATAGAGCGAAAGATTCGAAAAATTAACCCGGGAGAACTCGCGCACTATTCCACGACGTGAGAACTCGCGCCTATAGATTCTTTCTCACGCGAGCTCGCGCGTATAGATATTTTCTAACACTGACTTTTTATGATAAAAACTATTTGATATTGAATTCTAGTTGATTTATTCTGAATTCTGAAAACAACAAAGAAAAATGTATAATTATTCGAATTTATTCGTCACTTTCGTTGCAATTGTTATCTTCATATCTATAACAAGTGAAAGTTGTTATAGATGTGTGTTCCTTACAGACTGGAGTTTGGCATTGGTGGCATTTATGTAAAGTAAATCTATTCTTCCTAACTGCGCAGAAGCCACATCTTGGTTTACTTTCAGAATTTTGAAGGTTTCGGGCTATCATGTGGTTCTATATTCGCAATGGATTTAATTCTTTGGCGAAGATTGAATGGTAAAGTTGTGATTGAAGCTCGCCGAACAAGAAGAGGTCTTGTTAATTGCTTTGATAATAAGTTGATGAATTGTCTTCGTGTTGATATGACACGAATGACACGAATATTATTAGATATTACAATTACATACCCTAATTAAAATTAGAAGAATACTCAACAGCCTATATCGACCTTTAAAAAAGGTACCTGCTAATTTGATGGAATAAAAAATTACCAACAATTTGGAGAAAAGCACATACGTAATCACTCGCGTCGTTAGATTCTTCCTAACACAAGCCACCGACTTGATCGCTCGCGCGTTAGATTATTACTAACTTTAATTTATTTGTAGCCACCACAACCCCCCACTCACGCTTCAACAAGCATGAACTGGTAAAGGAATTCTACAGAAGGCATTCCTAAAATATGAAATCAATTTGACAAGAGATAAAAAAAAAGTCTGTAGTGCAACTGAAAATGTTAGATTTTATCTAACAGTGCGAGTCCTGCCGGGTTAAAAAAATTGGAAAAAAGTCGAAGTGACAGTAAAGAGTCCAAATTCCGAGCAAAGGTATAAAATTGGAAACTGAGCACTTTTTCTCCTTGACATTTTTCGAAATTTCCAAAAAAAAACTGATTTTTTGTGGATTTTCGAAAAAAATGTCAAATTTGACAGGTTTAGAGTATCACATGACAAAAGGTAAGAGGCTGTTTTTTACTAATTTTCCAAGCACAAACTAACTGCCAAGCCAAATTTTCATTATATCTATTAATAAAAAAAACTTCCATATGTCGCGAACTTTATGTGTGACACTGTATAAGTTGGGGTTGGAGTGGCGAGGGCAGAATATTTCAGGACTGCTTTACCGTTTTCCAAGCCGGAATGCATGATATACAAACATCTACGATGAAATACCTCAGTCGGGTTACTCTTGGCGCAAAATTTTATATCATTTCAGACAGACAAATAGCCTTCGAGTCTTTCAAGTCATCCGAGCTAACTTGGGCTACAAGATAACTCTGAGATAACTCGGATAACGTTGAGGTGGGTGACAATTAAGAGGAGAAAAGGAGGTAATGGGAATGCGAAAAGGATGCCAACACTTTTCTAACAGACACCATTGTCTGAACATCAAGGCAAACGAAAACAAGCGAAACTGTCTGTAGAATTGAATGAAAAGTTCCAGAAATTGGTTATAGACAACTCACGATACACTGTCCAATGGCGAAACCTAGAGTAAATTGGGCTAATAAACACCTGTCATAAACCTGAAATCATGAAGGGCGTAGAATTACAATTGCATGTAGTATAAGCCAGCGAAGGACTTCTTTTCTGACATGTGTCAGCCCATTCAGGTTGTTTACATGAGTTGAGACCGGCCTGAACGAATTTTTCATGGGTAATTCAATTTATAGCCAGTCTTCGACTGTGCTCACCGCCTACATTGAGAGACCAACAATTCTCAAAAGAATTGCCACTATTTCCATCAATAGAGTGGCATCAAATGGTTGCCAGGTGACTAGGTTCAATTGTCAAGTATTGCATATTGGCATGAAATACGGAAATGTAGCTTTTCCTAGGACTCATGCATAATATTTCTTCCAAAATAACAATACAAAAATTATTCACTTCTGTGAATAACTAGATTATTTAGCAACACAAATCATGCTGTGAAGAAATTCTAACTGACGGTTTCAGTCAACAATAAAAAAATAATTATTTTTCACTCTCACTGCAGCCGTCATCAATTCACAATACACGTGCATTGTGAGTGAGCCATCACGTTAAAGCTGTCAGGTTAGTGGTACTAAAAAAATACGATTCGCGACTCCAGTATAAAACCATTTTTTCCATAAATATATGCAAATATTGTCACAAAACAAGCGTTATCTACTCCGTTGCCAAAGAAATATGCAAAGAATATTCGATTTCTAGAAAACTAAATGGTGACACTATTGCATACATTAAAAGTGTATAATGGTATAACTCTCCATGGGTTCTAATCAAATGCAAATAGAAATGAGCTTGAGCTACTTCAATTCATAATGATAACACCTACCTCCATTTATTAGGAATACATTTCCCATCATCACAAGCAAACGACGAAGCAGGACAAGTTGACTTGATACATTCTTCCTCATCTGAGTTATCTCCGCAATCGTTTGCCCCATCACATTTCCACCGTTTGGGTATGCACAAATTGTTACTGCATGTGAAATGGTCCTTATCAGGACACACACATCTTCCATCTCTTATTATCAATCCATCTGGACACAAACAAGTAAAGTTATTCTCTGGCAACCCTACACAAATATAGGGACACGAGGAGTTGATACATCCATTTGAACTATTTTGGATACGAGGATCAAATGCTTTGAAATCTGTTAGGTGGGAAACCTCTTTGATTACAACCTTCACATTTTTGACGGCTGCTTTTTCTACACTCATTATTGAATGACTTTTTCTATTTTGCCAATACAAATATTTTTTGTGGATCACGACACCAAATAGATGTGATACGTATTCGTTATCAGATACTACTTTCGAAAATCCTATGCCATTCAAATCACTGCTGCCAATGTACTGTCTTTGGGTATCTATCCAATATATACGGTTGGAAGTGTAATCAACTGTTAATTCAGTTGGGAACTGAACGATTGTCTGGTTGAATAAAGTCATTATATTGCTTCCATCTAGGTGAGCTCTACTTATTGATGGGTAATCAACATGGCAATCAGTCCAGAACATATACCCAGCCTGGGGATGTACTGCAATGCCCCTTGGTTTGCGCAAGACTCTCGCATTCACCAATGTAGTTCTTCCTTTAGCCTTTATGTTTGTTGGAATTACCTGAATCTTGGGACGATTTCCATCGACAACATACAGCGTTTTCGATATCCAATCCAAAGCTATTCCTACGACCGCTTGTGGGGTGAAAGTATCCAATGTCTCTACTGTAACATTATTACCGAAGCATTGTTTCTTTATGTTCCCACCCATTTTATTCGCCCAGATCAGACAATCCGAAAGTATATCGTAGTCAACGAAAGAGACTGTTCCTAAGTCACTGATGGGGAGTTCTTCAAGAACTCGTGTTGTGAAATTATATCGTGAAATATGTTGACTCTGAGCAAGAAGAAGAAAACCATTTTCTTCAAGGGATGGACAGGCCAAAACGTCAGGCATAAATTGAGATTCGGGGTCTTCGGTACAAAGATTTCCAGGTATTTTTCGATATCCTTTGGTGCGGTTGTAAAACTGACCTGGACTACATGTTGGTGGAATTGTATACGGATCATCACTATCTTGAGATTCTGCAAGAACACATCGTCGGGGATTGTCAATGGATATGAAACAAGCATCACTGAAAAACGAAAATTCCTGGAAATATAAAATACTTTCTCAATAGCGGAAAGTGTAGTTTTGAGTTGAAATAACCCAATAACAGTGATCAAAATATAAGGAAGTACATTTCTCAAAAGAATACTGTTGTGTGATTGTTACAGTAAATAGATGTTGGGAAAGGCAGAACGTGGGCCGTTAACTGCTCTCCATCTCAAAACTTCGGGCAGTTCTTCATTTAGATGCAACGTGGTTGAGGAAACTGTTATAGAATTAGAGATATCCTTCGGTGATTTTGCAGGAAGTCACACTTCAAAGTGTAACCTTCAATAAATCTAAGCTCGCACGATACTTGATTTTGAGGTTCAATCATTCGTAGAAGACGATCGCTCAATGGTTGTATTCGGGTTCACAACAAAAACAGTTCAGGAACGGTTCGAAAAAGTTGGACTGTTGAGGCGTGACGGGTTTGTCGCGAATATATCTACATTAATTGGGTGGGTGACTATTTTTGACTGTCCTAGAACAGTATTTATTGCGAACCCGAATACGGCTAATATATGAACGATAAGATGGACACCTCCGAAGTGGAAATTGAAAACTTTCTGAAGGGATCAATTATGTAACCCAACCCCAAACTGATATTATTCGCACTGGACGCGACTTTTGCTTACGAAGGTTAGCATCTGAACAAGTATAAGTTATCTATATACCTTACAATATAGACGTACTAACTATTCTATTAGTGGAACGTGTGGAGAGACGATATGATTGAAAGGAGATTGCCGCTTGATGGAGCCTGAAATTCATCATCAATTATTAAAAAATAATCCCAGATAATAACACATTCAAGCAGAGTTAGCGATCTCATCAGTGATTTCGAAAGAATTATCAAACTTATGTTGGATTTTTTCTTAAACACTACCAAAAATAAAATAAAAGGTTACTCACCATTCGTAATCGAAGATATCGCAACTACATGATTGTTTCGAGATATTCCGAACATAATTCGAACCATACATACAATCGGAACTGGAGATTTTTCTTTCGTAGGTTATTTTTTGGCCAAGATTACAAGGTATATAACCTCTGTTATGCGTTTCTTCACTGGGAGACCATAATTCATAGTCAGACTATAAAGATAAATGATGTTAACATTCAGAAACTAACTCGTACAATTTTGCTATTTCACAAGTTTTCGATGAAATTCTATGAAATCCAAGTAAACATGGAGAGATATTGTCAAACATTCACAAAAATTGTTTGGGATGAAATAGTGGAAAGATCTACATAGATGGATTCCGGTATGTACGTGAAGATGTCTTTACCTTAGAGCAAGTTCGGTTGAAAATATTCCTCAAGTCGACTTTCACTACGTGCCATTCAAATTTGTTCGGTAACGAACCAAACAAAGTGAAAACTGCATTTTTATCTGTCCCTGTCAATAATTGGTAGAGTTGAAGTCTCCCATCGTAAAAATTCATTTCTCTCCAATTCTCACCCCCATCAGTTGAATATTTTACGTCATTAGTAATACTTGTAAAATCTTCAACAGCTACGAGGATACCTCCATGGTCACCAAATTTGAAGAGATGACGACCGTTCAAAGTTTGACGCCAAGTTTGTCCGGCATCAGAACTAACATACACTCCATAGAGACCTTTCAAACTATTTCCCAAAACACCTGTAGCCATAATCAAACCAGGAGCGGACTTACTGGAGATGATGCTCATAGTTCTGGTATCCGAAGAAATCTGATTGAATTTTTGGGTTAAATGTAAAGAACAATTTCTAGATAACTCGCATTGCGTTGATCGTCCTCTTGAATCAGTTGATGGAGCTGGTATGGACCGCCATGTAGCTCCATAATCGAATGTTATAACTGTTTTTATATTTTCCGATCTGAAAGAGCCATCATCTGGTACATTCATTTTCGAAGCAATGTAAATTCCGTCCATTCCATCCACTTTGTGAACATCCACGAATGATTCTCTTGACTTGAAGCTGAAATCATATCAGAATTCAACAGAGAATCGATTGGTAATCATAGCAAGTGTGGTTTTTGTTTACCTAATACTCGGTCGCAAAGGTCTCCGTTGAGAATTTTTTTATGCGATTGAACACGAAAAATATAATATGATGAATTATCACATTATATTTTTCATGTTCAATCATTATCCTTGATAATGAATGAATTGTCTCTCAGAATCGAATGAAGAGAAGGTGGCGATGAATGAGTCTTGAAATTTCGATGTATATTGTTATATGCCACATGTCAAAATAATCCATCAACCTGACTTTTGAATATGCTGATATGAAGAAACTCAGGCTTCACGTTAAGTCCATCCCTGTATAACTAACCATATTCGCTTATTTATTGTGACATTATTGTCGTAGGTTTCTTGAAGAAAAAAAAATTCTTAAAGAAGTGATGACTCGGTTATTGGAAGATATTGGTATCCTGTCGAACATTGAATGGGCTTTCACATACCACACTCAAAATACTCTATTCTTGGTTGTACCCCGTGAAAGATCCCCACAACTTTTTTCTGAATGGAACTTCAAATCAATTCCAAAGAAATAGAATCAATACATCATTGTTCATCTGGCGCCAAACTCAATTTTGTATATTTATAACTATCTAAGCGTTGTTTTTCTAACAACTTTCTTCATTTTTGCACTTATTAATATTTTTCACGTTGTTAACATTCAGAATGAACCCCTTACCCTATGTCTCATGTAACTCCCATCATCCTAGAGAAAATATAACCCCAATTTCATCTCAAAATGATCTACAAATAATGGAAAGACAAGATATGTTTGCATGTTAATAATATCAGCATGTTGTGATGAAAAACAATTATAAGGCGTTTTCTGAAAACGAAACAAACGAAATGTGTGACTTTGAAACAAGTTGAAAAAAAAATAAGAAGCTAGTTATGAATCTAGTCTAAAATAAGTTTGTCGCCATATGAACAATCATGTAATGATTCTATTGCTGTAAAAATAATTGGGGGGTTTCAATTGAAGAAATAGGGGTGGAGTGACTTTTTAAGGGTATAACCGAAAAAGAGCCCATTCGATGGGAAAAAGTCATTAAACAAGTTTCACTTGTTCCGTATTCTTTGGGTTTGTAACCTACCACAATCTGAAAATATAAGAATTAATATTGGAATTTAAACAAGTGTAGAAGGGTAGATGTTTAATCTACCCCGAAAAGTTGCTGCGTGTATTGAAAAACAGTTCTTTCTAGATAGAACGAGTTCAATTAGTGAGCAACTTCTCGTATAACTCAAATTTTGACTATCAAAAAAGTAATAAGAACCAATTAATATATGGAAATACTTATGTTAACATTTCGGAAACTCAATCCGCTCCATTCTCAAAACTTCAAAACTTCTAGGCAAATTCCTGTTAATAAAGGTAATAGAGGATTTTGTTTTGCAAAATTAGGCAGGAGTTATTTTATTGCATGGATAGTTGCAGTCTGACGTACTTAACCTAAAAACACAAAAATGGCGAACGGAAGTGCCGCCATTTTGTGAAAAACCGTTTAGGCCTGTATCTTCGTAACCGTGCACTTTAGACCCACAATTATCACGACCTTTTTTATAGATAATTGAATTTCCTATCTTTTTCATTCAAAAAATGTTTTGTAGCACTTACCGTTCACGACTTATATTATTATTACTTCTTGTTTATTCACTTTTTACCGATATCTCTTTAAATAATTGTTCAAACAATGAATTGTTTATTATGAAACTTTCAAATCGATTAATTTTCTACAACTTTTATTCAAAACTTTTTTCTCTAAAGTTGATATTTTTGAAGTTACAACTCGTTCAATGTTGTACTACCGAGTACAAGGTTATTAAGAACGAAGTATGCATAGCGTAATGATGTAGCGAATCCCATACATAATAAAAAAAATATGAATTTTGGAATTTTTTTGATTTAATAAATAATTAATAATTCAAGTTCTTACCTGCAAGAAATAGCGAATACCCATTAAAATTTTTTCTTTGTATTTT
This sequence comes from Zygogramma bicolorata, assembly GCA_032362365.1. Taxonomy (NCBI): domain Eukaryota; kingdom Metazoa; phylum Arthropoda; class Insecta; order Coleoptera; family Chrysomelidae; genus Zygogramma; species Zygogramma bicolorata. Next base: position 390,825 of record JAVJAQ010001206.1, on the reverse strand, counting down.
CTTTTATACAATTGAATATTACTATAATTAATTCAAAAACTACTGCCATAATTAAACACGCAAATAAAAAAATGGAATATTCATTAAAGAATATATGTGAAATTTATTTTTACAAATGTACACCATAATGAATCATATGTCTTCTCTGACTCTTCGGCGTTTCGAGGGTGGTGAATTTCCGATGTTGGTTACATTCTCCTCTTCCTCTTCGTTATCTTCGTCAGTGGCATATAAAGACTGTAACGCCTCTATAAATTCGTCGTTAGAATCATCACCAATATCTTCATCGATGTCGCACAATTCTGTTGTTGACGATCACTTTCAGCTGATTAGTGCACGTTTCCTCTGTGCAGTTCTCACAGATTACCGTACAGTCCAGTTCTGCATTTACATGAAATGCACTCTAGTTGATCTCCCAGATACAAGACAATTGAAATTAACGCGTTGTAACTTCAAAAATATTAACTTTAGAGAAAAACGTTTTGAGTAAAAGTTGTAGACAATTAATCGATTCAAAAGTTTCATTATAAACAATTTATTGTTTTAACGATTATTTACAGAGATATCGGTAAAAAAGTGAATAAACAAAAAGTAATAATAATATAAGTCGTGAACCGTAAGTGGTACGAGAAAAATTATTGAATAAAAAAGATAGGAAATTCAATTATCTATAAAAAAGGTGCCCATAATTGTGGGCTCAAAGTGCACGGTTACGGAGATTACAGGCCCAAACGGTTTTTCACAAAATGGCGGCACTTCCGTTCTCCATTTTTGTAAGTATTTTGTGTTTTTAGGTTGAGTACATCAGACTGCAACTATATATGAAATGAAATAACTCCTGCCTAATTATGCATTATGGACACGAGTAGCTGGCTCCCTATTACCTGAACTATGTCCAAATGCAAATATATCTTGTAGGTCATCTTGGTAATTGACAAATGTCAATTTCGCAACTTGATGCTGGGATCTAAGTCTCTTCAATCCCAACTTTCATCGTAACAAAGCCAAGGCTGAGGTTGTTTGGGTGGAGGTATAGTATCAGTAGCTATATTATAAGAACCAGATAGTTTTTGAAATGTTATCGGACTCGGGAAAGTTTAAAATGAAGGAAGAATTCGGTCGTTGGGACAGTAATTTTTTGCAAGAATTGGGAAGTCTTTGTGAGTCTCGTTTGTTAAGGCATTCGGGACGTTTAAAAATTTCCATTGCTTCACAAATTATTCTTGAGTGGATTGTTTTTGTTGTGGCAATGGTCTTTGTGTTGATGAAGTCAATTTTGTGTCTGGTTTCGAGGTGATGTCTCAAGAGAGTCGAGGTCAGGTCCGAATTACAACATGAAGACTATCACCACAACCGAAACACTCCACTCCAGAATAATTCGTGAAGCAATAGGAATTGAAAAACATCCTTAATGCCTTAACAAACGAGACGACTCGCAAAGTCTTTCCAATTTTTGTAAACCATTCCTATACCCAACGATGAAATCCTTCAATTTGAATCTTCTCCGAGTCTGATAACTTTTCAATGATGATAATGGCTTTGAAGTGGGAGCCGAAACGTCGACAAAAAAACGAAAGCCGACACTCGAATTATCGCTCAACATTTAACGCTACAAATAATGCCACTTCCTGATTGAGACGCTAACGTAGGTGAAACACCAGCATCAAATATTGAGGATGATTAAAGATTATACTCACGGTAATGATGTATTCTGGAAGTTGGACGGGAAGACTGCAAACACATTTTCTAGTGATGAATTGAATCGAATTAGGTTACCAACACTCCTCAAGTCTTCAGATACATATAAAGTGGACGACTTATTCGGATGACTGGCAACAATAAGAGCATGACTTTCTGTGACATCAAAAATGAAATAGCTGAGAAATCTTTGCGAAGAATCGAAAACACAAAGAATTTGTTGGTCTAGCTTATGAGAAGCATATAAGATCAGGTTCCCCTGAAAAAATAATAATCATTCTCAGACAGAATTTTCCTATGAAATCCATATCCCGCATGATTCCGGCTACATATTGTGTGGATATTGACAATTATGGTGGTATTCCTCGACATTATATTTTTCATGTATCTGATAGATATATCATGCCCGATGTCTTTTTCTCATATGAATATTTCTGAAGAAAATGAATATCATAATGAAATCATTATTTATTGTTCAGTAATCACACAGCTGCGTTCCTTAATATTGGGTGTGATTTCATTTTTTGCCAGTCAAAGATATTGTCCTAACCCCCATTATTCCCATCCACTTTTCTTCAATTCCATTGAATTTTTGTAGGCCACTTCAATTGAAATATAAAGTTCAAGACAATTAGAGAAATAACCAAATTCTACCTTGAGAGTTATTTTCAAATCACTTGAAAACTTTGGAGGGGTGGTCTTGTCGAAATTATGTCTGCTCATCCATTACGTATATATTCGGTACGCATTTATAATCAGAAGTTTTTTTTGAAAAAAGCTCATCAACATGGAAACAAACACGACGAATACTCGATTATAATAATATGCGGATTGAACAAAACGTCATTTATCGTGTATCACATACTAACCCTCGCATTGTATTTTGTTGTAAATAAATAATTTCCCTTTGAAAACAAATCTTCCAATCCGGTACTATAATCATGCACTTCAGTTCTGAAAAGATTTCCAGAGTAGACTACCGAACTTAAATCATTTGGATCCTCTTTTTGCACGATCAATTGAAAATTTCCATGAGCATCCTTCATCCAATGAAATGATTTCACGCGTTCAGAAGCTAATTTGAAAGTATTCCCAAAATCTTCTGTTAGCCAAAGCTGAAAATAGTACGTTCCAATGACATTAACGAACGAACATTTGTATACCAAAAAAATATCACTAACCTCTTTATTGATTCTGTCCAAGACTAAGAAAGTGTTAGGATCTGTTTCATGAAAAGATATCTCACTTGGAGTAAAATCCAATGGTTTAGATTCAACAGTTTCAACAAGATCCTCTGTGAGATATATCCAACTATGCACTATGTCTGTGAACAATATCTACAAAAAAAATTAACATTTTCATTAAGATGATTCAATATAATAAATGTATAAATATGAGTCACCATTTAATATTCTGTAATGGATACATAATGCATTTCAATTTCATGTTCACCTGTTCCATGTACATGTTTCTCCAATTGAACCTATTCATCAAACGTTATGATACAAACATGTAAACTTGAAAAATTAGTGAAAGTATACATGGACTAGATCACTACAACTCATGAATATGGTTTATGTACCTCGTTCGGGTAGTTTTGGAGACTGACCATTGAAATGAATGATTTCAAAACACTCAACATCCCACTTCACTTTGAGGGATTATCAGGCCAAAAACACACTGTTCATGAAGAAATATACTGAAAATTAAATATTCTAAATGAATAATTCCTATATATCATATTGACTTTCGACGTTTCGCCAACATCTCAGTTGGCATTTTCAAGAATGTTACTGCTCCTACTTGGTGCAATTTCGCATACTCAAGCATCTGTGAAAACCTTCACTGTAATATATATATATATATATATATATATATATATATATATATATATATATATATATATATATATATATATATATATATATATATATATATATGTTAAGGCCCCGCGTTGATTTTAGTTTAAGTTATTTGTATAAATATATTATTATTTTTCTTTGTTTTATATCATACTATTATCTAGTAGACTAGCCACTACTGCGCCTTTTGCGTTCGATTAGGTTCATGAGTTATTCATTATTATTATTATTATTTTGTTTGATACGGCCCAACCGAACACTCGGAAAATGCGCGCCTATCCTGAAACAGACAGTACCATGCAAAATCTCGTGACGGATACTACGTTAAAACATCTCTCGTGTGTGCTCTACCGCAATCGCTGTTTTTACAATTCAAATTTTTCTCTTGTTGCAAATAACATTACTGTGTCATCCCCTAACCACCACAACAATACAGTCCATTTTTCCCCGGGGAATTGAAGATTGCCCAGTATTGGAAGGACCTGCGGAATCGGAATCCAGGTAGGTGCAAAGTGTTTCCTAGTTTGATTGGGCTTTCATATCAATTCCAAACATTCGATGTTAACTAAACATTTTGGTCTACTTCGAACCTGGATTGACGTAGTAGTGGTTATTTGTTTATTTAATTTTTGGATTATTGATTCGTTAAATTCAACCGGCAGATAACAAGATAACAAGTCTCTCTGCTTTTATCGAGAAACGCCGGAACCCTTTTTTGCGAATTTTTTTGCGCTCTCTTTTATGAACGAACGTTCGCTACTCAAATATTCATTCAGAACCAAAACAATCTATTTTCGTTAGTTCTTGCAAATTGACGAGCGATTTGAAGATTTGAAAAATATTTTCATCGGTTCTATACATTTGGATATACATTCACAATGGCAGCTGCACTTAAGCAACTCAAACAATGTCGGGCATTCAGAACTATGGCATCTGAAAGAATATCGGAAATTCTTCAGGTCGCTCACACTGCAGTAGACGATGCATCATTTCAAGCCATTTTCAAGGCACGATACAATTCGTTAGAAAAGGCATATGGGGAGTTCAATCGTCATCATAATGAAATCATTCAACTTTTAGCTGTACAAGATGATGCCGACCTGGAGCCAGAAAAGACTGTTCGTCGTGAAGTTGACGAAGAGTATTTTCGTATTCAATGTATTTACGCAAATCTATTTGATAATATTCCTCAAGAAAGTTCTATTCCGAAACAATTCAATGTTAAATTGCCAAAACTGAATGTTCCCGAATTCGATGGGAATTATAAAACTTGGCCCACCTTTATTGGTCTCTTTAACACCTTAATACATAATAATAATTCAATTTCCGACATTGAAAAGTTCCAATATTTGGTTACTGTGCTCAAAGGTGATGGTCTCAATACGATAAAAAATATCCCGATATCAGAAAATAATTATTTGATTGCCTATACAAATTTGACATCTCGTTATCAAAAGAAGAGACTTTTGGCAGACTTTCACTGGAATGAGGTGAATACAGCACCAAACGTCTCTTCTGGCTCATCTCGTAATCTCAGACAACTTCTGGATACTTTTTCCGATAATTTGAAAGCTTTAGAAAATCTTACATTGCCGGTCAAGACTTGGGATTTCATACTTTTTCATCTACTCGCCTCAAAAATTGACGCAGATACTTTAACCCAATTTGAGGTTAAACATGCTTCATCAGATATTCCAAAATATAATGATCTGTATGATTTTATGGACAATCAGTGTGTAGCTTTCAACTCTGTAGCATTGGCTATAGGTCATAAAGTAACTAAAGTACAAAATTGGAAAAAACCAAGTCCCTCTCATTCTGCTGCAACTCTCTTGACCAATGTCAAACAGAATGTACCGAATTGTCCTATTTGTAAGTCAAGTCATACCATTTATGTATGCCCTTCTTTCTCTGCTAAATCTCCTCAGGAAAGATATGCATTCATCAAACAAAATCGCTGGTGTACTAGATGTTTAGGTACAAAACATACACCCCGAGATTGCAAATCTAAATCATTGTGTAAAGTTTGCAATCAGTCATCTCATCACACTCTACTTCATTTTACCGGTAACTCTCCACCCTGTATAAATTCTGAGAATTCCGCAGCAGTCAACACTCCTGAGCAAATCACAAATGAATTACCCATAACTCATGTCAACTCTATGACGAATTTTCTGCCCACACACTCATGTGTACTTCTCGCTACAGCACAAGTCGATGTTTTAGATACCCGAAATAATTTTCAGAAGGTACGAATTCTACTCGATTCTGGAAGTCAGGCCAGTTTTGTGACGGAAAAATTCGCAAATAGACTAGGTCTACCTCGTTTCCACTTGCCACTTTCTATAAATGGTTTAGGTGATATGTCCTCCACTGCTTCTAGTTGCATAATTGTAATTTACGACCTGTAGGCATTCCAACCCTATAGTGGAAGTTGATGCCTTTATCATTCCAAAATTATGCTCTCAAATACCCGCATTCCATTTTTCCACTGAAAATTGGTCTCATTTGGCTAATCTCAAGTTAGCCGATACCAAATTCAATGTTTCTGGTGCGGTGGATATGCTTCTCGGCGCAGATATTTTTTCTGTCATTATGAGAGACGGTAAATGGATAGGAAAAACCGGCGAGCCAACTGCTCTCAACACAATTTTTGGTTGGGTATTGATGGGAAAGACAACTGTTTTCCGTCCCTCCGTGGCGAATACATTTTTTTCCACATGTAATTGCTCACTAAATTCAACTCTGAAACAGTTTTGGAAATTGGAAGAAATTCCAAGTTGTCCAACATTCTCTCCGGAAGAAATCCAATGTGAAAATTATTTTCTCAAAACCTATCAGCGTGACCAATCGGGATGATATACTGTATCGTTGCCGTTTAAGGGTGCAGAACCCTATTTTTCCGACACTCGATCCCAAGCACTCCGACGATTTCACACATTAGAAACTCGACTATTGAAAAACCCATCCCTTCATCTCCAGTATTCAGAATTTATGAACGATTTTCTCCAATCTGGATATATGGAAGCTGTCGATCCTCCCACCACTTTTGGTAAAATGTTTTATATCCCCCACCATAGTGTGCTGAATCCCAATAGTTCCACGACCAAGCTGAGGGTTGTGTTCGACGCTTCAACAAAATCTCCTCAGGGAACTTCTCTGAATGACACGCTGATGATTGGTAGAAAACTTCAGTTAGACAGTCTCTCTATTGATGGAATTTAGGCTTCACAAATTTGTCTGCACAGCTGATATAAAACATCTGTTTTTGAGAATTTTTATTGCTGAAAATCACCGTGATTACCAACGTATTGTATGGAGATTTAAACCCACTGAAAAAATCCAAGACTACCGCCTCTGTTGTGTAAGTTTTGAAGTTTCAAGTTCCCCTTTTCTGAGCCTAAGAGTTTTGCCCCAATTAGCACAAGACGAAAAGAAAAATTTTCCTCTAGGTGCCGAAGCTCTCATCAACATCATCATCATTTTTTTACAACCATAGTGTATAACGAAGAGTTTGGTGCCATACAGTTTTCATTAAATAAAAAAAAAAAAAATACAAATAACAAATTTTAACCATCAGAAAATGTTTTGCTCAAACGTAAATAGTGTGAAATTAAAGGGGTGTTGAACATATAAAGAAAAATTAGCAGCTTAAGCCTATCCTACAATATTGCTTCAATCTATTCATTGATTATGAAAGATCGTAGTCTCATTACTTCCATCGTGAACTGACTAATAATTTTGGCCTCGGTCAGAGTGATGTTGGTGAGAGTATTTCTCAGTGAGGTCATATTCTCTAGGATGTGACAGTCAGGTTTCAGAGAGCTGAGAATGGGACAGGTGAAAAATAAATGTTCCAATGTTTGTGGTAATTTTAGGTTACAAAGTGTACAAAGCTCAGTAAGATCGACATGATAATAAATATTTTTATGCGTTATTCTCAGTTCTTTATCATAAGAAAGTCGTAATTGTGCAATAGTTCTAATTGTATGTATGGAACAGTTAAATGAAAGGTAGTTTGAAATACATTGGGCACTGTTTGTTATGATCCCCCTAAAGAGGGAGTATCTGGAATTTGCGTATTTATTCAGGTCTGATTCATAGCAAAAGTGTTTATATTTATCTAAGAGATATTGCGTGTTTCTTTTGAGAAGCCGCGGATCTAACTCATTATATAGATCTATGCAGTTGATTGAATCGAAAAACAAACGTAATTGACTCGCCCAGTTGTACCTGACGTCGTGACATGGAATCGTAAACAGGCTGCGGAAACATTATCTCGGAAATCTTCCTTCACCCATTTGTAGGACTTTTATAAGCCAGGTTAGGGAGTGTTTGAATACCGTTAATGAAAGGTGGATTATGCCTGTTTCGAGCCGGACGCAGAAATCCGGAGTATTTTGCGGAAGTCTGAGCAGCCGCTTGAAGAACCCAACTTGAGCCCTCTCGATTGTATCGGTATAGCGTAATGCCCAGACTGGCATACAGGACGCTAAAGTACTAACAACAATCGAGTTGAACAGGTGGCTTCTAGCCTCCCATGAGTTCACATTACCCTTAGAAAGAAATGAAAATACCGTTCCGGATGCCTGTTTACATTTTGATACCGATGTGTGTGCCATTTCTCTAAATAGGGAGGAAGAGACGAATTCAACTCCAAGATACTTATACTTATTCACAATTTCGAGTTCATTGCCATTCAGGAGAAAACGATAATTATAGACTTTCTTGAATCCACTTTTTGAAAACCGCATTATTTTGGATTTATTGGTATTGACAGATAGCGCATTTAGTTCAGAGTATTCTTCCAGTATTTTTAGTTTCCTAGAGAGATCAATCGGTGAGTCGCCTAGTATAATCAGATCGTCAGCGTACAGTAGGATAACGATGTCAGTCTGACTATCTACATATATTCCTCTTGCACCGCGATCGCGAAAAAAAATTTCAATATCGGCGATGAAGAGCGAAAATAAACTAGGGCTGAGCGATTCCCCTTGTAGAACCCCTGAAGAAACATCGAATTCCTTAGTCAGCTGTTGATTGACCTTGACTTTGAACGTAGCGATGTTGTAAATATTTCTCAGAACGCGAATAAAATTGGAACTGACCCCCAGAGAAAAAAGTTTCTGCCAAAGCAATGTGTGTTGAACGGAGTCGAAGGCTCTTTTGTAGTCTATGAATGCTACAAATAAATTACGGTTTTTTAGGCGCAGTTGTAATTGAATCAAAGAGTTGAGAGTGAAAACATGGTCGATACAGCCACGCGAACTACGGAAGCCGGCCTGGCACTCGGGAATTATTTCATTGGTGTCACTCCAATAAGAGAGTCTGTTTTTCAGAATAGAAGTGAATAGTTTCGTACAGCAATTCACGAGAGCAATACCACGATAATTTAGAGGGTCTCCAGCAGTACCATTTTTGTGCAGCATAGTCATAACTACTTCACCCCAAGCGGAGGGAATTAGCCCTGTTTCATAAATCCTGTTGAAAAATGAACATAAGTGAAGAAGCCAGTTCTCAGGCAGGTGTTTGAAAAACTCGTACGTTATTCCGTCCCCTCCGGGAGATTTGCCATTACGACTTTCGCTTATGACACGTGTTACTTCGTCCATTGATATAGTGCAGTCCAATAGTGGATGTTGAGCGTCAAAAAATAATGAGTGGTCGAGAATTTTTGGGGTAGCAATCGAGTCGTAAAAAAGTTCCCATTCAGCGGTTCCCAAAGCACACACGCGAATTTCAGAACGCAGTGCTTTCACAGCACTCCAAAATTCTTTGGAGTTCCGAGCATTGCTAATAGAATTTGTTACTGAAAGTTCGTGCGAATATTTTTTCTCTTTTATAAGTTTTCTATAGAATGCTTTGGCTTTTAGCTGTTCAGATTTGGCAGCAGGGGAGAAATTATTCGTTTTACAAATTTTAAGTTTGTTTTTCAACGAGAATTTTGCCGCTTTACATTCTTTATCATACCAAGGTTTATTCTTTGACGTTGTTTGTTTTCTAGAACGGAAGTTATGTAAAAGTCCGAGGTTATCGGCTGTTTCATGTATCGCAAAACAGAGGTTTTTATATGATTCATTTGGGCAAGCAATAAACATACTTCTTTGAGACCAGCGCATTTCATTTTCAAAGTGGGTGGCAATATTGCTGTCCCATATCAAAGAACGAACATTATAACTATCAGGCTCTCTGACGTGAGTTGTCATCTCGTATTTAAGTGTTAGCAAAATCGGGAAATGATCAGAGATCACGATATCATTAAGTACAGTGAAATCATGGACTAACCCCAAGTGGGTGCTATTAATGAAAACTAAATCTACAACACTCTGGCCTAGGTGGCTGAAAAAAGTAAAATTTGCGGGTGTATCACCCGGAGTTCGACCATTTAGTTGGCTTAAGGAATATGAATCCATGAAGTCCAAGAGACTACGACCTCTACTGTTAATATGATTATCTAGACTATTCCTTTTTTCAGAAAGAACAGTACCCTCTAACATTTCTTCAGGTATAATGCCTAGATCACCGGTTCTACAATTGAAATCGCCACATAATACTAAACAAGTATCAGGGTACTGTTCCACAATATTCGATATTGATAATTCGTAAAGTTCTAATGTAGTATCAATGGAAAGAGAGGGCTTGAAATATACAAAACCAAAAATAACGGAACAGTTTTTCATAGTTAGTAAATACAGAATCCACCAGGGTGATTTGTCCAAAATTTTGACACTGATATCTTTTCTAATGAAAACACACAAGCCCCCGCTCGCCCGACCCCAAGATTTTTCTTTCAGTGCGTGTGATGAAAACATTTGAAAGTCTCTCAGAAGGGGGGAATTTACCGGGTCACCTAAGAGCCAGGTTTCGGAAAGGAATAGTACATCAAATTTTTGTTGGCAGGTATCTAAAAATTCTTGAGAGTGCTGGTAACCCTGCATAAATAATACCTACGTTGACGATGTCATTATAGGTAGTCACTCCCTCGAGAATCTTAAGCAGATTCAACTTGAACTGATAAACTTATTGAAAGCCGGTGGCTTTCACTTACGTAAATGGGTTAGCAATCACCCTACTCTTCTTGAAAATATCCCCCCGGCTGATCGTCAGCAGACAGATCTGTCATTTGACTCACAAGAAACTATTATTAAAATTCTTGGTCTCAAATGGAATCCTACCCTTGATTGTTTTTCTTACAACGTTTCACCCAGTTATGGACCTTGTACAAAAAGATCTATTTTGTCAGAAATATCTAGAATTCACGATCCTATAGGTTTTCTCACCCCTCTCGTGTTTTTTGCAAAGCATCTTATACAATATCTTTGGACTCTTGGGTTAGAATGTGATACTACGGCCCCTTCTAAAATTCTCGAGAAATGGACTAAATATAAAATTGAGTTACCTTGTATCTCTAAGATCAATATTCCCCGTTTGTTGACACCTACCGATTTAAAATCATGCGAAATTCATGGATTTTCGGATAGTTCGGAATTCGGATTCGCTGCTGTTGTATATTTTCGATTTATTCATCCTGATGGAAAAATACAAATCCACTTAATTTGTAGTAAATCCAAAGTATCACCTCTGAAAAGGATTTGTATCCCTCGGCTGGAACTTTGCGCAGCAACTCTTCTTTCCTCTCTCATGGCTTTTGTCAAGGAAGCATATTCTGAAAAACCCAATTTTTTCCGAACATTTGCTTGGACCGATTCTATGGTTGCTTTGTCTTGGATCAAATCATCTGCACATCGATGGAAAACATTCGTGAGCAACAGAGTGAGTATGATTCAGGATAATGTAGCCCCAACGGATTGGTATCATGTTCGTTCGATAGATAATCCCGCAGACTGCGCTTCTCGAGGACTTCTATCCAATGATTTGGTAAACCATCCTTTATGGTTCACTGGTCCACCTTGGTTGGCGAGCCCGCTTAAAGAATGGCCAATTCCAATGGAAATTCCCTCTCCTCCCAGCGAAGCAAAAGAGGAAGAAAAATGTATTACCCTCACAACTTTTACATCTCTCGATACGCTCGATTCACTTCTTGAAAATTTCTCGTCGTTGAACAAAATCAATCGAATACTTGCATATTGTCTACGTTTTTTACACAATTTGAAATATAGAAATAATAAGTGTAAATCAACGTTCTTCACCAAGAAAGACTTACATAACGCTCTGCTCATTTTAGTCAAAAGAGTACAACATTTGTCTTTCAGTAAGGAGATTTTACATATAGAACAAAATCTTCCGCTACCCAAAGCTTTCAGAAAGCTTGACCCATTCATAGGAGAGGATGGTCTGCTCAGAGTGGGCGGTCGTCTGCATCACTCTGGTTTACTTTATGATCAAAAACACCCTGCTCTTGAATTGAACTGGCCGATACTTGATGAAAATCCATATTAACAAAAATATATTACAGTTTCCTGTATGATTTTCACTCACAATGGGTTTTTTTTATCTTGCTTGAAGAAGCTATTGTAATAGCGAAACACGTGTCGCGGTTTTGTGAACCCATTGTGAGTGAAAATCATACAGGAAACTGTAATATATTTTTGCACCCTGCTCTTCTTCCCAGTAAACACCGCCTCACCTACCTCATCATCGAAGACACACATAAAAATCATCTCCATGTTGGACTCCAAACTCTTCACTTTTTATTAGCCCAGCAGTTTTGAATATTATCTCCCAAACGTACCATACGCCACGTGCTTTCTAAATGTATGATTTGTTTCAAAATGAATCCAACTCCTCTCGAATCAATCAAGTTAAACCTTTTCAGAATGTGGGGGTCGATTATGGAGGTCCCTTCAATATTACTATGGGCAAAGAATAAGATCTCAAAAGGCGTACATCTGCCTTTTTGTGTGTTTTGTCACTAAGGCTGTTCACATTGAATTGGCATCCGATCTATCTTCTGAGGCATTTATCGCTGCACTTCGCCGCTTCGTAAGTCGCCGTGGACGATGCACAAGTATCACAACCGACTGTGGAAGTAATTTCGTTGGTGCCTCCCGTATTCTCTCAGATCACATGAAACACGCTACAGAAAATGAAAAAATTGAATTTTCGTTCAATGCACCCTCTTCCCCGCACTTCAACGGTCTGAGTGAAGCCGGAATCAAATCGGTCAAATCTCATATTTATCGCACTGTTGGTTGTCAAGTACTCACCTATGAGGGGAGTTTTATACCCTATTAACCCAAATTGAGACTGTCCTCAATTCACGACCCTTATGCCCCCAGAGCTCCGACCCGAACGACCTGTCAGTATTAACTCCCGGACATTTTTTCACAATGGCCCCTCTCTCAACTGTGCCGGACCCAGATCTGTCCCACCTAAAAATGAACACACTGAATCGTTGGCAATTGTTACAGAGGTTGCACCAGGATATCTGCAAGTGATGGAACAACGAATATTTACACTCTTTGCAACAACGACATAAGTGGTTGAAATCCGACGTTACTCTATCTCCCGGTGATATGGTTCTCATTAAAAATGAACAAGCTCCCCCTATGCAATGGCGAATCGCCCGAGTTGTCAAAACTCATCCCGGTTCTGACAATATTGTACGAGTAGCCACTGTTCGAACCAGCCAAGGTCTTCTTCAAAGACCCCTAGTAAAGCTGTGTCTATTGCCAATTTCTGAAAACACATAGTTGTGTTTTAGTGGGCGGTAATGTCAAGGCCCCGCGTTGATTTTAGTTCAAGTTATTTGTATGAATATATTATTATTATCCTTTGTTATATATCATACTATTAATAAGTAGACTAGCCACTACTGCGCCTTTTGCGTTCGATTAGGTTTATGAGTTATTCATTATTATTATTATTATTTTGTTTAATACGGCCCAACCGAACACTCGGAAAATGCGCGCCTATCCTGAAACAGACAGTACCATGCAAAATCTCGTGACGGATACTACGTTAAAACATCTCTCGTGTGTGCTCTACCGCTATCGCTGTTTTTACAATTCAAATTATTCTCTTATTGCAAATAACATTACTGTGTCATCCCCTAACCACCACAACAATACAGTCCATTTTTCCCCGGGGAATTGAAGATTGTCCAGTATTGGAAGGACCTGCGGAATCGGAATCCAGGTAGGTGCAAAGTGTTTCCTAGTTTGATTGGGCTTTCATATCAATTCCAAACCTTCGATGTTAACTAAACAATATATATATATATATATATATATATATATATATATATATATATATATATATATATATATATATATATATATATATATATATATATTTGTAGTATAAGTACTCACATGTGTCTCGTTTTCGTGTTGGTAATACATTTTGTTGAGTGTAGCATATTTTCCATCAGGCATTTTGAAGTATTCAGTTTTATTGTTATAACTATCACCGTTATCATAAGATATGAAAACAGATGAAGTAGTGTTTTTATTCGATTCTGCAATTTCTGGATCTATGGCTAAACAAATAATTGCACCACTTTCATCACCAGTATAATGTACCATTAAAATTTTGTGTGAATCATGTAAGTTGTTGACCTGAAAAATAAAGAGAATGTTTGTTACCAGTCAAAAGGTCCAACTGAGCAGCAATTTTTGAATTGAACACAATTTGAAAAAAAACTGATGATCAGGATTCATTATCCTGGATTTCTGTAGCGGTACCGATAGAGATCAGACTCTGAAAGGATCCTACAATGGGCACCGATAACTTGGTGATGTACTATATACCGAGCCTATATTATTTCAGTTCAAATTCACTTCAGTTATTATTTATTTGAGCTCTTGATACGATCATATAACTTACTAATATTGTCAACACTTAGTGATCATATATTTTTTTTCGTATATCGAGTATAAACGATCAGATTAAGGTGTGAAAATCGAAAAATCGAGGGATTGGAGGGGTTGTGAATAGCTGTCAGGCTGTAGACGCTCAAAATGATGCGGCAACCAAAAATATTTTTGCAAAAGTTATTGAAAGTGCAAGATAAGCCAGAACTGGGTATCCATGGAAAAAAGTTGTTGCAAGGAAGAAATCAAAACTGCATTTATATTAAACAGCATGGAAGGATCCAACAATTTCGATTATCAAAACCTGTAGTTTCACGGCCGGCAACTGATGAATTTTTAGCAATTCCTGGACTTCTGAGCTGAGGTTCGCAGGTTTTTGGGCCTGACCTGAAGAATGCGTCATTAGGAAAACGCCTTTTTTGGGTAATGGCTACCGCAAGGACGAAATTTACAGAGCTTTTCGCCCAGACAGGGATGTTTAATGAATGGCCCTGAACCAGCTTTTAATGGACGGACTTTCCGGTCCTATATTAACGGAGTGACGGACCGCATTGGGAGACTGTTGGAAAAACATGGAATAAGAGAAATCTTCGAGCCTACGAGAAAGATTCGGAAAGCATCATATCTGCAAAAGACCTACGAAGTCCATTATCCACTACGGGAGTGTACCGAATACCGTGCAGTTGTGGTTCTGTCTATATTGAAACATATCGGAAAAAAAAAAACATAAAAACGCAGATAATCGAGCACAAAAGAAGTTATCGATATGGTCAAACACAAAAATCAGCAGTGGCCCAAGACGTCCTGTTGGAAAGTCATGATATTGACTTCAACGGAACGCAAGTGCTGCACACAACATAAACTGTTACCCCAGGCTCTAT
This sequence comes from Zygogramma bicolorata, assembly GCA_032362365.1. Taxonomy (NCBI): domain Eukaryota; kingdom Metazoa; phylum Arthropoda; class Insecta; order Coleoptera; family Chrysomelidae; genus Zygogramma; species Zygogramma bicolorata. The sequence continues at coordinate 375,609 of JAVJAQ010001206.1, read as the reverse complement.
AGGGATGCCATAGAAATTCACAAACGTGAGAACAACTTCAACCGCAAAGATATGAGTCTCAAAATTCACAGATCATGGATGCCAGCTATTCAAAATACAAGGAATTTCCCAATGATAGAAAAAATCGTTTCGAAAAATCAATTAGAGTTAATTGACAATCCGATTTTAGCTCCTATAAATGATGACACGTCATCTGAACCACTTCGAATCAAAGCCTCGCAGCAGAGAAGGATGACTTGACCATTTCCGCATCGCTTTTGAGAATGTCGCCAATGTCTTGAATTTTGATCATGTCAACAATATTCCTGCCACCACTTCAATCTTCATCCAAACCGGCTGTCATCGCAGCTCAAACGACATAACTCCGTCTTCGCAGAAATGCCAATAAAGTTAATATTGCTAGTGATGAACTGAAAAACAGCTAAGATTAATTATTCTAATGATCATTGGTGCCAACCTTACTGATATAAACTTCAGCATTCGATTGAGATTACGCTGTCTTGCCTTAATTTATAAAAATATGTTCACTGGTCTCCATCCCAGTTCGAACGTACATTCTCTTTTTTCTACCACGTTGGTGCTGCGTTGTCGACACCCAACAATCAGATAAGCATGAAAAGACATGAAATTATGGAACAGGCGTTAATGTATGATCATTCTCTTACAGTATGAAAAATTTTAATGGAAACACCCTCAAAAAATACGTTCAATTTTTTTTATCAGATAGACAATGGGAAAGTACATCAGAACTCTTATTTTCATAATTGAGTTCTTATTATCATGGTCAACTGTTATTATATTTTAATGTCGTGAATTGAAAAAAAACAAATTGTTTTTTCGAATTTGACCACACCATTGGATTCACACGGTTGAAAACGGTTTATATAACGTCGGAATGCATTTGTCAATGAGAAAGAAATGAATAAATGTTTCACTGATTACATTCAATTGTTCCTCAATTCAATTTGAAAATTTTGAGATAACCTCGAGTGAGCTTTCGGAATTTGTAGTGATCATTATCAATTTCAACAAAAATCGTGACAATCATTCAAATATGGGGAACTGTTGTCAAATCAACCCCCAAATGAATTCCCTACGAGAAAATACAGATAGAAATCGTCAGATCTGGTAAAACACTGCCAGCTCTGGCAACACTGCGCCATACACCAAGCGCAGGCAAAAGCAAGCTGCGTTAGTAGATTTTGCCATTGTTTATAGAGATATAGTTTAAGTCAACCAATTGGAAATATCATTTGAAGGGATGGATACCACAGGCAGATGGCACTAGTGATTTCGTTTCAAAGTCTTTTCTTCGTTTTTCTTACGGACGTCGCAGCTTGAATCACACATTTTCTTGATAAGTTATTTATAATAAAAAAAAAGCAATCAATTGGAAAACAGAAGAGGAATTTTTGCTCGATATCATAGATCATTCATGTTTTGAAGATTAAAATATCATTTCCTTCAAAAAATTCTATCGTCAACTCTATTTTGAAGCTTCATTATATTTTTTTTCTCAACATTTCTGTCAAACTGACAGATTGTGAATTGTCAAGTAAAGGGAAATATCGACATTATAGTGTAGATGGCGTAACAAAATCGCTTCAAATCCTTTTAACACGGGCATTGACTAACTATATCTCTATAAACAATGCTTTTGCTGAATTTCACAGATGAGCAAACGGGCGGGTAGACAGGCAGCTGAATAAAGGAAGACGTTAATTCAATAGGATTTTCATTATCAAGGGTGATTTTCTAACGTACCTTTATATTTTCTGGAACGTTTTTGGAATCAACACTTCTTTTTTTCCGAACGGGTGTACTGGGCCAGCTATCATATAAAGAAGAGTCCACGACAAACGAATTTGTCGCGTGAACGGGAAAGTCCATATTCCCATGTAGCGTTCTCGAGTACTCTTGGAAATACCCACTCACAGAACTGTAGCACATATGCGATAACAGAACGAATATTTTATACATTGTTTTCCAGCAAGTAGAGCTATACTGGTCTGACCCCAATGAAGATTGTATTTATATGCAGTTTCGGAGACGATAAAGTCAAGGACAGTCTCGTCCTAATAATAAATAATAACGTATTCGCGAAGAATATTGGTACATAAAACGATAAAAAATCAAATGATGGAGAAATGAAAAGCTATGAAGGCACGAATTCTTAAAAAATCTCAAAAGGAAACTATTTTTTCCGGTAACCGTTTCTGTTCCAGGCCGGAAAGAATCCCCCAAGTTTTAGCAATTTCTCGAATTTTCATATAAACATTACCAGAATTTAGAATTGGTATGTTTTTGTCAATACCTATTTCCTGTTCGAATTTCAGCATTTAATATAGTGAGTGAGAATTGAAATTCAAAATTTTGTTCTACACAAAAGTATAATAAGAAACTGTATCTCATTGCTTCCAACAACAGTTTTTTCAAATTTCCGAAGTATAAACGTTCACTTGCCTGATTAAAAAACTTCAGTGTGATAGGTGGTGATAGTGATAGGTGGTGATAGTGATAGGTGGTGATAGTGAGACGATCCCAGCAAATCATTGCGACAGAAATACCTACCGATCATCAGGATTGGTATTTGTGCAACCCACATTAACAACCACTGAGAGCAAGGTATACACGTATTTCGCATCTAATAGTATTGCCATCTGCCCTCGCAAGTATTATTGTATGTCTGGTGCAAATCGCTTCAGACTCCGTGTTAGAGTTACGATATTGATGGAATTTTGGAATCAGAAAAACACTTATTCAAGAAAGTTCAACAAGATTCATTCCGCGATGGAATCAATTTACTGAAACAAAAAACTTCTATAGACAAAACTAGCACATTGTATTCTTTGTCGTTCATTTTACATGATGATGGATTACTGCGATTGGATGGAAGAATTAATAATCTACAAGGTGTGAGTGATGACTTCAAAAATCCTATTATTTTAGACCCAAATCATCAAATTACGAAATTATTGATTCATTTTCACCATGAAACGCTTCATCATCAAGGTCAAGAAACCATAATCAACAATTTGAGAAAGAAATTTTGGATATTGAAAAAACGACAAGCAGTCGAAAAAATTATTAGGAATTGCCTGCAAAAATAAAAAAGTTGTTCCCGACATTCCAATTATGGGACAACTTCCAACATGCAGACTCGAACCAACAGTGGGACCTTTCATCCGAACAGGTGTTGACTATTTTGGTCCGATCCTGGTAACAAATTAGCGTAGCCATGAAAAACGGTACGGTGTTATCTTTACGTGTACGGTGACCAGGGCCATTCATCTAGAAATAGCTCACGATTTGAGTACGAATGGATTCATTCACGTACTCCGTCAATTAGGATGTAGAAGAGGATTCCCTCACGATATTTTCAGTGATAATAGATCCTACTTCAAATCAGCAGAAAACGAACTAGCTACTTGTTTACAGGCTTTTGATCAATCTGAAATGAAAAAATTTGTTCTTTGAGAAATATTAGTTGGAAATGGAACCCACCTGTAGCTCCGCACATGGGAGGTGTCTGGGAGAGGCTGATTCAATCAGTCAACAAAGTTATGAAGGAAATTTTGTAATCACGATATCCCCAGGAGTATGTCTTAAGAACAGTTTTTGCCGAAGCTAAAAATATTGTGAATTCAAGACCTCTGACTCATGTTTCTCTTGACTCTGAAGATTCTGAGGCTTCAACTCCAAACCATTTTTTGATTGGTCCTGAATATGCAGCCCTACCTTGCTCCGTGGTTGACGAAAATGATCTCAACCTGATGTCCAAGTGGAAAGCGGCTCAAAAGCTAACAGATTTATTGTGGAAGCGATGGACTCACGAATATTTACCTTACCTTATCAAGAGAACAAAATGTTTTCAAGAATCAAAAACCATTCAATTGAACGACATTGTTATTATTGTCGATCCTAATGGTCCAAGAAACACCTGGCCCAAAGGACGAGTTATCCAAATTTATGAAGCTAGTGATAAAAAAATCAGAATTGTTGACGTCAAGTTAGCTAATGAAACTGTTCTGCGTAGGCCCGTTTGGTAATTGGTCTTCATTATGTCAGCTCCTGACCAATTACTGAGGGGGAGAATGATGAAGATATTGATATGATTAGATTATTTATATGCTTTTAAGTGACATTCTGTATATTTGAAATTGTATTATTCATTTGTCTTTTTCTGAACAAAAAGTTGTTGTGGATTAATAAAAAAGTATACTTCAAGTTGACAAAAGTCTTTCCTTGAAAAAGTTCAAATTCGTCTTTCGAGCGAATATATTTATTAGGAGAATTACTTCCAGGTAAACTCTAACATTTCGCCCCCTATATCTTCATGTTATCTGGTTCGTAATTACTTTTGGCTTCATAATCACAAATAAAGCAGCCACTACAGTGAGGTTCGTGAAGTGTTCAATAAATCGGATTTTTTTTTTATTATTTGTACAACCGAAATGTGGATATCGTCAAAAGTTGATGCATGTTTTTTACCAACTCAGAGGCATTGAGATCGTCTTTTGATCGAACAATACAGAAGTTAGGAAAAAAATGTTCAGGAATAAAGTACTCCCATTTTGAAAACTGCAGGATAATTTCGTGAGGGGGAGTTGTTGAGAAATTTTCGCAAAGATATTTAACATAACTGTAGAATTTCGTGAGAAACCTTTCCAAAAGGCAATCGATCTACTGATAATACAATTTTCTGGTTATATATTATAGCTGATACAATTTAAACACTGTTGCACGTCATCATAGGCGTGGTTGAATTTAAATTTGAATTGAAGTACACAATAGCCAGATTTTTATAGAATTTTGAAATTTTGTATATTAATCGAAGTGACGTTTCAAATATGAAAAAAGAAAAATCGAGAATTTTCACAAACCTTCTTTGTCAATAGGTACGTGTATATTATTCAGTGAAATAATTCGGTTGAACAACTAATGAAAAAAACATTTGTTGTACAACATTTGCTGTTGGACCTCACTGTATTTGGACACATTCATCGGCTCAAAATTTACTTATGAATATTCTAAACGTTGTTTGAATGTTATTCGAGGTGGTAGACGAGTGTTGTTGTTGTTTTTTTGGGTTTTTCTCACCCTGAAAATGAGAAAGCTTCGGAGTATATAACGTAACGAGGAGAATAATTGTGAGCACGAGACTATAACTAGATTCAGTACTAATCTACGTACTATTGAACAATGAATTTTCTAAAAATATGATTTATATAGAATTCTGCAGAAGATTCAAAGCAAAAATTCGCCTAATTGAACAAATCAATGTAATCATGAGATCTTGAAAGGTTGAATGTTATATATTCTATCATTAAAAAAAAAATCCAGAAGCGGCTGCCATTAATTTAGAATACACTAACACTAACAGCTAATTTCATCTGATCTATATTCCTCTAGTCTTCTGCTCAAGTTGTTTTTATGTTCAGCTGTTCTTATTCCTTAAGGTTTTGATGCTTCGCCAGCATAAAGACAACCACATATAGATGGAATACTATAAACAAAATTCTTTGAATGTTGATATGTATTCAATGATTTATTCCGACTCAAGATGGATCTGAGCGTGTTCTCTGTTTCGAATATTTTTCTCATATTGAATCTATCACCTACACGTTAGATTTGTTCTGGTGAACCATATGTATATGAGGAATGATAATATATATTTTTTTAAATATTCGTTCCCGAAAGAAAATTCCGAGGAATAATTTGAGTTGGTGCGGTTTTCGGTGAAAAAATTTCAAACCATAATTTGGAAAAAAATTATCAATCCAACCTGAAACTTCAAATTGATCTCTCTGATCGTCAAGTTAGTCAGGGTATTTCTGTTTTCGACACATGTTGATTTGTCATTTTTGTTTGACTGGTTCTGTCAGAAAGCTTAATAATTATTGGTTGAGAAAAGTCATATGGGTATATCCACCATATTTCGTTGGAAAAATACTAACAATTATTCGCCCGTTGGTAATTTTACCACTAAAGGTGAAAGAAACATATTTTATCTACACCCGTACTCTAATAATACACTTATATGCCCCTGCCGGCTCGTTTCGTATCCCGGTTTATGCTTATGTATTAATAACCATCATTACACGATAGTTGCATTATATACTATTTACAACTAACATGACGCAATTTCGAAAAAATTCCTTTGTAGGCATATCTACCATTTTTCGTCAAATAAAAAAATTCACCAACTCTAGTTTCACCAAATGCCAAAGCTCATATGGGTACTAGTTCAGTCTATCGCCCTTCAATAATTTCAGGTCACTAAAGTTGGTAGAAATGTATTTTGCATCATTCACAGATATGTCTACATTATTTAAGGGTTGTAGATTATATGTTCATTTTTTGAAATGTCCAAAAATTTCAACTCAAATATCGTGGCGCATCGAAAAAAGGCATTTTATTAGTTCAAAAGTAGAGGTGTGGAATATTCAATCTATTTTTTTAAGTTATCAATAAAAATATTACTGAGATTAGAGGAGAGTAAGACCCCATTGCTATTGTAAATGTTCGTTTATAAAAATAATAATAATGGTTGAAAGTCTGTCGTTCTTGAAGAAAAAGATAGAAGTGAGTTGAGTAAAGATCAAAACAACTTCAACTCTATGAAAAGAAGTGTTATTAACACTTCTTGAAAAGTACTCGATAATACAGAGAAATTGAATTCATCCAAAGGAATGAATTTTGCATTGACCCCGAAAACTGTACCCATGCTAGACATCTCAACATCTATTGCTCAACTCTTACCAAATTATATTCAAAACCAATACAAAATATAGAATATTATTAGAAAATCCACATGGAATTTACTCAAATATTTCATCAATTGAAAGCGAAGCTTGTTTCAGATTGAAAAGTGACAAAACAATCAGAATAGTAATTGCTGATAAGGGCAACAGTGATCATGCGAATTTATGAATACGAGAGTATAACACAAAAATACCAATTATTGTGGATTATCATTCATAATAAACCGTAACTAAAGATCCCACTACCAGAATAGAAAAAAGTGTGAGAGACATTTTACAACCATATAAAAGTAAATTAACACTCATTTACTCCATATTACCAAAAGTTCGCAGAACAAAGATACCTTTACGACTCAGAGTAAGTTTCATTGAATCACATTTTCAGAATCCAGCCAAATAATATCTACTATAGATTGGTAACCCATATGTTGGACATGAAGTAAGGTATATTAAGAATAATCCTCGGTTTCTTGAAAAGTTGAACAATGCAATGTTCAACGAAGATTGCATTCTAGTTGGTTTCGATGTAGTGAAATCATTTCCAAATGTTTTCAGAAAAAACTTCTTACACTGTGGAACAAAAATTGATGAGCGATGTTAGTTTTACACATGAAACCAATTTGTAAATTAAATCATGTAAATGCTGAATGTTTGTTCAAAAACTACATACTCCCAACTAGGAGATGATTTTCATTCACAAAAATTTTGAATGGCAACGGCGTCTCCACTATCCCCTATTCTCTTTAGTATTCATATGGAAAACTTCGAGGAAAATTATATTGATAACTATCATGAACACCAAAAGCATGTTGGAGATAAATTAATGATATATCTGTAATTTATCAACACGGCGAACATAAATTGAATGCATTTTTTGTCAGCATATCAACCAAAAAGAGCACAGAGTTGAGTTAACCATGGAAATTGAGAAGAATAATTTTCTCTTGATGTTCTAGTTGAAAAACGTTCGATAATTTGAAAACGAGTGTTTTTAGGAAGAACAGAAATCTTGATTTACATTCCAATGCAAACGATCAAATCAATATAAAAAGGGTATAATCAAAAGTCTCTAAGACAGATAAGATATTCAGATATTGTGTATCTGGATGAACCCAATGAGTGTAGCATATCTCTAACACGAAATTCAAAAACTTCTTCGAGTGAATCAATGCTCAATATGAATAAACCAAATAATTGTACTTTCAAAATAACTGTAATGGAATAAAACGTTTGTCCTTCGGTTGAAGTTGCAGTTGTTTTTGTATTGTAATTCAATACTAGTTCAACAATTGAACTCATAAAAATATTGTAATATGTTCCATTCATTACGATCGTAGAAGTATGAAACTCGTACAAAAAGTGTTTTTTTTTCAATGAATTGGATTTGATTTGCTGGTGTGAAGATTGGATCGGATTTGCTGTTGCGTGATTTTTATGATAAACAATACAATTTTATCGTGTCGTCCTCGAACTTTTTTTTCATTTTTTTTAAAGGGGGTGATTGGATCATGTGACTATAGGAATACAACTCACTTGGTTTCCTGACTCTCCCCTTCAACCCAATTTTTCAATTATAAGTAAATAATTATGTTTCTGATCAAACTCTCAGTTTCGAATACAAATAGTCCTCAAAATCCACAACAATGGCGAGAAATAAGCGAATCTGTTTGGTTTCTCTGAAATAAGAACTAGCACAAGATGAAAAATGTATGCGTTTGTTGAAATTGTCTTCGAATTCTTCTGATAGTTGTCTAAATGCACGAAATGAATAATTTTGTGTTACAAAGAGCGCCGAAATTTCTGTGAAATTACAAAAAACGCATTTTTCGGCCAAACCTGACCAAAAATAACAAATTCTGAGAAAGGAGGCATTTTGCTATTGAAAACCAAGGATACTCTTTGTCGGACAATATGAGCACTTTGGAGCTATTATCAAGACTTCTTTGCGACTTGATGCCGTCTAAGTCTATAATATATATATATATATATATATATTTTTTTTTTCGCCAGAAAAATTTATATATTGAATTGAATATATATAAATATATAATACATCTATATTATCGAAGAATAATATAAAATCACAAGTAAAAATAAAAATTATATATATATATATATATATATATACACGTTAGCATGAAGATTCTCACGGACAAAGTATGATGAGAATTGTTTGCTCGGGTTTCATTCTGTGTCCTGCGGTTTTGATCTTCTGAAGGATAATTATCACGACGTTCCGGCAAAGTCTCATTTCTCATCTTCTAGGTGATGTCTAGAGTTTCGACCTCCGAACTCGACAGTCGAGTTCTTGGAGTTCGTTGAGCTGAAACAGCAATTCTAATATTTAATCTTGGAGTACTATTTCTCAGACCTTGCCCGTCTAATTTAAAATTTTCGATAATATGGTTCAAGTCGTCCAATTCTTTGAGAATCTTGGGAAGTTGTCAAAAGGCCATCTCCGCAATAATCGCAAAAGAATCTTATAGTATTTAGTATTTAGATAATTTTCATTTCCATTACTCCACTTTCGGAAGTAAGAAGTTCAGAGCATTTTTTATGAATGCTCCCATTGCAGCTGTCACATGACAATCAACAGATTTGAGTTCGAATCATCAATACTACAATTCAAACACTTCATGGTACTGTTGGAAAGTCATTATTTTTTGCTGTATAAATCTTCGCTACAAACTACTACTACACAACTTACACGACAATTGAGACCAAAAATTACTCAAAGTACACCAGTACAGAAATAAAAACGAAATTACATTGGAGATTCGTAACCAGGACCTGTTTAGTGAAGTAGGAACTTCACTTTTTCATTGAATTTTCATAACCTTAGATTTTTATTATGGGCCAGTCTGAATGGAAACTATTGCACTAATGTGAATTATACTTACAGAACAGAAAAGTAAAAATTCGAATTTTTCAACTGAACCTTGAATTTCAACAAAAATTGTCAAAATTACAAACTTTCGAGTGCATGTTGACATTACTTTATGAAAATGTTATCAGAAGTAGGAAAGGAATGAAAGAAGAAGTGTAGTAGAAAATACCATTATATTCCTTAGTGAATGCGTGCGATTCAGTGATCAAAATAATATTTTCAAATGCTGTTTCTGTTGAAAAATATATCGAAGAAGGTGTCATAGATGAACAATTCAGTTTTTGCCAGTATGCACTATCCGTTGCAATTTTTTGTTATATTCTCTTCGTGATATCCTCCTAGGAGAAGGAAGTATTCAATCGCATAGTAAGAATCATCATTTTGTTTCTACATGAAAAGTTTATTTTCCCACAGGTATGTAATCGACATAGAGCAACTGTTCCACAATCGTTGAACAATATTGTCGTTCTGTACTTTTTCAGAAATTCATATCAATATTGTACTTCTTTCAATTCTCTTTCAGAAATATTCATGTTTCAATCATTTTCATTTATATGTACATATGCCCCTTTTGAAAGTGTCAAGTCAAACTTCTTCCAGCATATAGCTGCATACTTACACTAAGAAAGAACTAACAAAAAATTTCTTGTGACTTTCATTATATTCTCAGAAATTGAAAAATCAATGTATAATAACTATTTACCACAATCACAATAAAAATAACTTCTGGTACCAGTATACAACTTCAGAATTCGGAAATTCACCTCATCTAGATTCAAGTATTCATTCGTGAATCGCAGAATTTGTGTTGCTGTTACTCTGAGATATCCTTTTGAGTCGAAAGCAAATGTGTCTGGCCATTTGATGATATCAGAATTCTGATCAACAACTTTGACAGATCCTGTCTCTGGATTTGTCACAATTACGGAGTCTTCAGGAAGAATTCCCAAATATATAGTACCTGCAACAGACATTGTATATTTTTCTGATCTGAAATAGGTGCAGCCTGAGCATCACGATTCTCATCTGATCCAGGCAATTGGTGTGAGCTCCTTTTCAATTTTTGAAAAAAGATAGAATACTTCAGATTCAAGATGTTGATAATACTTTTACTGAGAATTTTTTTACTGCAATTATTTCCCTAATGCGAATTAACGATCAGAAAGCTGAAGAATAGACTGCTTCTACAGAGTTTTACAGCGATTAAATACACCAGACCTTCTAAAAGATTAAATCGATAGAAATAATAGTAGAGGAGCCCACGATGCTGAATCGGGATTTACTCGAGCGTCATAGAGACCTATTGGGTTGCGAAGCTTAGATGATGAAAATAAAAAAAAAATGTTATATAATGTATACCTTTTCATCTGTGGGGGGAGCGGCTATAGATTTTCAAAAATGTAAAAAAACACTATTGAATGGACATACTAGAGCGCGTCAGATATTGATATCATCTATATCCTACATATTTTTGAAAATGTACGTATGTTTATCTGATTGTTTCCATGATGGAGGTAGTCGTACGTAAGGGTTGAAAATGAAAAAAAAAGTTTCTCGAGCGCGTCAGATTTTCTGAGGGGATGTTAAGTGAACCTAAAAAAAAGCCCTTATATAATAATCTGGCGGTTTGGAAGTGACACAGACTCACAGCCGTATTAGAATGTCAAAAAACAAGTGTCATTTTGAAATACACAAGCTCGTCAGATTAAGATATATATGGTTTATCTTTAGACGTTGCAGTCTCATAATCTGACCATTATCTGGAGGGATTCGCCTATTCTGTTAATTTGTTTTTTTTAATCATTGCACTTGATTGATTGAAAATATCAGGAAAAAGCATGCAAATGAAAAAGTGTATGTTTTTTTAGTAGAATACTTGTATTTATAAGAAAATAATTATAAGCAATTTAATTTTTTGAATTTCAAAACGTTGCATATTCGTAAAAAATATCATGCCACTAACGAGTGATCAACTGTCATAGCAACAGAAACCAGAGAGGGGACGGAGTGAGGGAGCAATAGATAGAGAAAGAGTGAGAGAGAAATAGAAACGCGGAAAGGGGAATATAGGCATCACATAGCTGCAAGCATTAAACTTAACCTTCAATTACTCGCGCCAAATTATAATACTTAGTAACTCGCGCACGGTCCAGCAGACCGGCTAGTAAATTATGATATTTCTGAGTGTAATTGATAAGTTTTGAAAAATTCAATAATTGTTATATGATTTTGGGGTAGAATAAAATATACTACAAAGATTTCTTTACGAAAGAAATATAATAAGCACATAAACAGAAGTAAAAATTTATACTGTTCTTCAAAGGAAAAATCAACCTAAATTTTCAAAACATACATTACACATTGGTCAAATATGTTCTAAACACAAATATTTTGAACAGTTGTGACAGAGGTATTTTGTTTTTCTGTTTTTCTTCCAATTACACTCAGCACAGCGGCCCACGGTTCCCGGGGTTCTAACTTGAGCTTCGGTTGTAGCTGGTAAACCACACACTTCTCGTAATCTGCTTCTTATGGTCCTTGGCAAATTGGCAGAAACTGCTCCATCGGCAAGTTGGCAGCAAGAGACAAAAATATCAAAGAAGAAAATATATAATTTTGAAAAAATGAGAATCCCAAAAAACCTGATTTCTTATATGCAAATCAACGTTTTTTCAAAGATATTTAAATTTTTTCGTGACCATACTTGATATCAATAATAAATTTCACTACAAAAATAGTAGTATTATAGTAGTTCTTGTGAAAAACAAAAGGAAACTTACCGATATCGATTTTAGAATCTTTACACAAATGATAAAAATAAGTCACTTGTTTACTCGCACCCGGTCTACTGCACCGTGTTGAGGTAGCACTTCCGTGAAACACTTCATATCAACTGATAATTATTTGATATCGATGTTAGCTGGAGACGTACTGGAAAGGTACAAGAAGAGGGGACGCTGCACCGCCGCAAATATCGAAATTACGCAGAAGTGAATGTTGGGCCGGTCCGATATACCGTGCGCGAGTAATGGAAGGTTAAACGGTGAATTTTAATTATTTCGGCTTGTGCAGATTATATATTTCTTGTAATTCTTAAATTATTCCCTTCAAAATAAAAAAAATTAGCTACGCTCGAGAGTGTCGAGATGTCCTTAGGTCACTCTCGAATTGTCAGATAAGTGGAATATACACGTTTCAGGATGTAACTAACTCACCCTACCTCAAGCTGACGCGCTCGAGTATTTCAGATGATAATTTTGTTCACTAATCTGGTCCTTTTTCCTTGGAGAGCGGTCATATATATATATATATATATATTGTTATGATATCAAAGATACCCAAATGAAAAGCATCAATCTTTGTGTACATCGGGTGAATTTATTCAGAGGAAACTTTTGGACGCCCTGTACATGGTAAATAGTTTGGGAAACCATCAATTGACATAACAACTGTCACTGCCAAAATAGTAAACTTTGAACATTAATTGCAAATAATAGGTAATAAACAAGTAAATGGAAAGTTAGTCAAACCCTTCATAAAAATATAGAGAATCTCCTGAATACTTTTTCAAAAATAAAATGGATTTATTTTGTAAGATATCAATATCAACAAAATTATGTCATAGAGACTATGATTCAACTTTTTAGTGACACCAACTGATGCTTCCTTAAAATAAACCATGAAAACTAAAAGGAATGATTAAAAGATGATAACTGAACAGATTTAGAATGAATAAGCTTTCGTTTAATAGTATTCAAGTGTGTGTAAATAGTAGAATAGCTTTAGAAATAAGTAACAAACATTGAAAATGAGTAGAATGAAGTATTGTTGCTAAGGAAACGACACATTCAATTGTTGATTTGTCAACAAGGACTCAGAATCCAAGCCCCAAAGCATGAGCACGCACAAATTTTCTCTGATAGTTATTTAAAGATATTCATACCTTGAAAAGACTAGTAAAGTCCCAAGTGCTTTGTATTCGTATAGTGATCCACCGTGAGTGAATTTGTGACAATTTTCCCCAACCAAAACGTCCCAGGGAAAATTCCTCAACCAGTTCCAGAAAGCAGACCTCCATCACGACATCATCGAGATTCTCTGCGGGCCGTGAAGGCTTGTAAAATCAGAACCAGTCGAAGCAGCGATAAAAACCCAGCTGGTAAACACTTTTAACTATATCGTTGCAACGCATATATCCCCTGTGCACATATATTCATTTCCTGAGCTCATAGACTTATTTTCCACCGCTATTGTATTCAAGTTGGACAATTTTAATTTAGTAAACAAATCTAGAGTGTGTTGACATTCTTTCACAAACTGAAGTATGACGTACCGTGACGTCAACGACAAATGACATTTGAAGTATTCCGTAAGTTAAGAATTTTCATAGGTTAAACTAGCGTAGAATCAAACGCAATCCTATAAATGTCATAACCACAGAACTATGATACAGACTCAAGTTCTGTAATGTATGTATTCATTGTAAACATTACGATTATTTAGGTTAGTGTGTTCGGATATTACATTTCATCATTCCAATCGACATGGTCATATGTTTATTGATAGTTTCATGCCTATTTCATTAAAATTTGTTGAAATTCTCTCTCGTGTCTCCCTTCAATGAGTTTTACTTATGATTTACGATCTACTTGACAACATCTTAGAAGTCCTTCCTGAATGAATCCCCCCGGGATAACAAAGAAATGCAAGACCTTGGGAAGGTAAGGTATACACTTTGAAAAGAGTCTAACAATATCTACAAAAACAAACCCTGAGATTTTCTATTTGTATAAAACCCTGAGAACTTTACTTTACAAAAAAAATTTATTACAATTGACTGCACATTTGGCTCATTCTATACACTAAATAAACAATTTTATATCAAATTGACAGCCCAACGTGAGGCGATAATAAAAATCTTATATCAATATATATATATATATATATATATACAAGATGAATTTTTCTGGGTTTTTATCCGTTAGGTATTTTCTGATTTGTTCGACGTTTCGAATTCCATTTTGAATTCATTTTCAAGAACTGTGAGACGAATATCTGTCCATACCGTCCTGGTCAATCACTCCCCTTACGAAGCAACCAAGCAAGAGCTAGCAAAGACTTCAATTGTCTGTTCTCCACGGAAACTGGTATTTATAATGACTCTCCTCAGTCATTATCCGACTGCGTCCGATATTAAGGCTGCATCCTGCCCATCCAGGTATTATGTAGAAATTGATGTTTTCACGGATCTTCGTTATACAAGATGAATTTTTCTGGGTTTTTATCCGTTAGGTATTTTCTGATTTGTTCGACGTTTCGAATTCCATTTTGAATTCATTTTCAAGAACTGTGAGACGAATATCTGTCCATACCGTCCTGGTCAATCACTCCCCTTACGAAGCAACCAAGCAAGAGCTAGCAAAGACTTCAATTGTCTGTTCTCCACGGAAACTGGTATTTATAATGACTCTCCTCAGTCATTATCCGACTGCGTCCGATATTAAGGCTGCATCCTGCCCATCCAGGTATTATGTAGAAATTGATGTTTTCACGGATCTTCGTTATACAAGATGAATTTTTCTGGGTTTTTATCCGTTAGGTATTTTCTGATTTGTTCGACGTTTCGAATTCCATTTTGAATTCATTTTCAAGAACTGTGAGACGAATATCTGTCCATACCGTCCTGGTCAATCACTCCCCTTACGAAGCAACCAAGCAAGAGCTAGCAAAGACTTCAATTGTCTGTTCTCCACGGAAACTGGTATTTATAATGACTCTCCTCAGTCATTATCCGACTGCGTCCGATATTAAGGCTGCATCCTGCCCATCCAGGTATTATGTAGAAATTGATGTTTTCACGGATCTTCGTTATACAAGATGAATTTTTCTGGGTTTTTTTCCGTTAGGTATTTTCTGATTTGTTCGACGTTTCGAATTCCATTTTGAATTCATTTTCAAGAACTGTGAGACGAATATCTGTCCATACCGTCCTGGTCAATCACTCCCCTTACGAAGCAACCAAGCAAGAGCTAGCAAAGACTTCAATTGTCTGTTCTCCACGGAAACTGGTATTTATAATGACTCTCCTCAGTCATTATCCGACTGCGTCCGATATTAAGGCTGCATCCTGCCCATCCAGGTATTATGTAGAAATTGATGTTTTCACGGATCTTCGTTATACAAGATGAATTTTTCTGGGTTTTTTATCCGTTAGGTATTTTCTGATTTGTTCGACGTTTCGAATTCCATTTTGAATTCATTTTCAAGAACTGTGAGACGAATATCTGTCCATACCGTCCTGGTCAATCACTCCCCTTACGAAGCAACCAAGCAAGAGCTAGCAAAGACTTCAATTGTCTGTTCTCCACGGAAACTGGTATTTATAATGACTCTCCTCAGTCATTATCCGACTGCGTCCGATATTAAGGCTGCATCCTGCCCATCCAGGTATTATGTAGAAATTGATGTTTTCACGGATCTTCGTTATACAAGATGAATTTTTCTGGGTTTTTATCCGTTAGGTATTTTCTGATTTGTTCGACGTTTCGAATTCCATTTTGAATTCATTTTCAAGAACTGTGAGACGAATATCTGTCCATACCGTCCTGGTCAATCACTCCCCTTACGAAGCAACCAAGCAAGAGCTAGCAAAGACTTCAATTGTCTGTTCTCCACGGAAACTGGTATTTATAATGACTCTCCTCAGTCATTATCCGACTGCGTCCGATATTAAGGCTGCATCCTGCCCATCCAGGTATTATGTAGAAATTGATGTTTTCACGGATCTTCGTTATACAAGATGAATTTTTCTGGGTTTTTATCCGTTAGGTATTTTCTGATTTGTTCGACGTTTCGAATTCCATTTTGAATTCATTTTCAAGAACTGTGAGACGAATATCTGTCCATACCGTCCTGGTCAATCACTCCCCTTACGAAGCAACCAAGCAAGAGCTAGCAAAGACTTCAATTGTCTGTTCTCCACGGAAACTGGTATTTATAATGACTCTCCTCAGTCATTATCCGACTGCGTCCGATATTAAGGCTGCATCCTGCCCATCCAGGTATTATGTAGAAATTGATGTTTTCACGGATCTTCGTTATACAAGATGAATTTTTCTGGGTTTTTATCCGTTAGGTATTTTCTGATTTGTTCGACGTTTCGAATTCCATTTTGAATTCATTTTCAAGAACTGTGAGACGAATATCTGTCCATACCGTCCTGGTCAATCACTCCCCTTACGAAGCAACCAAGCAAGAGCTAGCAAAGACTTCAATTGTCTGTTCTCCACGGAAACTGGTATTTATAATGACTCTCCTCAGTCATTATCCGACTGCGTCCGATATTAAGGCTGCATCCTGCCCATCCAGGTATTATGTAGAAATTGATGTTTTCACGGATCTTCGTTATACAAGATGAATTTTTCTGGGTTTTTATCCGTTAGGTATTTTCTGATTTGTTCGACGTTTCGAATTCCATTTTGAATTCATTTTCAAGAACTGTGAGACGAATATCTGTCCATACCGTCCTGGTCAATCACTCCCCTTACGAAGCAACCAAGCAAGAGCTAGCAAAGACTTCAATTGTCTGTTCTCCACGGAAACTGGTATTTATAATGACTCTCCTCAGTCATTATCCGACTGCGTCCGATATTAAGGCTGCATCCTGCCCATCCAGGTATTATGTAGAAATTGATGTTTTCACGGATCTTCGTTATACAAGATGACTTTTTCTGGGTTCGAAACGTCGAACAAATCAGAAAATACCTAACGGATAAAAACCCAGAAAAATTCATCTTGTATAACGAAGATCCGTGAAAACATCAATTTCTACATAATACCTGGATGGGCAGGATGCAGCCTTAATATCGGACGCAGTCGGATAATGACTGAGGAGAGTCATTATAAATACCAGTTTCCGTGGAGAACAGACAATTGAAGTCTTTGCTAGCTCTTGCTTGGTTGCTTCGTAAGGGGAGTGATTGACCAGGACGGTATGGACAGATATTCGTCTCACAGTTCTTGAAAATGAATTCAAAATGGAATTCGAAACGTCGAACAAATCAGAAAATACCTAACGGATAAAAACCCAGAAAAATTCATCTTGTATAACGAAGATCCGTGAAAACATCAATTTCTACATAATACCTGGATGGGCAGGATGCAGCCTTAATATCGGACGCAGTCGGATAATGACTGAGGAGAGTCATTATAAATACCAGTTTCCGTGGAGAACAGACAATTGAAGTCTTTGCTAGCTCTTGCTTGGTTGCTTCGTAAGGGGAGTGATTGACCAGGACGGTATGGACAGATATTCGTCTCACAGTTCTTGAAAATGAATTCAAAATGGAATTCGAAACGTCGAACAAATCAGAAAATACCTAACGGATAAAAACCCAGAAAAATTCATCTTGTATAACGAAGATCCGTGAAAACATCAATTTCTACATAATACCTGGATGGGCAGGATGCAGCCTTAATATCGGACGCAGTCGGATAATGACTGAGGAGAGTCATTATAAATACCAGTTTCCGTGGAGAACAGACAATTGAAGTCTTTGCTAGCTCTTGCTTGGTTGCTTCGTAAGGGGAGTGATTGACCAGGACGGTATGGACAGATATTCGTCTCACAGTTCTTGAAAATGAATTCAAAATGGAATTCGAAACGTCGAACAAATCAGAAAATACCTAACGGATAAAAACCCAGAAAAATTCATCTTGTATAACGAAGATCCGTGAAAACATCAATTTCTACATAATACCTGGATGGGCAGGATGCAGCCTTAATATCGGACGCAGTCGGATAATGACTGAGGAGAGTCATTATAAATACCAGTTTCCGTGGAGAACAGACAATTGAAGTCTTTGCTAGCTCTTGCTTGGTTGCTTCGTAAGGGGAGTGATTGACCAGGACGGTATGGACAGATATTCGTCTCACAGTTCTTGAAAATGAATTCAAAATGGAATTCGAAACGTCGAACAAATCAGAAAATACCTAACGGATAAAAACCCAGAAAAATTCATCTTGTATAACGAAGATCCGTGAAAACATCAATTTCTACATAATACCTGGATGGGCAGGATGCAGCCTTAATATCGGACGCAGTCGGATAATGACTGAGGAGAGTCATTATAAATACCAGTTTCCGTGGAGAACAGACAATTGAAGTCTTTGCTAGCTCTTGCTTGGTTGCTTCGTAAGGGGAGTGATTGACCAGGACGGTATGGACAGATATTCGTCTCACAGTTCTTGAAAATGAATTCAAAATGGAATTCGAAACGTCGAACAAATCAGAAAATACCTAACGGATAAAAACCCAGAAAAATTCATCTTGTATAACGAAGATCCGTGAAAACATCAATTTCTACATAATACCTGGATGGGCAGGATGCAGCCTTAATATCGGACGCAGTCGGATAATGACTGAGGAGAGTCATTATAAATACCAGTTTCCGTGGAGAACAGACAATTGAAGTCTTTGCTAGCTCTTGCTTGGTTGCTTCGTAAGGGGAGTGATTGACCAGGACGGTATGGACAGATATTCGTCTCACAGTTCTTGAAAATGAATTCAAAATGGAATTCGAAACGTCGAACAAATCAGAAAATACCTAACGGATAAAAACCCAGAAAAATTCATCTTGTATAACGAAGATCCGTGAAAACATCAATTTCTACATATATATATATATATATATATATATTTCAGGTACTGTCTCGGATACTCGGATACTATATTGTTTGCTGAATTAACATGTTTTCTGGAAATAATCCCAACATATATCCCTCCTTCACCAAGTTCATGATATTCAAAATTTGGCTTTCATCAAACGCTTTCGTCAATGATTCAAGCCATTTGCTGAGCAGAATTTCGAAAATCATGGAAGTGCAGCATACATGTGAACCGATTAAACTTGGTGCTTTCGGAATATAACTCCCAAAAAATGTTAATGTACAGAATAATTCATTTCGGATACAGATTATCTTTACATTCTTCAGAACATGAAAACAATTCGCAATATAGATATGACTTTTTCAATTACCTTTTGAATCTCCTACCATACCTCCAGTCGCACCAGATTTCACCACAACATCTCGTATAGCTTCTTCAACAACTCCTGAAGACAATTTATTATTCCGTAGGATACTGGTTGGTATTGAATATATATGAAACGACGTTTGTGGAGTGTAGTAGAAATATTCGCTACGTGGACATGATGGCGATAGAGCTATACCATTGATATGTGATACACCTGTAAAACGGACTCCTTGGGCCATGAAGTTGGAAGCCTCGATGTCACCCCACATGGTTCTGTTGTTTCGGATTTTCCAGGACGTATTGAGAACTCTGTTATACACCAAGATTCCTGAAAACAAAAATATCATTTCTTCGCAGTTTTCTGGGTTCCTTTCCTGCCATGATCTTAAGAAATTAGAATTATTATTGAAATCCAATCAAGTGTGAGTTTGCCCTTTTACAATTGTATATTATATATTTCAATATTTATTCTTATTGTCTTCAGATTGTGGTAGATTATATAACAACTAGAAAAAACTACAGAGACAGGAAGTTTCATTTTTTTAATAAGACATGTACAAACTTCTATTATTAATACGACTTGTTTAAAGAGTTCAGACCAATATAAATATTGTGTATTTGTGAATATACAAGTTTCACACAGCATAAATTATATGCACTAGTGCCAAACTATTTGATTTTGCTTTGTAGCTGCAAGATTTGTAATCTCATGAAAGATGTGTGCGTTCTTGTTAAGTGGACATAATTTTCTAAATGAGGTTGGTCCTAATCATCATTTGTATGAATAATTTCATTAACAATCGAATATGCTATGTGATCGAATGATCTAGTTTTGTATAAGAGAATTCACAACAATAAATAATAATCTGCTGCCATATACAAACCGATTTCGCATTATCAGTTCCGAACAATTCTAAAGGCAAAATAACCTATTCGATTTTCATGATAGAAAATTTCGACCAAATAGTTATAAAGATATCATTTTTGATATTATGAAAGCCAAGTGACCCTTACATGAAGGGTATTATTCTGGAAGTTTATCCCCAGAATGATACTCTATAGTGGGATCATTTGATAAAACTGACTGAAGGAAATTCAAATACAACTTATATCAGTTTCGAAATTATCGGAAACAACTTTTTCGTGAAAAGTTTAGATCAGTGTTTGGCTGATATATAATATATAATGGGTTCTGGAAAGGATGGAGAGGGGCATATTACGTGTAATGAATAAAAAACCGACATAACGATAAGATACAAATACTTATTAGCAAAGTGACAGAAGCATTTGTTTAGGATATTGGAGGGTTATTATATATATACAAATCCTTAGGAAAAATAAATGACAGCGAAAAAGCTCGTGAGTTGTGGTCGACGTACCTAATGGAGAACAACAATGTAAGACGATCGAAATCGACTTATAAAGGAATATCAGAGTGATCATTTTTCAGTTATCTTCGACTTATTTAGAGACATATCTTTCTATAGAACTGATCGACATCGATTTTTCGCTTTCTAGATTCTTTTCTAGGAGGAGAATCGTTGAATGGTATGAGAAATATTGCATAAACGTACAAGAAGACGAAAACGAAATCGTTGTCAAGCTATAGAGTTTCCATTATAGTGTCATCCGAAACGATTTTCACTAACAAAAATTTTAAGAGGAAAACAATTGCAACTAATCATTTGCCATCAGGACTAGAGATTATAATTATGTCGCTATAATATCTCAGTACCCTCCAATAATAGCGGGACTGCATAAAGCGCCACTACATATCAATAAGCTCTTACGAAAACATGGCACGAGTTGCCTTCTGCTATATCCTCAGCAGCTTCGAATCAAATTCTCTTTATGGAAGACAAGGAAAGCCTAAAGAAAATCGAACAGAAGAAAAAACTCTTGGAAAAAAAATGAGTAGAAAGAAAATTCCAAGAGAAATGAAAAAAAACTGAGAAGAATGAGGGTGATGAACAACAGTAAATCGACGATGGAAGGGAAAATGATGAAGAAGACGAGGATGAGAAAGAAAATGAAGAAATATCTAGAATTGTATGTTATGCTTGTGAGGAATAACTCATCAGCGACATCGAAGAGAAAGATTTGAAAAATGTTGGGTATGATCGATGCATTGGATGGTTCCACCTCTTTTGCACCGAGTTCGTTGATTTGCCGTATGATAAAGTGGTTGAGAGAGATTCATCTTGCTCCTTCTGCTCTTAAAAATGAAAATTTTTTCATATAATATTTTATAAATTTTTTTCACCTTCATTTCACTTATTTTGTGTTCTTCGTACCAAAGATTTACTTTGATTAAAAATAAATATTCTAGTATTGAAAAGTTTCGAATTTCAAAAATGTATTGCTTCGAAAGTTATCCATTCAACGTCAATGTGAAACAAGGAAAAATGAAATTAAACTGCCATAAGTACTCAAATATGACAAATTGTCAACCGTCCGACTACTGATTTGAACTCGGCCGAATAGATTTTTGGAGGCCGACTACTGGGAAATAGTTGATTTGTAGATTTTTATTTCTTTCTATATTTTCTGCATTCAGAAATGAACGGTTATTATAGAAACCGAAAATAGATAAATGAGGATTGCTACATGAAAAATGTGAGGTAGTATCATATTACATATGATTCATAAGTGTGCGAAGTTTCAAATATTTGGCTTAACTGGCCGACTACTCTACCTACTTGCTTCGCAGAAATCGGTTTTAAATTAAAAGGATACTTACAAATTACGTACCATTACTGATAGAAAGGCTTTTCAATTTGAATTTTAAAACATTTCTTAACTTTTAGATCATTGGGCGTATCACCACAATTCTGGCTAGGAAAGTACACCAGTTTGTTAAATTCTTTGCGCCAAATTAGATGCTAACCAAAAAAGGATTTTTTGTGAACAAGCTGGTTTTCCAGGAGTTATTGGATGCATAAATTGTACTCATGATCCCATCAAAAATCCCATTGGAGATATTAGGGAAATATGCCGCAATCGTATAGAACATTTTTCTATAAATGTGAAGTTAATATTAATGAATATAAATATAGAAGTAATTAATCACATACGTAATAGAGACATTATAATCGATTAAAGTAGAATTTGTACGACTTGAAAAAATACTTCCACGACAATTCGTTTCAATAGAATTGAATTCCTCCGTGAGGCGTATCAAAGCAGTTTTTTTAACGAGGGGTTTCCGACAAGATTTCGAGCAAGCATATTTCCTTGTAAACTTTCCAAATATTCGAATGCCATAATGTAACAAATGGTTTAGCATTATAAAAAAAATTCGTCTTTGTGACGGTATGGCGGCTACTTGGAACCATCGTAACGGTATAGCATGGTGATTTCCAAGAATGGCTTTCCAAAGATGACCAGTTGAAAAAAAATAGCCTGTAACAAGTCTTCAAAACAAAATTAAAAATCAACGCGTTCTAATTGGTATGGCGGGATATAAGCACCATCGGATAAGTATGGCATTACGCTTCCGCCTACTTTTCTTTTTATAAACTACCGGAAAATATTAGAATTATCATGTTACAAAGCGTTTGAAAATCCAAATTTATCCTACACGTTCGGTAGATCGCCACGCGATTACGCCCCAACGGCCAGTGAGTTAGCATCTATTTCGTCTTGTTCATTACACAATTAGACACGTAGGGGGTCGCCATACCTGTAACTAATGACTAACTTTTTTGTTACCATCTCCCAGTCTATAAGTACAACGCTATTTGTGATCTCCGTGATATTGGAAAGTGTTCATTCAACCATATTAGAAAAACTGCACTCGATGGCTTTTGATCACTTCAAATTATAACTCGATAATCAATCTTTGAAGACAAAAATATATTACAGCTTCCTGTATGATTTTCACTTACAATGGGTTTACAAAACCGCGACACGTGTTTCGCTATTACAATAGCTTCTTCAAACATCTTGCTTGAAGAAGCTATTGTAATAGCGAAACACGTGTCGCGGTTTTGTAAACCCATTGTAAGTGAAAATCATACAGGAAACTGTAATATATTTTTGTTAATATGGATTCTCATCAAGTATCGGCCAGTTCAATTCAATCTTTGAAGAGTTTCATATTAGTGCTTCTATTATTATCGTTGCCCTCCATTCGAAGATTCTTCCGTTTATAATTATAAATTGATGATTTAACGGACGCACTGCAAGATATTGTAGCTCTCAGGTAATTCAGAAAGACAGCAAAAATATTTTAACCGACCTCATTACCATTTCGACGAATATTCCGATGATTCACTCTCTCAGTTTTATGAAGAAGAAAAGCTCAAAGTCGTCTTCACAATTTAATATACCATAAGGTGTTAGGATAGTAGTTCAGTACATGTTTCGAACCTATACAGGTTCATCATCAGCTGAATATACATGAAAATTCTACAATAAAAGAAGATTAATCTAAACAAATGTCAATATGGTGGGGTGTAAAATCACTTACATGGAGATGAAAATTGAAATGGGGAAAAAACAAATTTGTCAAATGTTAGCTTAAGGCTACATGGACATATACATCAATGATAGAAAATTTTTGAAAATTGTTGAAAAGAATGGAGGTATATATCATCCTTACTCCATTAAAAAATATTTGTAATGGGTGGCTTAAAGCCTTTATAACTACTGTTCAACATCATAACTAGGATTCTCCACATGAAAGGGTTCTAAATTAGGATTAAGCTCTCAAATAAATCAGTTGGGAAAGAAAGTAAGTTCAACTGTCAACTGTCAAGAATTTATAGTCAAGGAGACATGGAAGTGTGTCAAGAGACCTGCTTGCACAGAACAAAAGAGGGAGAATCGACGACATGTCAATTCGTATCCGGGGCAAACAAATCTCATGCCATCTACAACATCAATCACATTACAATAACTTTACCTAGTGAAGATTTGAAAATTGCTTCAATTAGGAGACATTATGGTAGGAAGCACAGCTGCCGTTATCAGTATTGCCACGTGAGACATCTGTCGTCCATCAGTAGGATGAGCCAAGCGCTGTCAATCAATCAACAAGGGCAGGCCACCAAACAACTAGACCACCACATCCATAACATTATAACAAGAATTTTTGGAGTCTATGGAAGATCAAGGCAAGAAATTTCAAATGAAATAAAGGGAGTTGAAAAACGTTTTGCAGTCGGACTGTACTTGTTCATTAAGAGAGACAACATTGGGGTTATTAGCCGCAGAAATGATCTCAAAAATTTCAAGAAGATTGAGTAAAGTGCCTTTTTGACAAACGTGTGATATATCTAAATACGAATCAATATCAAAGCTATGGTTGTAATTGAGAATATGATTGGCGAAAGAACTTTTTGTATTGTATTCATCCAATTGTAGATTTCTTGAATTGTCGATGAGTTTAACATGTTCCAGAACTATAGTTTTAATTTTCCTACCACTCTGTCCAACAAATTGTGGAGACGACTTTGAGCTTTTCTTCATCGAGAATCTGCTAAACTCCACTTCGAGACATGATGGACTTCTATCTCAGTTGTTCTGATTTACTTTTCACTTTGTTTCATTTTACGTAGACATTTTGAATAACGATTTCCCATACTCTGCAATTCTGTTATCATGAAAAATATACCAATGAGTTCATTGGCACGACACCCAAGTGACATTTTTCGCCAAGGAAGTTGTACGAAAATCTGTAGAATTTCATTAACCTAAAAAAACTTGTTGCTTTCTCGGTAACGTATCGTAGCGATTCGATACTGTAATGGAATCATATGCTACAAACATATTCGAACTCAATTCATAATTTTTTCCATGTTATAGAGATCATTCTAAAAAATGAATGAACGAAAAATATTAAGTGCGTTCAGAGGTAGAGTATGTAATGTTGGAATCATAATACTCATTGACAGGAGATTTGAAGAATTTGTATCAAGTGATAATAAATATGAATAGATTTCACTGAGATAATTGATGTCGGATTTTTCATTCAAACAGGTATCAGATTGTGAGATAAAAGCCATTCCCAAAAACAATCTTTGAGTGAGATTTCTTTCAATGGCTAAAACTTTCATTGAATCCTAATTCCTAGTATGTCCTTCATTGAATACATGGCTACTGAGGGCACATATCTCAGGATGTATTCGACTATCACTTTTATGAGGAGTTATAAGATCTTCAGTAATCTGGAGATTTGTATAATATATACACTAAAACAATTCGAGCAAGAAATGCTATGAATTGAGTTTGATTCCAGAAAAGTTAATTCATCGTTTATGTGGATTTATAAGCAACTTCAATTGTTTATTAAACTATTTTTGAAATAGTACTAGCACTCAACGTGATTTTTGGTATCAAACTCCATCGACTTCTTTCGAAGTCCTTCAGCAAGTAGGCTCGTTACTAAATCCCTACGCCATATCTCAGAAACAGCAAGGTTATCAGCAGACCCGTCAACCATGAAACGTAGCAGAGTCATTTCTCAACATGACAGAAATTTTTGAAAGATTCAAATTAAATATTCGAATTCTTTCCGTGAAAAGAAGAATCTGAAATGCTGAGAATTCTATTTTTTGATTGTTCATGGCATTAAAATCCACATTCGTATCCACAGCAAGTCTTTTCTTCAAATACTCATATTCAGAAGTCTGCCATATTGGATTCAGAGTGACGTCACTCCATTTTTCGAGTTACTCTTAGCAAGCTCCTTCATTTAATATCCATAGTGGATTAAAAGTAACTAATCTGCTATCTTCAGAGAACCATCATATTGGATTTAGATCAACGCCACTTTGCTTTCCAAATTATTTTCAGCAAGCTCTCCCGTCAAGTACACTGGAAATGAATAGTTCACCATCTTGAGTGTTTCGCTACGTTGGATTCCATGGCTCCACATAACTAACCATTCTCATCCAAAGTGAACGAGTATACTCAAATGCAGCTCAGTCGATTCAAAATTCAAAATAGAGATCCACCCGAACAAACATGCATACATTGCAAATCAAGTAAAAACTTGTAATGTTCAAAGCCAGTGATCAGAAAACGAAGCGTGACAATGACATCTTGGTGGTCTATCAATGAGCATAATCAACCTATACAAATCTACTGATATGTTCACTTTTGTACGCTCTTCTAATACTCAATCCAACAAATAGTTGTAACTACAGAAACTCAATTTTCCTTTTTTTTCTTCTCCAAATGAACCTCTGAGAGTTCTCAATGTGGATTATGCTACTATATGAATATATGAAAAATGAAATATACAATACCAGCTTTATATGCCTAAATATGGTGCTGATGATGACCAAAGATTCAAAATTCTACTACATCGAGTACAGGAGAATTCTAACAGCGGGTATATCGTACGGCAAAACTGTAACAAATGACCCGCCGCGAACGATTCAGACTTTTGTTTCATAGGGAACAGATGGTTCGAAATGTTTCGTAATCGAAAGTCCTACCAAATGTCATTGAGGAGACCAATGAAAGCAAATATTTCGAACATGGACGAAATTCTGAAATATAAAAACCTCGGACTCATTCTCATATATAATCTGAAATGGAAGATAATAGTAATAAAGACCCGATAAAAGATAACATAATGCATTTTCTCATTCCATACCTGGGTCGGAACTGGTTGTATCCGAAAAATAAGCGAAATCTCCATCTACAACGATATCGTTCAAAAAGCAGTTGTTCTTGGTATCACAAAGCTCCTCTGGAAACTGATACTGCTGCACGATTCTATCGTTATTTTTCAAATCGAAAAGTAAAATTTTAGAGGGGCACTTAGTTACAGATGATGATCTCCGACCGTCTATAACCCACATAATGTCGTGTCTGTCTATCTCCATACTCATCACGTCCTGCAAGCGATCACAACTTTCTCCTACGTTCATTTGCCAGCTAGGATACGGTGTCAGAAGTGGGTTTTTCTGAGGTCCATCAAGAGGAATAGAGGCTAAGGTTATTCTGGCAGCCGTTTTCACTCTTGGTAGGGAAATGAATATTCTGTTGGACTGATCGTGGACCTTTATGCCAACAGGAATGTATGAACCTGAAAAATAAAATTATTTTCACTACGTGATGAAAATCAATTCATATTCTGTGCTGTTTTGGATCCGAGCAAGATTGAATCTTAACGAATAGCGGAAAGGATCGTATCTCCATCACTTGAATAGTTTGTAAGATACATTGCCAACTGAATTGTCCAATCAACAATACAATACAATAACTATTCTTCACTTGTATATATTTTTATATTAATTCATAATTTGTTTAGATTGTGGTAGGTATTAACCCAAAAATCTAGGAAGAATACGGTCATCTACCACAGAATAATGACTTTTACACACTACTTGAAAAAAACTTTCGGCAGCGAAGTATATGGGTCTTCGATTTCTCAGAAAGTTGATGCTTCCCCATGTAAATTTTGTTGAACCTCGATAACTCGTCCCGTTTACGTAAGCACTGTATAATCACGTTTATGTTAAATGCTTTCAACACTTTCTTCACCTCCGTATCATGAGCCTAAGGTAAAATGCATATTCAGTCTGTTCATTGCTTACAATATCTAGAAGTAGTAGTAGAATAGCCCAAAATCAGCAACGATAAGTAAAATTATAATTTCTGCAGTAATATGAATAGGCAATAGAAACGATTAAGACATCAGTTCACGTCATAAGGGATCTAGTATATATTTAGGGATCAACTCACAATTTTCAATCTCACCTCAGACTACAGAAAAATCTCAAAAATCGAAGGAAAAAAACGAAAGTTCATCACTCTAAAAATTCTGGAACTGAATCCACCGAAATTCATCTATAGAGATCAATTATCATAACACCACATCACTCGTACGCGTTTCGCTATGAGAAGTAACTACTTCAACGACGATGGTTCCATTTTCACTGATTACTCGAATCAATCACTAATATAACGAAAATTATTTTTTCGAAATCAAAAATATCCCTCACATTAACATTATTGGAGAAGGACAGGTGGATATTCAAGAGAAAAAGCTCACCTGGATTATGGTAGCATGGAATGACACGAAATTATCAGTATCACACCATTCTGAAAATTATTAAGTATTATTTTGAAACGTTCCAAACCGAACTGATGATATGGAGCCAAGTGAGGTATCTAAACAACATCGTGGATGACCACAAGAAGAATTGTCTGATTATGACAGTGTTCAACGAGGCAAAAATATATAAAAAGTATCACGTTGTGTAGAATTGATTCAGACTTCCATTTCCTACATTCGTTCGATAGGCATTTTGAATGAGGGGTTTCCAAGAAACATTTTTGCAAATGTATGATATTTGAGTTGGACGGTGGTCTCTTGTATCCCATTTTGCTAGTTCAGAAGAGGACAAAACCAGAAATCAGGTTCTCACAGGTCATTTTGAAAAAAGCAAAAATTTTATTGAAGTTATTTGACCGTTGAGGGGTCAGATAGATGAAAATAATGAGAGGTTGCGCGTGAGTAATGTGGGTTATTTTTATCTGAGAAATATTATATATTGAAAAACCGGTCCTAAGACGAAATTATCTAAAAAAAGGTAACTAACTTATAGGTTTTGGTATAGTCAGTTTTGTGTTGAGTTTCCATGAGAAATCCACGAATGTGAATAACAAACCCCATTATAACCGTGGGTTTATACAGCAAATAAAACAAAATAAGAAGTAAGATAAGGAATTTGACAAAATTAGACCTGTTCATACAGACGAAATGAGGAATAAGAATCAACCAATGAAATCCCGCCTTTTTTTGTCAATGACGTTCAATTAATTTTCTGCACAAGCGCAGTTTTATTTTCAAACTGAAATATCATAGGAGTAGAATGTTGGTCAACTCTTATTTTATTTCTGATTTTCTTATCTTATTTCTTATTTTATCTCATTTGCTGTATAAACCCAGAGTAAGACATTTCTGCAAATATGTCGATATAGAAACTTCGGACATGTGAAAAAAGTTAATTTACCACGAATGTGAGAAACAAACCTCTATAAGTCCTTTCTGCAACTGAGAAACCGCTCTTGTGTAGAAATAGAAACTTTAGACCGTATTTTTTCAAAACGGGGAATCTACACATTCATGGTTTTGCTTTAGGACCGACGTTATGATCTTTGGCTTCCTAGGAAAATGATGAGGATGGCTGTAGCCTCTCACCAATACAAAGGACAAGATATATTCGAACTCTCTCTAAATTTCGCCGGTTGTCATACTATATAATTAGCAGTACCATATATCCATTTGCTCAAGGGCGTCCATGTGAAAATAACGTTTAGTTTGGAATCCTTAAGTTTTTTCATCTGCCAATATTATTAGTTCGCCCCTTGGCAACAGTAGACAGTCATTATTGTCTGGCGTTTTATGAATGACAGTCGGCGTACAAGCAGCGGTTGACGTGTCAATAAGTTTTGATCAAATTGTTGACGTTTTATGCTTCTTCCATAGTTCGATTATTTCGTTCCTCATTTCAATTCACCAACTCCGATCAAGTCTCTGATTCTAAACTGCTATTTGAATCGAGATCCTCGATTTTTTTTAAACAATTATTTATATTTGTGGCAACTGGCGGCATGTCCTTTATGAAATTCAGATTTGGATGATAACACTGGTTTATGTTTTCTGTGAAATATTGATACTGACCTACCCTCGAAGAAAAGGGCGAGGAAGCAATGAACCCAAGACTAGTTGGTCGATTATCAACCCCTTAAAGGGCAAACGATTTCGGTGGGTTCATCATGACAAACAGATGCATGAAATATTTGTGTGAAAACTCTTCCAGAGGTGCCTGTCAGATATAATATAATGTTTCATATGCTACTTTCCACGACTGATAAATGCCTACCTTGGAACTTACTCTCTAGATGTAGGTTCCTCCAAACTTCGAATGAGCGTGACATTGTCGTCCATATAATTATGTGTAGAACTATAATCGTTTCGACGACAATTGACAAAAAATAGTGAATGCTAGGCATTTTCAATCAGGTGATAAGGATTAATATTGCTTGCGATCATTTACGTGTTCGTTCGTTTAGTGGAATGCCTACCTTCGATACCTGATAAACTGTTCATTTTGAAAATGCAATAATTCCAATATAATCTGTGTGGTTACGATATGTAGTTAACAGTAGAATTTATATAAATCTTCTCGAAATATAATTGTATCGTGTGAAGGCATATGTTTCCATACATATACAATGGAATAACTCGTAGTCATTCATACTACTACGAGTTACTCCAAGACTTATTTAATAACTCCCTATCAGATCCACGACACTTATTATATAACACATTCGATTTGCTGGATATGATGTTTGCCAAAACAATTGAACGTGCATCAACCCATGGCAATGAATGTGTATAATATGTAAGTCAATGTCGCGACATGATTCCGAATAAGGTTTTTTATTAAGACCTTTTATACGACGATATACTATTTTGTGTTCCGAGATGGGGGATAAAACATTTTGCTGTCATAAAATACACACTATACAATCGTTCACTTTGCCGGTAATTACTCTGAATCACGGCCATGAAAAAAATTTCTGGCCGTAACCCTGAGTAATGGCCGCAAAATACTATTTTTCGCTCCTGTTGCACGAGAAGGCAATTTTCTAATCTACGCTGTGTCATTTTAAATGAGTCCTTCTGAATGAAACATGTCAGCAACTTCTTGTATAACTTGAATTTTCACGAGGAAAAAATCACCACCCTTAAGGCTTGGTTCCGCTTGTGCAGCGGACGCATGCAGCCACTGCTTGCAGCCGCTGCTGCGTTTGGCTGCTTATTAAGAAGTGGTTCACCTTGTGCAGTGGAAACGCAAGACGCAAGCGTTTTTAAAAACTACGGGCAGACTCGGGCTAGTCTAGTCAGTTCATTTCGAGCCTTTATGGTGAAATGATGTATCGTGGTGCATTATTAGCTTTTTATTTGTTAGACGAAGGAGAAGACGATGGTATTGTCATACAAACATTTGTGAAATGACACCAATTCAATCAGTGCCATTTCCTTATCACGGGAGAAGTGTTTATCACCATTCACTTTTTTTTTTTATTTTGCAAAACACGAGAATTAAACAATAAAATGCTCAAAACCACGTGATCGGTTACAACGACTGCTCGACCGCTGCGTCCAGACTGGTCCCCCTAGCAGTCGATGCAGCCGTCGCATGCGATGCGATGCGACCGACGCGTTTGTAGAACCAATGCCATAAGGATGCACGGAAATCAGTCCATGCGACCGCTGCAGCAGCGGCTGCAAGCAGTAGCTGCATGCGTCCGCTGCACAAGCGGAACCAAGCCTTAAGTGGAACATTAATAGGGGCAACAATTGATGATTCAAAAAAAAATAATGAAGAAGCACATAAAAGTCAGGAATATACAAAATCAGTTGCCAAGATTGCAACAATGAATACATTGGCCAGAGCCAAAGAGCTATATACGCACGCTTCAAAGAACACTATGCACACATGAGAAACGGTAGAGGAGAAAAGTGCAGTGTGGCCCAGCATGCTCTGGATAATTATAATAGCATTATCGAAATCAATCTGAGACTGGTTAGGGATATGTATGATACGAGGCTGCTCGATGCATTCGAGAGAATATTAATAGCAAAATGTGGAAAAATATAAATGGAAACGAAGGGCATATATCTTCAAACCCGAATTCAGTATATTATCGGGAGACTAGAATGAATATAATGAAAAACATTTACAAGTAATTCTTGCACTATCTCCCAAAAACCCAAATACATGAATAACAAACTCTTGTCTTCAGATTCAATATCAGTTTTCCTTTCCTGAAGATGCTAATCTTGTCAACGAAACGCGCGTCGAGTGGAAATATTGTCAGTTTGTTGTTAGACTGAATTATCTGTATGAAACGTTGAGAATCAGCTCAATATGACGCCAACGGTTCATTTTGATACCTTGGTCACCGGGGTCCTTTATATTAATGAAACGTCAAGAGTGCTAGTCGAATATATTCCTGAGAAATTCTCTTAGCATTCACCCACTATTCAATCTATGTAACTTCGGGGTTCATATATATATTTGGAGTGAAAGAAATAAGTTATCGGAAATATTTTATTCAATAGTTTTGGATCACACCTTCTCGAATCATTCACCAGTAATTCAGGATCATGAAGGCGGAGCATGAAGAATTTGAAATTATAACAGAATTCATTCATATTCTCCTATAAATGTTATTCTTTCTATTCGAAATACATGTTTCGCTCAATTCAGCCTCAATGATTTGATTTTTTAATTGTACACCGTGTACAACACGATATTCTTGCAAAGATTGTACCTTATTCATAAGGATTATATCTGAGGTACAACAGTGTTCTCTGCTTTTCAATTTTAGATGTGTTAGCACCTCTACTGTGTGGAAGGTGAATGTTTTATATTCAATAACAGTCTTTATGTTCTCAACATACAGTCTCCTTGACAAATGTCAGAGTTATTTTCCTTCCATATGGATGTTCTTGTCGAAATTCAATGGTAATTTTAACATAATTTTTTATGTCACCATTGGACCACTTGGTAAGAGGAAATGTGCTCTCCGAAGAGAGATCACATATGGAAAATAATACTTGGTGTTTCCACTAAGGAGAATAAAAGGTCCCACTCATATTATCAGTAGGCATCATCAAAAATAACATTTCCGAAATACCGTCATGACATATAATAAACAATTGGGTTTTTGTCTCGAAAAGGGACTCTTTGTCTTTGAAATTTTTTCTATCATAACTTCTGAAACGTTCGGTATATACCCACATAAACAAACTTTTCTCATAAGTTATTGTCAGGAGGAATTCAAATTCGGTGAACAATTGAGAAAAATAATGTTGATTCGCCACGCGTTTATTCCACCTTTGGATAATGATAGGTGAGTTGAAAAAATCAACGCAGTGATATCTGAAATTTTCCAACAATACATTTTTTGGCAATCTCACTCCCTCGACCCGAAATTTGAATTTTGTTAGATATGAAGACCAATTCAAAATCCATTCTATTTCTTCAATTTTTACTTGTAGACTGGAAAGCAATGACAGACTCCTCAAACAATGTAGAATGTGGCTTTGGAAGCGGAAATAACTACAAATCGTAATCTGAAAAAGTACACTCCGCGGGATACTCATCTGAAGCGGAGAAATTGTTTTTATGGAACATACTGTATTCTCCCAAACAGTATGCCACATTAATGTCCGTCAATCTCACTACAATACATCTCTTGTTGTAATGAGGATGATGAAAAAAGTGGTTATTATAACATCAACAGTATTACTTCATTATTTTTGTAATTTGCGTAATGATTTTAAGCATAACAAATGCGAAGCAGCCCGTGAAAGCTCCATCAAAATTATTGTTGAAATGCAAATTCTGGGTTTTACATAAAGTACCCCAAATCGCGTGATATTTCGCGAATGACCTTCGTGTTTTCAACTTGTGTTTTCTCTTACGAAGGCAGTGTGTACAAAAATTGTTTTGAAAAATTTGTTACTGCCTGCCCATCTATTGTGAAGTATCAAGAAAGTAGTCCCAATGGACGAATTCATGGCAGATTTACGGTCTTCTTCTGTTAAATTATGTTCTCATACATCGATTGCACGATATGGGAGTTGGTATACATATAATGAATCATTTATTCATATCATATTGTACCGATTGAAATGTTCAGAGCATTGTATATATCTCAATATATCGTTTTGAAATGGAACAAATTCAAGGGGAATTCCATGGCTCTGAGAATTATAAACGAATGACAATTTCAAATTTCAAAGTATCGAATGGCATGAATAATAAGTCAGAATGTACCTGAACAAAGAAAATTACTTTGAAGCGTATGGTTTTATCTAGGGCTAGGATAACGTTGATGAGCGTTTTTGCACTTCAGGGCTATTAACGATTAGATAAATATTATTCTATGCTTGAGTAGTATGAACGCAATTCATTGGTCCAATAGTCACTAAACAATACCAATTGTGAATTGGTGTGATGAACCTACAGTTGTGGAACTCCGTCCTTAATGATAATAATATACTCTTCACAAAATCAATAATAATCTACGAGAAAAAAACAATATCCTGGTATAACCAAAGAAGATCAGGTCAAGTTTTATTCGTATTCCAATCTCACACAACTCACCTGGTTGGTAATTCAAAGATTTAATCAGATCCGCAGATGGCCAAGTGAAATTAACGTAAGTCCATTCGAATTCGGGTTCAAACCTTCTCATCTTGCCGTACGAATTCGCAAAAAATAGTAAAAGGACAAGTAGTAGTTCCATATTGCTCGGTGATATTCAACCGACAACAAACGCGAACACACTGATTTTGCCGACTTATCGGTGTACGGAATAGGTAAATGGCAGCTCACCTCGATATGTATTGGAGAGGTAACTATAAAATATTAACTTACTCATGTAAGAATGCGTTGAACATGGGAAAATTATTGAACGAATAATTCGAACCACTAGTCGATATTTGAAGGCGACATGCGATTGAGCAGTTGACGTCACGATTCCAAAGCGGTGGACCTTCTTTGGATCATCTGCAAAGTACACAGGGATCACAACGGATTTAGTCAGTGTCTCTGAATGAATTGACCTCATCACGATTTTAAATAATGATAAAAATAATACTGATAATCAAATGATAACGTTACTACATGAGCTAATCCTAAATCATACCGGCATGCCTATAATTATGCCAGACTTCTGAGTCGGCCACACGTAGAAGCTCATCATCCACGGTTTGATGCGTCTACTCAGTTGTGTGCTTTATTGTAGAGTTTCTTGTCTGTTAGGTCTCTTTATGTGGTTGTTGATGGAGTACCATCTGATATTCTCCAAATAAATGCAGGTGTTCCACAGGGTTCAGTTCTGGCGCCCACTTTGTCTCTGCTTCATATCAATGATTTGTTCGAGAAAACATCTTGTTCAATACATAGTTTTGCGGACGACAGTACTCTCCATACCAGTTTCTCTTCCAGAGTCCCCATACCAGCTCGAGAAACAAAATTTCAAAGAAACATTCACGTCAATGAAATTAATTACGACTTGGTAAAAATAATAGAATATGGGGTAACATGAACTTGGTGGAATGTAATGGAACGAAAACCGAAGCATGTCTTTTCTTTGTGAAAATCCGATTTATCATCATCCAATATTCAGGTGTCAGGAGTAACTATTCCTACAAAATCAGGTCTCGATGCTAGGAATTACGATCAGTGATAATCTCTCATGGGAAAACCATGTGAGATCGATCGCTAAAAGTGATTTCCAGAAACTTGGATTTCTATTTCGTGTGAAGAAATAACTCCACTTCTCGTCAGCTTCTAATGATCTAGAAGGCTCAGATACGACCTGTCATGGAATACAGTTCTCATGTGTGGAGTTCGGCATCAGAGAATTCATTGAGGCTTCTCGATTCTATTCAGAAAAAGGCAATTCTTCTTGTTGGTGATTCTTCGCTAACAGACTCGCTCACTTCATTGGAACATCGTAGAAGGGTCGGGGACTTGTCTCTCTTCTATAGATACTTTCACGGTCGATGCTCTTCCAAATTGTTATCAATCGTTCCGTCCTTTGCAATATCTACACGGATGACTCGACTAGTACAGAATTCCCACCCATTTGTTGTGAATTTGGAAACCTGTAGAACCTCTCTTGCTCAGGGATCTTCTTTCAATTGAACAGCTGAGCTTTGGAACTCCTTGCCAAAATAGGTTTTTCCTGAGGCTTACAAACTTCAAAAATTCAAAATGAATGTTGATTCGTATCTCCTGTCCCATGATTCACGCGGTGTTCTTTGAACATTACACACGAAAGGGAAGCCCTTCGTGTGAATCTGCATATAAAAAAAACTCGGATTACTGGTATGGAACTAAATTTATTGTTCCGGGGAATATCTCAAAATCATTTTTGGAAACGTTCTCGAATCTGGAATAGAGTAATACTTCTAAATTTGAGAGAACAGGAAGATTAAGAAGTTTGATTTGTTGCATAATTATCCGCAGCTTTGCCTATTCAATAACCGTATCGGTAAGGACGTCACTAATCACTTCTAGAGCAAAAACAAAACCAAGGCCACTATGTGATGGAAATCCCATTTTTTTCATTCGCTCCCATCAATTACCCTACTGATCAGTAATAATAGTTTTTATTCAAAGTAAATGCATTATTGTGGCGCGTGGAAATTTCAAAACAACGTCAGCATATCCACTCAACAATGTATGTATTATACCTGAATCACTGGTCGATGATTGTACTGGCAGCCCTCTTTAACCAGAATTCAAGAATTGTTTACTGCATTATATCTAGAGTGTCAAACATTGCATCTACTCATCAAAACAATACTAATATTATATTCTTTCTCAGAACTAGGTGTTTGAAAGGACCCTCCTAATACAAAGGTTCACCATCGAATGGGAAATGAGTTAAAAAAAAACAATATTTCGATGAACTCTTAAGAGTCTAATAGTAGGTTTCGTGGAAGAGAATATATGCATTGAGTTACATTCATGGTTTGCAGAAGAGAATGTTCAAGCATGATTTTATACTGATGGATCTCATGACGGAAGAAAGACACCAATATGTTTATCCAACGATTTGATTTTTACTGTAGGGCAATAATAATAGTTCCTCTGGTTACCAGAAATAATTGGCAGGATAAAATCAGCTTTGTGTCAAACGAAAAATTGAACTACTTCGAAAAATTTGTTACATTATATTATGTACTCTTATAAATCGATATTCATTTGAAAACGTGGTTTTCCATAGATATGTCTGATTTTCATTTATGGATTCAGTGAAGGGAATGATGTTTATTCAAAACAGGTCCTGAATATCTTCCTCGATTCAAACCAATACGTCCATTAAATGTGAAGGTTATGAAATTTGAATGAGAGAACTCAGCTTGGCTGTTACTCTATCTGTTTCGATGTAAGTAGGGAATTCATTATTTCATTGTATATTGCCCACGTAATATAGAAGGAGATTAAAAAAATACATTTGAAAACAGGAGTAAAGTAATTAGGAAAATCTTGGGAATTATTATTTGGGAAAGTTATTCAGCATTGAGGAATACAAATAGATTCGAATCAATGGCCATCTGAGTAGAGTGTTATTCTCTAGACAACTATATCAATAGACAACTTCCTGTGTAACGGTTCAGTTGAAGACCTTGTGATATTACAAATGATTCAACCACAGTATTTTTTTCGAAGAGTAGAATAACTTCAACAACTTTCCAATTTTTATATTTTTGGAAACACCAGAAATTGCACAAAATTATGAAGTATTGTAGTCAGTCTATCCTTATATATATATATATATATATATATATATATATATATATATAAAGAGAAAGTTATTTGCTATGAAGCAAGATGAATCAGGAAACTGATAAATAGATTATCAAATTCTCTGGTCTATCACAATTTGCATTCAATTCGAAATGCCCACCACAAGATAGCTAGCTATTTCTGGCACGATTCATTTCAAATCCTCTGGATATCTATCACAGTTTGTCTTCGATACGAGGACCATGCCAACCCACAGCTGATGAAGGCCAAAGCCAGAAATAGCTAGCTATCTTGTGGTGGGCATTTCGAATTGAATGCAAATTGTGATAGACCAGAGAATTTGATAATCTATTTATATATATATATATATATATATATATATATATATATATATATATATATATATAAGGATAGACTGACTACAATACTTCATAATTTTGTGCAATTTCTGGTGTTTCCAAAAATATAAAAATTGGAAAGTTGTTGAAGTTATTCTACTCTTCGAAAAAAATACTGTGGTTGAATCATTTGTAATATCACAAGGTCTTCAACTGAACCGTTACACAGGAAGTTGTCTATTGATATAGTTGTCTAGAGAATAACACTCTACTCAGATGGCCATTGATTCGAATCTATTTGTATTCCTCAATGCTGAATAACTTTCCCAAATAATAATTCCCAAGATTTTCCTAATTACTTTACTCCTGTTTTCAAATGTATTTTTTTAATCTCCTTCTATATTACGTGGGCAATATACAATGAAATAATGAATTCCCTACTTACATCGAAACAGATAGAGTAACAGCCAAGCTGAGTTCTCTCATTCAAATTTCATAACCTTCACATTTAATGGACGTATTGGTTTGAATCGAGGAAGATATTCAGGACCTGTTTTGAATAAACATCATTCCCTTCACTGAATCCATAAATGAAAATCAGACATATCTATGGAAAACCACGTTTTCAAATGAATATCGATTTATAAGAGTACATAATATAATGTAACAAATTTTTCGAAGTAGTTCAATTTTTCGTTTGACACAAAGCTGATTTTATCCTGCCAATTATTTCTGGTAACCAGAGGAACTATTATTATTGCCCTACAGTAAAAATCAAATCGTTGGATAAACATATTGGTGTCTTTCTTCCGTCATGAGATCCATCAGTATAAAATCATGCTTGAACATTCTCTTCTGCAAACCATGAATGTAACTCAATGCATATATTCTCTTCCACGAAACCTACTATTAGACTCTTAAGAGTTCATCGAAATATTGTTTTTTTTTAACTCATTTCCCATTCGATGGTGAACCTTTGTATTAGGAGGGTCCTTTCAAACACCTAGTTCTGAGAAAGAATATAATATTAGTATTGTTTTGATGAGTAGATGCAATGTTTGACACTCTAGATATAATGCAGTAAACAATTCTTGAATTCTGGTTAAAGAGGGCTGCCAGTACAATCATCGACCAGTGATTCAGGTATAATACATACATTGTTGAGTGGATATGCTGACGTTGTTTTGAAATTTCCACGCGCCACAATAATGCATTTACTTTGAATAAAAACTATTATTACTGATCAGTAGGGTAATTGATGGGAGCGAATGAAAAAAATGGGATTTCCATCACATAGTGGCCTTGGTTTTGTTTTTGCTCTAGAAGTGATTAGTGACGTCCTTACCGATACGGTTATTGAATAGGCAAAGCTGCGGATAATTATGCAACAAATCAAACTTCTTAATCTTCCTGTTCTCTCAAATTTAGAAGTATTACTCTATTCCAGATTCGAGAACGTTTCCAAAAATGATTTTGAGATATTCCCCGGAACAATAAATTTAGTTCCATACCAGTAATCCGAGTTTTTTTTATATGCAGATTCACACGAAGGGCTTCCCTTTCGTGTGTAATGTTCAAAGAACACCGCGTGAATCATGGGACAGGAGATACGAATCAACATTCATTTTGAATTTTTGAAGTTTGTAAGCCTCAGGAAAAACCTATTTTGGCAAGGAGTTCCAAAGCTCAGCTGTTCAATTGAAAGAAGATCCCTGAGCAAGAGAGGTTCTACAGGTTTCCAAATTCACAACAAATGGGTGGGAATTCTGTACTAGTCGAGTCATCCGTGTAGATATTGCAAAGGACGGAACGATTGATAACAATTTGGAAGAGCATCGACCGTGAAAGTATCTATAGAAGAGAGACAAGTCCCCGACCCTTCTACGATGTTCCAATGAAGTGAGCGAGTCTGTTAGCGAAGAATCACCAACAAGAAGAATTGCCTTTTTCTGAATAGAATCGAGAAGCCTCAATGAATTCTCTGATGCCGAACTCCACACATGAGAACTGTATTCCATGACAGGTCGTATCTGAGCCTTCTAGATCATTAGAAGCTGACGAGAAGTGGAGTTATTTCTTCACACGAAATAGAAATCCAAGTTTCTGGAAATCACTTTTAGCGATCGATCTCACATGGTTTTCCCATGAGAGATTATCACTGATCGTAATTCCTAGCATCGAGACCTGATTTTGTAGGAATAGTTACTCCTGACACCTGAATATTGGATGATGATAAATCGGATTTTCACAAAGAAAAGACATGCTTCGGTTTTCGTTCCATTACATTCCACCAAGTTCATGTTACCCCATATTCTATTATTTTTACCAAGTCGTAATTAATTTCATTGACGTGAATGTTTCTTTGAAATTTTGTTTCTCGAGCTGGTATGGGGACTCTGGAAGAGAAACTGGTATGGAGAGTACTGTCGTCCGCAAAACTATGTATTGAACAAGATGTTTTCTCGAACAAATCATTGATATGAAGCAGAGACAAAGTGGGCGCCAGAACTGAACCCTGTGGAACACCTGCATTTATTTGGAGAATATCAGATGGTACTCCATCAACAACCACATAAAGAGACCTAACAGACAAGAAACTCTACAATAAAGCACACAACTGAGTAGACGCATCAAACCGTGGATGATGAGCTTCTACGTGTGGCCGACTCAGAAGTCTGGCATAATTATAGGCATGCCGGTATGATTTAGGATTAGCTCATGTAGTAACGTTATCATTTGATTATCAGTATTATTTTTATCATTATTTAAAATCATTGAATCTTGTGATATCTTGTGATATCTTGTGGTGGGCATTTCGAATTGAATGCAAATTGTGATAGACCAGAGAATTTGATAATCTATTTATATATATATATATATATATATATATATATATATATATATATATATATATATATATATATATATATATATATATATATATATATATGATGAGTTCTTTTTTCGGGTTTCATTCTGTGTTCTGTGGTTTTGATCCCCTGAAGGATAATTGTCACAACGTTTCGGCAAAGTCTCATTTGCCATCTTCTAGGTGATGATTGAGTTTCGTCCTCCGAACTCGACTCATATATATATATATATATATACACACCACGCAAAATAGTTGGGTAAGCAGCATGCAGGAATGCATGTCGTCTAGTCATGAATTTTGATATAATTATTAAATTGTGTAATGTTGACCAAATTGAATATTCTGAATGAAAGTTTTAATGTTTGTGACATATGTTTCATACATGTTTTAAATTGTTAATAACCTTTTTTGCACTCAATTTCGCAGATAAGGGAAGTAGTTTTTTCGCACTTTTACCTTTCAAATTGAAAAATTATATAATATTGTAGCTTTCCCTGAGGATGACAATAAACACTGTCGAAATATTGGAATTCGTGTTATAAGAGTATACTTCCTGCATGCTGCTTACCCAACTATTTTCCTAGTTTTGTTCTTAACTAGTCAGCAAAGACTACCCATCCCTATATATATATATATATATATATATATATATATATATATATATATATATATATATATATATATATTTGTGTCACATAAAATCGTTATATTGAATAAAACACATGTTTTAAACTCACCCGAGTTCATAAGAGAATTGAACATTAGACTTATGAAGAGAAAGACAAGATTGAAAGGGAAATCCATTTTTTCTTTTGAGATATGCTTTCGAGTTGCCTCAATGGCTTAGCAATAAACTTGCAATCAGAATATTGTCGTTTAGTCCTCCAAGGAATCAAACACTTATTTCCTTCTGATACATTTTCTGACATATGAAGGAACGACTCCACAACGTTAGTTGGTTGGGGGGACTCCTGACAACCATTATGTTTTTGTTTGATTAGGAATAGGAACTGGTGATGAGCACGTCGGCAACGAAATAAGAGTGGTTTCAGTTATTCGACCTAACCCCAAGCATCCCTCAGCTGAATAAATCTATATAAATTATTGAAAATTATTTGATATTCATTCAATTTGTCACTTTATAAAATATATTAGTTTTTTTTACTCATTGACCTTTTTGTCAATGTTGACCAGCTATCCCCACACGGGCATCTAACTAACACTTACAAGTCTACGTAAGTCTTGTGTAAGCTCAAGTCAACGCCTCATCACCAGTTCCTATTCCTAATCAAAAACATAATGATTATCAGAAGTCCCCTCAACCAACTAACGTCGTAGAGTCGTTTCTTCAAATGTCAGAAAATTTATCAGAAGGAAATAAGTGTTTGATTCCTTGGAGGACTAAACCGAAAATAAGCTGATTGCAAGTTGAGTGCTAAGCCACTAAGGCAACTCGAAAGCATATCTCAAAACGGAAATGTAGTTCCCTTTCAAACTTCTCTCCATAAGTCTCATGTTTAATTTC
Organism: Zygogramma bicolorata; assembly: GCA_032362365.1. Lineage (NCBI taxonomy): Eukaryota > Metazoa > Arthropoda > Insecta > Coleoptera > Chrysomelidae > Zygogramma > Zygogramma bicolorata. The sequence continues at coordinate 332,881 of JAVJAQ010001206.1, read as the reverse complement.
CTTTTGAACTCGGGTGAGTTTGAAACATGTGTTTTATTCAATTTAACGACCCTATGAGCAGGAATAAGGCAACAGTAACATTTCAATATTCATACGAGTTCTATGATAAATATATGCGTCCGAACATACATTACTACCACTATTATCTGATAGATCAACAAAAAATTTTCGAGTTGCTCATCAGTTCTGAAAACAAAACGAGTGTATCATTGCTTGCTATTCTGGTTATCACAAATGAACATTTACACACTCATTCATCAACATTCATTAACGAATCTGTAATGGAGTTCGTTCGGTTTTTCTTTGAAACTGGTGGTCATATGAGTGAAAACACTTCTTCCGTTGTCAGTTATCCAAGCGTTGAATATGCAACCGAAGCCCTCAGAGAAGTTCAAAAAATTACACCCTTCTGACGTCATAATGGATTTTTTTTCATTATATTGAATTGAAACTAATGGATCTTCATGTTGGCTTTGCCTGAGCTTGATATCTTTTAAATAAATAATATAAATGTCTGTCTGTCTGTCTGTCTATTCAAAAGCTAGTTCGGGAGATTTTGGTAAAACTACCACTAAATACGTTTTTCGGTTTTATAAAAACTTATTCTCAATCGACCATTTTCGTGAATACAACATCTGTCGCTCACTAGCCATTAGAGCCAGACCATTTTCATTGTCGAAAATGTCGACAATTCAGAAAGCGATCCAAACATTGCTAACTTGCAGCAATCTTTTTGATTGTTACGAAGCACTTTTTTGTAATATTATTGTTTACATTTTACAATATTTATGAGTTCTGGTTTCACGTTGGTAGTGAGCAGACGTATGTTTTGCTCACATAGATGGTACGAGGATACTTCGTGGTGCCGGGACTCCATTTTGTGATAGTTTTCACTTGTTTTTATTAATTTCTTGAATGAATTTTATACCCGATCTGGAGAAATTGACACCGTACGAAGCCAGAATCCAAGAAACCAAACCAAACAAACACTTTTTTGTACACTCATTCTTTACTAATTTGTTTACATGAGACCTGGCTTGGAAAAACTATCGTGAAGATAAAGTATGTTCTGGAATTCTTCCTTTCAACAGCAACCATTTTTGTTTTCCATGTATTCTCACATTTTGACCTCGAATGTTACTTATTCCAGAAACATCAAGTCTCATATGGGTTTCAGATTTGCTTGGAGCGTTTCTGAACAAAAAAAACTGACTAGCCAGATTTCCCGAGTTCTTATACATTTTAAGTGAATGCTGAAGAACAGCGCTAGTTTTTCCGCTAGCCTTTCCACATTTCTTTGCCAGAAAACCATACCTTCAAAAACGCAAAATGAGTGGAAATCAGGAAGATTTTGATAGTTGAAAAGTTTTAGTACATAGTTGATAGATAATTTTGATATTTTTTTACCACATTTGTTTTTATTGAAGGATAGAGATTGATACACCTTCAGTATCCATATTTTTATTCCGTTCACATAATAGCATACCAGCGTTAGTGGTCAGTTGTCATAGATATAGTTTCAATTTTCATATTTTCATCAGGAAATGAACTTGAATTTTTCATCCAAGATCCATTGATTCCACGACTTAGCGGGTCATTTGGTACCGTGATTTTAGTTTACAACTCTGCCGCTGTAGAGAAACCGAATGACGTAGGAACTGATTTCTCCATTGATCGGTACATTGGTTTTTCCGAATTCCACTATAAATATTACCACCCGAAGTATTTGAGAAACCAAACTGCAGAAACTGATTGCTTCTCAAAAAAAAAAATATTGTGAAATTATTTGTGGACTTTTGCGTTTGAAAGGAATGAATAACCGTAAAAGTAAGGTCTCGTTAATTCATTGCTCGCACAAGTTTCGACTTCTGAGGGTTGACGTTCGTCAGCTGGTTGATGGCACGAACAATTTTTATAAAAATATGTTTTTTTTTCCAAATGATTGATTTAATTTGTTTTGTCTAACTGGAATACCCTTGCTAGTCAAGTAGTACCATGAGGTTTATTTTCAATGCACTCGAGAGACTGGGCGACAGACCGTGATTTAAGATAGGGATTTTTTATATGACTTTTTTCATATTTGCATATCCGAACGCAAATTGCAGTTCGCATTTGATTGAAATTCAAGCTTGATGATTCCTTCACTTGCATGGCCGTTTCAGGTGGCTCTATATTACATCGATATTCTAGAAGTGTACTTTGTTTACCAATTGTACATTTCTGAACAGAAAATGGAAATAAGAAAGAACTTTCTTCGATCCTGAATTATAACTGAACTGAGATTTTTATAATTTTTTCATTTTGCTGATTATATCGGAAAGATGATATTGAATATTTATATTGGATAACTACTATATATTCAGTTTGCTACGCAGCTGGAGCCCCTGTTTGGAGCATACAATGTAATTGAAGCTTGCACCTTTTGAGGGAAGAGTCTATCTCGGTCACACTATCAGACCCCTGGGATACCGTATCTCATCTGTTGCTAGCTAGGCCACCCTAGCTACTTGACAGAGTAGTGGATTATACCATTTGAAAAACTGGCGCCAAAAATTGTCTTTTGAGTCTGTTTGCAGTGTTGAAACAAAACTAATCCCTAATAAACCGAATACGTCACATTGTAGCTTCTGCCGACCCATCGAAAAACGTAGATGATACATATTTATATGAGATGTTCATGGAATGAAAGACTGTTACCAATGACTTGATCGATATTTGTTAAACCACTTTTCAGAAAACTTTGATTTGAATGTCACCAACTTTTGATGAATATGACAGCAGCAGTAAGTTTTGTAACGCATACACAAGATTTTCGAATGTCGATATAGAAGTTAGGATTTTGACTTGAATCTCAGAAATCCGAGATGAATTATCGAAATTAGGGAAAAATAACATTCGAAGAATGAATCCTGCACTTTCCCTTCAAAGTCCCAAATTTCTTCAATAACCACGGCATCACTTCTCAAATAGCAGTTTGTTTCATCAGACATCTACTCAAGGACAGGATCGAGCTAAAGGCCTGTCCATTTTTATTGACAAGATTGACGGTAATATTTCAGTAAGTGAAATTAACGTAGCTCATTTGCAGCAATCCTCGTAAAATTTAAAGAAAATTTATAGGATATGATTGGCGTGCCAAACGCATGCATTGAAATGAAGGTGAAATATGAAACGTTTCTCAACCTCTATGTTGGAAAATTACATAATCAAAGAATTACTATCACGACATTTGTTGAAAGATCAATTAGAATCATCTATCCGCTTTTCATTCAATATCAATAATTTGAATAATTGTGAATGAAATACAAAATGTGAACGAACCTTGGGAAATTTTACATTGCGCCTCAAGCTGGATTCAGACAAATCCGAAATCCGATGGTACGACGATCCGACAGCTTTCTGATTGGTCCAAATTTAAATTTGGTCCGATCAGAAAGCTGTCGGATCGTCGTACCATCGGATTTCCGATCTATCTGAATCCACCATTAGTAAGCAATGTATCATCAACCTCTACGTTTGTGGAAGAATTTCGGTAATAATGACCTTTTGGTCTTACAAATATTTATTTCTTGAATATCTCATGAAATCATTGAGAATGATGGTGAATAAAATAGTTTACAAATCTCAGAAGGAGATAACATTGTTTCAATTTTTTCATAAATAGCACTATTTTTCTATCTGGAGAAATGATTCACTTCCTGGTGAGATACTCAAAAAAAAATTAAGTATTACTAATTAATATGAATTGGATGGAAATAAATTTCGAATCAAATTTCTATGGAGATCTCATTCATCATATTTAACTTTTTCGGACCCTAACTAAAACATCAAAAATAAGACCAAAAGATTCCTCAATTCCCACCGAATTGAAAAACAATTGAGATAATATATGTGTGCACTATTCGCAGATCTCAATCAGACATGAGATTTGTTCTTACGCAGGAGATACTCTGTCAGGACGACGGAGATGTTATATCTCAGAACTCTCATACCACCTGCAATTTGGACTGTGAGAAAATATATCCAAAAATCGTAAAAATAATAATTCAGTTCATAAAAAAATCATCGCCTCTGATTATAGTGAGAGAACGCATACGGAAAAAGGAGTAGCTATATTGAATTTAAAGTTGAAAAGGAACCCGAGTTTATTCCGTTTGCTTTTTCTTATTCTTCGCTATTGTTACAGAAATATATCAAAATCTATTGGAAGTTGAGGATCTTGAGGGCGAATAAACTTTCGGAAAGTTCCCCGGTTGAAGAGGTGATTGCGGCGTAGTTGAACGAAAATATCTTGAATAACGAAAATACTGGTACGAGGAAACCCAGCGAAGCGGCAAAATTCACTGCAGAGGAAACGTTTCAAAAACTATTGTTAGAAGTACAGATAAACAGTAACATTCATACGAGTAGTGAACAGAAAGTTTGCTTGTGTAGTAGTGCAAGTAGATGGCTTGAAACAATAGAACCTATTTATTTTTCATTTTTAGATATGAAAAGTAGAATTCTGATTGAAGTTGAGCCTAGTATGAAGTGCACATTGCTAGAAATGACACCACCTTATAGACTGTTTGAAATTCGAAGTGGTTCACCACACAGATTTCATCTCTAGCATTCCTTGAAAATTCAACATCATATTCAATATGAACAATCGTGATGAAACGCTCTTTGACATGAAAATGTTTTCCAGCTGCAGATTTTGTTATTCTCCGCTAAATACTTCGTTATTTCAGAGCAATTTGGCACTAGGCTCGATGTAAATTGTTGTTGTTGTAAAATTGTTCGTTCCGTTAACCAGCTGACGAACGTCAACCCACAGAAGTCGAAACTTGTGCGAGCAATGGATCAACGAGGCCTTACCTTTCAACGTGCGATGACCCGGCGAGGATTCGAACCCCGGCCTTCCGCTTGATAGGCAGAATTGCTAACCACTACACTACCGAGACCACCTCACACACTGATATTTAAAACTTGAGCGTCGCTGTTATTACATCTTGTTGGGACCTCACGTTATGAACTTTCGCTATGGAGATTTGTATTGATTTCTGCCCTAAATGCAGTCGGACGCTCATTGACCGACCTGATAAGTGTACTCTTCCCCCACCTCCCACTCATATTCCGTCTCGGACCCATCTTTCAAGTTGATCTGTTACTGTATTTCCATCATTGCTTGACTCGGGGCATGGAAATAATATCTTGGGAGTTTCTGGGTGAAAACCTCCATTGGATAGGTTTCCCTAGATCATAACACCAAACGAAGGCACCGAAAAATCCCACTTACTAAACAATGTTACTTCTATAGAACAGTAATGCCTATTTCGTCAACATGAAATGTAAAAATAATCTTACTGACAGAATATTCCCCTCTTTTTATTATTCCAGGCAATGATTTCTGATGAAAGAGGGATTTTCAAGAATTTCTCACTTCTATCAGAATATTTTTTCAACCCTGACCACTGCATTGACATTACCACTAATGTGTTTGAGATTATATTCGTTGGCGAACCGCTTGAATTCTGATTGGTATTAGGGGCCATTATCTATTTCTGGGATTCCGTGACATGAATATACTTCTTCCAAATCATTAATAACTTTTTCACACATATCAGTTTTAGGATTATGTAAAAGTTGAAAATACAACCCAAAAAAAATAAAACTCAGAATAATAGTGGCATCGATTCAGAAGGAGCAATAATGTGTAAAACATTGAAATAGTCCACTCTCACAAAGTGGATCAAAATCTGTTGATTTAAACAAGCTGATTGTACAGTCAATTCTTGAAACCATATCACCAGTATAAATAGTGCAGTCAAAGACTTTTACAGCTTTCTCAACAGGAGTACAGCAACTAACAAAGCCTCCAAAAGTAATATGCCGTCGTACAGCTAAAACTGAAATCAGTGATGATTACAATGGATATAAAACAAAAGTAAAGATTTGCCTGAACTCTGTTAAATTCATGTGCAGTGCAGGTGAAATTCGGTCTTTCTCTAGAAGGAGCTATAAGGTCATAGTCCACTGGATTGAAAGTGAGACCTTGTTGATGAGGAGAACAATGTTTGAAGGACTAAATTCGTGAAAATATCGCTTTCTTCAATGAATATTCCATCTTCAAGAAGTATTTGAAATATACCTACTTATTTCGTATCTAGTATTTCAGATACCATTTTCAAAAGTATATTTTATCTGGTATCTGAAAAATCTGATCCAGAAGTATCTTGCATTTTGTAATCCAGATACTTCGTGCTTGGTATCTTGTACATCACTCACTGCCTGTTGTGACCAAAAAGGCAAGTCTTTCGGAACTTGGTCGACTTGTTCATGGCTGTGGCATAGTTGTCCAGACAAGATTATCATGCTTAGCAGGTTGCCCATCGAAATTAGGGGCTTTCCATACACTTTTCGAATACTGTGTATCATTCAAATATATTGTTTATCGATCGGTTAGATACAACTATTCAAACTAACTTTCAATTCAGAATTCAATTCATAATGGAATCAATAATCCTACTTTTCATCCCTTTTTCACTGATTCTCAATAGAGTGAAATATATCAATATACCTTCTTCTTCCATTTCCTTCCGCAATTTCCTCAAGATTAAGTGAAACAGCATGATCGGCATAAACTCACCTCGTTTCTCGTTATTTCCAATTCAAGGTGTTCCTAATGAAACTTGAATTAATTTTATCAACTTTGTATCGCTAAACTGTAGGTAAGACGATAGAAAACTGTTCCAGTTTCAAATGTTTCAATTCCACTTCCGACTTCTGTTGGAGTTTCCTTTAATGAGATATTCAGTTGGCTAGATGATTCTTGAAAGTTTGTCTTGAATATAGGATAGTTCGGAAACAGTTCGCATGACTGATGATCATTGTTTTCGACAATCCTTTTCAGAATTTTGAAGCATGGAAACTTTGTTATGCCTGTTGGAATAAAGTATGACCTTTCTCCTTCGGAGAAGAATCAGTTACTTCATCTTGTTAGAAAAAATCAGTGGAGAACGAAATAATGCATAGTGAAATGCATGACATGATAGAAGAATGGGATTTTTTTTACAACATGTCATTCCACTTCAATTTAGATATAACCGAAGGCGTTCACACAAGAATATTTCACTACTACAGGAATTTTTATTTGAGCATATAAACGTATAGGGATGCAGATATTATCTGGTCAAGCTGAAAAATTGAATAACAAAAACTCCGATAGAGCCAAATTTTTCCGCTCATCTACTTCATATTATATTCCCCACATTTATGAATGATCAATTAAAAAATGTGCGGACGACTTTGAGTTATTTCTTTTCTTGATGATTCATAGTTTGTACGTAAAAGAGACACAATTGGAAATCTTCACTTGCTTAAGTACCTGAATATGTATATATGTGGCGAATGTGTGAATATTACGTGGAATGTTACATTTTCAATTGCGATATCTCAGGAACGGTGATACTGAGAGGAAAAAAGTTCGAACCATTCCTCTAGAAAATTTTGGGATTCACAACTTTGGTCGGGAATACTTTTTTGATGAATCCCACCGTTTTCGAGAATACCCAAGAATACTGAAATGTTGACATTTGACTCCCATTAACTTTTTTAGCACATATGACCATTAACAGAATTCCATTCACCGACGAGAGCTGAATAACCAGGGATTGAATTATTGATAATAGAACTGTGGATATTTGGGCAGACGAAAATCCACATGCCTTTGTTCAGAGAAACTACCAATTGAGATTTCATTTCAATGGATAATGTGTAATCCTTAATAATCCTTTGTTTGGGCCTCACGACGTTTAACTATTGATATTTCAGGTAAAAACCATCTTGATGGTTTAGCCGCAGAGGCCCAGTAAATTGTTTGCGATCTCCTGATTTAACATCCCTAGACTACTTTTCATGTGGGCATTTGAAATCAGAAGAAATTAGCAAATTCTTTAGGAAAAAAATAATTCTGCATGTAATAGTGGTAGAAATCTCACTCAATAATTCAAAAGTAAGTGAATTATCTAGTGGAACGCTCTCAAAAATGTATTGACGCTGGAGAGCTTCACCTTCCACTCGAGAAATTCATTGAGATATTAGTGAAAGTGTTTTGCGAATTATTCTTTTGTTATGCTCATAACAAAAAAAAATTTTGAGGTGTTTTGTTTCCATAAATTTAAATTCATTAATGGGCAAATATAATTCAAGAAACATTCAATAATTGTTACTAGGTCAGTTATTCCCACAAGAACTTAACATAAAACAGACTCGTTCGGTCCCTGATGAATTTATTCTCCAGTTTTTCTGGTTGTGAGAATATTTTATTACAAACGTTTAGGAGAGAATAACACTATTTTTGCTCTATACTTTCCTGAATATTCATTATATTTTCCAATTTTTAATGATTTTTAATGGTGGTTTGAATCATTTCTTATAGGATTTTTTCCATACATTTCGATGTGTGATAGTCATTTCACAGGGCGAGTTATTCCTATGAGACCTCAACATGAAAAAAAAAGGAATATTCTCGTCCTGATATTGGTTCCGTTCAAAGGGCTATTTGTTGAAGCCTCACAGTGTAATCCATGTACCAAATTCAAACCCAATAGGCTAATTCCTGTATTCGATATATTATGACGGACTGAATTTTCTGTATGGATTCACAAATCACTCTGAAAGTCGGTGACGAATCGGTTTTGAACCATTCCTCTGACACACTCATCACTGGTAGCGGCATTCCGTTCAAAAGTTCGACATTCAATCAAAATTCAGTTGAGTATGTTTATTGGGATGATGACAATGAACTGGTCGACAGGCTGAGACCTCTCATTGCATCACAATCCGTGCCAATACATCTGTACATGATGAGATCGTGGCAATTGTTGAAGACTTGAAGGCGGCTGGAATCATCCGATAAATATGAATGTTCCAGGACTACTGCATCTGCCTCATTATGAGCATCAACAAATTCGGGAACTCCGCCAAATCGACATCAGACTCTGATGGAGAGCCGCAAGGGTCTTGTGATTGTTCTGGTATAGTCCCAATTATACTCTGAATGGAAATATTGATGCAGACTTCCTGAAAATGAGTCATGTGAAGATGCCAACAGATGCTTGAGGATGCGACCAATGAGTAATATGTGGGTAACACTACGAAAAACTTTATTGAACAAATCGAAAGTGAAGATCAGGAAAGGATATAGCTTGCATCACTTCCGATAACAGGGTATAGAAAATGACCCCAACGTGGGAGGTGAAAACCTTCGAGCAGTCGTGTGACTATCGAAAAAAGAATAATGAATACCAATGAACAATTCGGTGAACACGAGAGGATGATTACAGATGCAATGGATCATCTTCAACAATATTTGGTTGCAAACATGCGAAATTGCCAAGCTGTATTGAAACAACACACAAATAATAGCGACATTTTGGAGAAGGGTAAAGACAGCTTGGTCAATCAAGTGAATAGTATTCAGAAAAAATACATTGAGAGTATAATCTGATTCAGACTCTGAATCAACATCATAAGAATATAGTCTCATTGAAAAGTATTCATGTACCTGGAATGATGAGCTAAATAGTCTACAACAAAACTATAATACATAACATCCTTAACTTGAACCGACATCTTTTCAACATAATTACAATATCACCAAAATGAGATCAGATATACTTGAGGTGAAAGCTGTCATCGAGAAAATCAGCAAGTAGCAATATACGGTGGTAGTGGATGCAAACCCATAATGAAGTAACTTCCACATTATCGATATCTGTCATGTCAACTTTCATAACTTCAGTATTTATCTGCCATCGGAATGAAAGGACATTGAAAAGCAGAAATTCGGTTAATGGATGAACAGTACAGGCCGGTTCTACGTCGTCGAACCATAATCAAGTGACTAGATGACTTGTGGCAAAAAAACCTTGAATACTTCCAAAATTATCACAAAGTCAACCAAAACTGCAAGTATCTTCTGGATTTGGAAATTTTTTGAAAAGGAGTGGAGGACGATGACCGAAAAATGTCCAGTGATATTTGGAAAAAGAGTTTCACAATTCAAGTTTCCAAAATTCAATGGAGCAATACTACATTAATCATTTTGGTACGTATACTGCCCTTCACGGAGGGTTTTTACCTGCTGTCAAGCTGGATCATTCAGTGGATATTGAAGGTAGTTGTCGAATTCTCATCAATACCTTCGAGTGGACGATATTCATCAACTCCCTGAATTGATTATCAACCCATCAGGATGACCTCAGAATGCAGTGAACATTCCGAGATATTGAAGATATTCCAAAACTCTTTATTGATTCATTTGATTCGAAATGATGTGCATGAACTTTCGAAATTAGCCGCTTTCATAACCAAAAAAGTTGTCATGTTGGGAAAAATTATTGATTCATATCAAGAATCAATAAGAGAATCAAGAAGAAATATTTTGACACCTTTGACTTCTCGTGATTGGGCGTCTGAATTTCCAAAATATGAACTTCCTGATGATGGATTCACTTATACTGATAGAGATGATATACTTGTGTTTTTTAATCTTTCAACAATGGTACCATTGGTCTGAAGAAATGAAAACATTTCAATTCAGAAAATTCAATGCGTCAAATATATATATTCCTCTGAGAAATTCGTTTAAATATTCGGTGGAAAAATAGATGTGCAAGACCCAGGTCGAGGCCCAAATTGAAGCACATCGAGGCCCATATGAAGGTCTACTCTCAAACCGAGGGCCTGTCACTGTTGCGCCATACCTCCCAAAAATCCCCTCCCCCCCTACAGTTCAAAGTGTTTTTCACAGCCCAGACCGCGATGTCAAACAATCACACACACTGATACACAGACCGTCTGGTAACACTTCTACAGGTGCCATTTTTTTTTCATCCCTACCCCCACTCGATTCGCGAAAAACTGACCTTCATTGACAAAAAAAAGTAACAACAGTCATTCGACTCAATATACCATCCGACAGACGAGAAGTACGCTATAGAATCGGCTTTGTATACCTACTACTATGAGAACTGCTTGCGTAGGTGCCCACATTATTTCTGATCAGTAATTGAATCCAACAAATTGCCGCATTGGTATCGATCGTCAGAAACCAACAATAACAATACAAGAACGATTTTCGTGCTTTTCTGCATGTGTTATAAGGTGAATGTCACAATTATCGACAGTGTCAAATTATCGACAATTGCGAGTTGTTTTCTATGTAACAAGACGAAGAAAGATCTCATAAACATTTTCATTCTTCAATTCTTTGATTTGTGGTTTCCCAAACATAAACAAAAAATATCTGTCAAATCATTAAACAGGGGTACGAATATCTTCTTGTCGATATTACGTTCAACTTCGTCAAGTAACGATGAGTACTTTATCCTTGTACTGTTTCCTTGGTTTGTTCAACAGACTCACAATTTCCGATGTATCAATTATATCGAACTTTCGGTTTTTCGTCAAATTATCAAAATTATCAAATAGGAGCACAAAATATCTTGTTGTGGATACTACCTACCACCTTATCGATGAATGGTGTGACTTTATGTCGGTAAATATGACGCAATACATACTTTCAAATACCAATCTTATTATTTCAGTTCTGCTATAATAATCAGCTCAAAGTGTATGAAAAATTCCCCCAACGTCAATCGACATTCGATTATGATCCACTTCGATTCAAATATTATCAATTTTTTGACAGTGTCGAACATAGTTCCTCTACATGTTGGCGATTGATTAATTTCCTTTTTCAGGTGTCAAAAATTGGGATGTCTTTTTTGCGTTTTCATTCTTTCAATTTGAATCATTCAACCGTTTTACGATTCGTTTTTTTTGTCTGGTTATTGAGAATGAAGGTACAAGGATGAGGAAAATGTATATTGCCACTTCATTATTCATATTGGGAAAGAAATAATCAGGTATGAGAACACTATATGCATATGTTTTATATAACATTCAAATGGAAAATGGAAGTGTAGACTGTAGTGTAGACCATTAATACAATATACATCACGAGTGTCTCAATAGAAATTACTGGATGTAGATTGATATAAAATTGTTTTTGAGAACTCGTCATTTTTATGTACATGTTCTAGTAACAATAAATAAATTAAAGCTGGTGTAGATTTCTGGAAATGAATGGAACTGAATCATTCGTTCTGTTCCTATGTTATTCCACACTCGGAGAAGGAATATGAGAGCCATATTTTTTCCCTATTTTCGAGTTTTCGTGTACTGTATTTTGTTGGGAAATATATATAAATAAAAGTTTGTCACGGAACTCCTTGCAATGAAACCATTGCACCAAAACCTTAATTTTGGTACTTCCTCTCCAACACGTTCCGTTACAACTCTCATAAGCAAACCCTCACCATTTCCCAAACCGACGGCAGCGCGGCAGCTGTAGAAACAAAAGAAAAGAACAAATGGCGACGGGCAAAGGAAGTCGCGTCCAGGAGTAAATGAATTACACACGCTAAATTGCAAGCAGCCGTGGAGCAGTAAAGGGCGTTAGAGTCGAAATGCCCCACAGGTATTGCAAAATAAATTAAGCTCGAGCTCTGCAAATAAAACCAAAATAATTCTAAAATATTGCCGCTACACGGTCGGTGGAAATTAAAGGGAAAATATGTTTGGCTACGTTTCTCGGATTCGCAATTGGTGCTCATTAAGGAACTTTTCATTAGTGATGGAGAGAAAGGGGTTGTTCTAATCGGTCGTTACCTCATTTGTATACTAAGGTCGCAAAATGGTTTTTCGCATTCCAAGAGAGAGATTATCGCCGTGGCAAGATTATCTCGAGGTCGCGAAAATATTTTGCTGCCATAGTATACACAATATTTTTCATACAACCATTAAAATTATCAAGTCCAATAAACAGTAAATCGTTTTGAGAAGACAGAGTATCGCGTATATAGAAAAGTAAACTGATGGATTCAATATCACAGTGTTTCTATGGAAATGAAATTTTCAGCAATACAAACGTTCAGTTTGTCGGCAGTTACTCTGGGCAACGGCCGTGATCTTGCAGTTGCGAAATGCTTGTTTCGCGTCCGGTTACACGTAAAATGTTGGACGTTAACGGCGGATGACTAATTTATTTCATTTCATTCGAATTTTTTTCCTGGGACGAGGAAAACATTTGATATCTTATCATTGTTGATACATAACAAAATATCACATATTATGAACTCTTCTTTCCCGGGATACACATAAATAGACATAAGTAGAGGTAGGTCAGAGAAAGCTCGAAATCAGTTAGTTTTTATCATTTCTTCGATCTGTCAAATATCAGTCATCAACCAATCACACTTTTGTTGCTTGTTTGACAAGACGCACCATAAGCGACTATTTGCGTGGTGCACAATAGTCACCGACTATTAAGCATGATAATTTTATCAAACAGCCCGTGCATCTGACAGTACTCCAAATGAATAGATATCAAACGTCAAATTGAATTAATCATGTTCAAGTGTTTCGAAATGAAAGGGTTTGGCGAAACCAAAATCCAAGAAATAGATAGTGTAGTCCAGCATACAATCCCTCATAATACAGTGAGGAGTGAAAATAGCTTATGGAAACACATACAATGAATGTTTTTTAAATTTCAATTGTTAATTTATACAGCTGGTGCTGTTTCTGTTTGAATTCTGTTGATTGTTGTTGATATTTTGAATGAATCATTCCAAATTGTTTCATTTTGTATAAGTGTCTCTATGATATAAAGAATTGGGTTCAAGAAATAATCTTCATAAATAAAACACGACTTTGATTAGTAAGCTACTATTTAGATTGCTGCTAAATTTCTGTTGTACTAATTAATATTGAACGATATCATTTTGGCATAAATAACCAGAGAGAAAAGCCCTCGAGCTTAGCTCTCAGGCTTTCATCAGATTAATAATGCCAAAATTATGTCTAAGATTGTTTGTTGTTGTCCTAAGATTGTTCGTTCCGTTAACCAGCTGACGAACGTCAACCCTCAGAAGTCGAAACTTGTGCGAGCAATGTATCAACGAGGCCTTACCTTTCAACGTGCGATTACCCAGCACCTCGTTAAATTATTATAAAATACAGTCGAAATTCAGATGCAATCGAAATTGTCAACTATTTATAAAGGTCCTGTTATATTACCCTTGATTATTTCCCCCAATGCAAATAAACGATGAAAGAGTTGAAGACTAGACTGCTTTTACAGAGTTTTACAGCGATTGAATGCCCTAGACCTTTTAACCGATTGAACCGATCGAAATAGACCGGGCGTTTGACTCACTTTTCAGGTACTATTTCGGATACTATATTGTTCTGTTCGATTTTGATGTTTTCTGAGTTTATAGTTTTTCTGGAAATGATCTCAACACATTATATTTCTCCATCAAACTCAATCGACCTGAATGCGTACATTTCGATAATTTTTAAAATTTTGCTTTCAGGCAAACGCTTTCGTGTATAAAAATTTATGATAAAATCCTTGATCTGCGGTCTCGGGATTTTATCAAATCATCATACTCAAGTCATTTGATAATTAAAAGTTCGAAAATCATGGAGTGCAGCACACGATTAAAGTTGGTGCACTCGGGATATATCCCCAGATTATTTCAAATATTCATCGAACATACAAGCCTTGCCGCCGATCAACTGAATGATATGTTATTTCATGCCAGACTAGTCTGGAAATATATCATCTTCACCGACCGGTTTCATTGGATAGGTAGATGTGATTACCCATTCAACTATCGGTATTGTGATTTTTGTTTCTTGATGACCTCCCATTTCTAAATATGGCGTTTGAAGGTCGATTTCCATCAGGAATCAGGCGTCCTGGAAAGAGGATTTTGAAGCCTGTGACGTTAATTTTCTAGAGGTCACGAATGTAACTTCAGGTCGTTTTAAAAGTCCGATTTCAGCATTCGGCCCTCTAGAGAGAATCTTGTTGATTCTTGTGCTGCAAGGTTTGTCAGATATACTCTCGCAGAACTTTCTCCAAGACTGTTGTTTGACTGATTTCTTTTGTTGTAAGACGTTACAGTATTTCTGTGAAGCGCCCCATCTTTTCAATCTTCAAGGCTTTTGTTCCACGAAGAAGAAGTCCGATCATCTCTTTTGGCTCTCAGTGGATAGTTGTCGTGGTAGAAGGAGATCACCGCTTCACGAACTCGCCCCGCAGCCATCCAAATCCATTAATATTTTTCAATAATTGTGATTCGTCCTCAAAGTACGATCGAAAGGAAGTCTTGTATTCAATCCAGTCGGAAGCTAATGAGTCACGGTATTCCTCTACTGGTCTTGAATATATTTATGATATGAACAAGATGGTTCAGCAAATACTATCCGTGTCGCACTTCGTTGCTCAGAAGATTTGAATTGATTGTTGAATCTGATACCATTACTAGTTACAAAGGTTTGTTTGGAGTCCTTGTTGATTACAGATAACCTTTTTTCTAGTACATGATCAAGGACTAACGTACCTTTATTGCTGAGGTTTATGCTGCCCTCCGTTTTCGATATTTTTCTTTGAAAATTTATCAATTTCAGATCTTCACTTGTCTTTCATCAACCTAAGACGTTTTCAAATGCACCTAATCGATTCGTCTTCCGTTAACATCCAGCTTGAACACAATTTAAACATTGCCATCTCGTTCGATTTCAGTTACTTTGAATTTTTATATTCGATATAATATAGTTTTCGTTGAATTTATTGCACATTCCCATTTTTTTTCATTCGATTTTCTACATTTCAGTTTCTGAAGTACGTTTTGATTTTCTCATATGAATTTGAGTATGATTCAGTTCGATGACCTTATTATTCAACAAACGTTTATAATAATAATCGTTTTTGATTGATTTCTTTTCATTCATTTTTTGATCATCTTATTCGAATTTCATTGTATAATTCAAGATTCTGTCGTACTCATGAGTTTCTAGACAGATTAGACAATGAAAACTCGAACCAATACAATTTTCTAGCATATGCGAAAAAATTTAAATGTTTGATTTATTAATTTAATTTCTGAATACTCCTGAAAACATTGAATTCACGCAATGCTATCGAGTGATGATCTTTTCGAAATAATAAAAATTTTATCAAGGATCCACTTTTATTTTCATCAGTTGAGATGGCGCTTGCAATGAAAATAGTACCAGAATTTGGGCCAATTGGTTGGTTATTCTTTTACATTTGAATTCATTTTTATGAGTTTCTATCATAATATGTACTCTTCTTCGATACTGCATCCAAATGGAAAGAGGTATAAGTGGCTATTATTTACCTTCAATACACAAAAAGGTTACCACTCGTATATCACAACATTGCAATCGACCTTTACAAGCAGCACTGAATAAAAACTAAAAGATTTGTTCAACTTCTGATTTCAAGCATGGTTCTACGGCGATTGAAGTTCTGAGCAGAACGAGTTGCACAATAAAATGATTCAGAACTCTCCACTGACAGTCCCAGAACCATTATTTTCCAGAAGAAGTCGAAAACTTCTTTGTGTCTCATGAATATCTCATATTTGAGACTTGTTTTATTACAACGAAAATAACTCTGATGGAATGGCCATAAAGTCAACGTTCAGATCGAAACAACATAAACCAATGCAAACAAATATACACATTTATTACGCATGTGCAAATACCTACTGCTTAACAATTAACTACTACCTAGTTTGATAGTTCGAGAACCGTTCGTAGAAAAGTCCAAAGAGGTGTCGAACACAGAATTTCAATTTGAGAAGCGATTCAGAACTCGAACACGTTTTCCTTAATGCGCACGCTCCTGACAGTTCTCGAACGGTTATACCAAATTCGAATAGAGCTAGAATTAAACTTCAAATAACGAAACTTCGCAAAACTTACGATTGGCTTCGTCTAGCGATGAAATCTACGTATCAAGGGTATATCTCATGCTCTGAGGGCGACGATACACACGTTTATATCACAGTAGTTCTTATAGGGACAACAATATGAATATTATGAAATAAACAAAAATTTCATTCGATTTCCATGTAGTTATACAGACTGACTCACGGTCGATGGTAGGTTAGACGTCTTCGGAAAACGCAACGCATGATTTTTCTGTAAATTTTATCCCTCACATTTCCTCACCTGTTCTATAGTTCGGCGTAGCCACTTCCATAAAAAAGTCCTAGCAACTTTTTTTAATGGAACACCCCGTATATTAATACATTTTCGGAATCGCTCTATTGTTTTAATACTCTTTTATTATCAATGTGCTATACCTATCTCTATTTGTTTTCGAGATAAAAAATTAATTGTGCTAGATATGGTCCAGAACATAGCCTTAATTGAACTCTAGTACATCAGTACTCTTAATTCATGAAAAGTTGATATTTCGATGATAGTTTGGACACACTCGTAATATTGAAATAACACGAAGAAATCGACTCCATTTCATACAGGGCGTGCTGAAATTACTATTATTTCCATTGTGCATAAAAGTGGTCAGAAGTTCATTTCTTCTAATCAAACCCCTGTATAGGTATCACTCGATGGATTGAAAGATGGTGAAAAATACTTCAAGATGATATATCATGTCCCTATACCTAAATCGTCAAGTTTTTTTAATAAAGTCGATTCTTCTAGATACATTATTTTTTATTAGAATTTGGATTTAGATAGCAGTGGAATTATCAAGCTCATAACAGTTCGGTTACTTTTAAAAATAATTTACAAATAGTTATCGACGGTGTTTCAAATCATCTTCCAAAACGAATGCAAATATCGATTATTCAAACGAAGTACTTATGAAATCATTTATTGCACATGAACAAAGTGTTCAAATCATTGTCAGAACTTGTAAGAAATTCAACCAAATGTATCCTGAATAAAAACCAATGAACAAGAGGAAGTTTTTAAGATTACAATGTAATTTCCTTCACTATGGCTCAATGTTAAAATCGCCTTCAACATTACCAAAACCTGTTCAAATGAGGACAACACTGTTAACGTTTCGGTATATTTTTATACATATCCAGAAGCTTCCATTCGCAGTGCAGAAAAAGATTTAGGTGTATCACATGCTTCACTACAACGAATTTTGGGAAATCATGGAATGCATCATGAATTCATGTAAGTTCGAACTCTAGAAGCAGAACACTTGGAACGTAGAGTGCATTTTTGTGGATTCCTTTTGATCCATACACAGGAAGATCGGGAATTTTAGTCAAAAATAATTTGGAGCGACAGATCAAAATTTTCAAGGGATGGTATTTTCAATGGAAGGAATAAACATTTCTGGGCTGATCCTAATCCTCATGTCACAGAAGAAATGTTAGAAATGGGTTTTCAAGAAAAATTTGACCTGAATGTTTTCTGTATTTTGAACAATAAAATTATTTATTTCATTAATGATTCCACACTGAATGCTGAGAGATATGTCCAAATATTAAGAACGACTGTAACCAAAAATTTGAAATTTTCAGAAAAATCTGCGTTGCGTTTTCCAGAAACGTATAACCTACCATCGAATGTGAGTCACGCTGTATATCGGGAAACACTGTGAAGCTTGAGAAGTGCGGGCGATAGAGTTAACTTTATGCCTGCGCGGGCCGCATAGGCATGTAGTTGATAACTTAGCAATAAAAGTAAATATCACATCAGTTCCGACACCAGGGTTTTCGGACATCCCAGTTATGGGCAATGTTGTCACGTTATTAAAACTAGTAAACAAGCAACCTCGCGATGATTGTCTTCAATGAGGACGAATCCATGTCATTGCTACATCCCTCTCTTGGGCGAGGATTGTTTCTCGTTGACAAGCACGTTGGGCGTTGCCTGATGTAGCGGATCTAATGGAATTGTTCGGGCCACACTTCATTACCAACCTAATGACCCACCTCTGGGAATTTATCGCTCGGAAGTTAGGATTGTTAATGTCAATACACGTGAGCCACAATGGGCTCGTTAACTCGAGAATAACTGCAGACACATAACATACATCCAAGGAGGATACATTTCGAATCCCAGCAGTCATATACGGGATGTTGAACATGTCGGATAATGAGGAAACAAGTATTTGTGGTGGACAGAGAGAGAAAATTCGGGAAAAGGGTGGTTTATGTTTCCGGTTTTCGGCGAAGATATCGGTTTTATGCCCGTTCATTCTTGCGGCCAATGGTCTCAACAATGACTGACACATAACACAACAACAGAACAAAACAACAAAATGATAATATTTTCTTGGTGCGGTGAATGCGATGTGCTGATTTCAAAAATGTCTGGCATTTAGGTGATTTAAGTGAAGAACAGGGAAAAAAGCTTTCATCAGGACATTAAAACTATGGAGAGTCATTAACAAGGAAGATGGAATTGCCACATCATGGCCGACTACTGTTGGAGTCTTCAGCGAGATTGTGACCATCATGCTAGAAAGACATATAAAAAAGATTCTTAACTGATAAGTGACGAATGTTATTTATGTATATCCCTGCTTTTTCGTATCTATATGAGATACTTATATTTTTTAACGGTAGTATCGTAGTGGGTGTAAATAATAAAATAGCGATATTATAAAATTTACAAAAATAAAAAAATTACGTATCTCTGAAAATTCATCTGATATACTGAATCTGACAATAATTTTGGATTCTGGAAAACAACTGGAAAGTTGCAGACACAAATTTGGCTGTTGGGTCGTGTATTATATTGAATGACTGACGAACGTATTTGCAATCTTGCATCGTACACTCAACACAACGCTAGTTTGACGAATTTTCTAGGATTCTTCAACATAATCAAAAATATTCAAATGCAATCCCGTCGGAATGATTCCTCATTCATGAAGATCGAATTCAACTCACGAAGATCTGTATGCAACAATACGATGAAAACTTCTGTCTGCAGAAAATATGACTGACTGAGAGAGACAAGAAAAAAAACGAGTCATTTCACAATGGTCTGAATCAGATATGTGGACGACGGCTTTTGTGAATAGAAGGCATTCAGAACTCCCCACAACAGCGAATACCAGGTCTAGGAGAGCCATTAATACTATCAAGTACATCGTCTTCATCCTTGCTGAAATTTCTCATTCTTGGTGACTCCTTACATTTCTTTTGAATTCGACTATTTGATGACTTTCTGCTGTGTACATGCGAACAAAACATCTAATTATCCTTTACTCCTGGATATGAAGCATTCAGGGCCAATTTCACCGCTTTTACTTGATGAAGGTTCAACTGAGCTAGGCCTAATCGGCAAGGAAAATGAATCTGATTGGCAAATAACCAAAAACAACCTAGCTCAGATAATCCACAAATGGTCCAATTGGCCCCCAGTGTTCCAAATCGAATATTCAATGCCGTTTGTTTCATATATATATATATATATATATATAAATATATATATATATACATATATATGTGGGGTGGCATGGTCCTCGTATCGAAGACAAACTGTGATAGATATCCAGAGGATTTGAAATGAATCGTGCCTTTACGGCAAGCGACACATAAGTGGAACCACCTAGGGTGTAACACTATAAGGAAATGCTGTCATAGTTTTCCGTCAGTGGTGACAGTTCGCAACGTCAACTAACAAGTGCGTTTGCAGAAATAATGACAAGCACTCTCAGAGTGTAATCGAAAATTGAATCCACAAATGTATCTGAAATGATACATAGAGAAAGTGTTATTTGCTATGAAGCAAGATGAATCAGGAAACTGATAAATAGATTATCAAATTTTCTGGTCAATCACAATTTGCATTCAATTCGAAATGCCCACCACAAGATAGCTAGCTATTTCTGGCTTTGGCCTTCATCAGCTGTGGGGTGGCATGGTCCTCGTATCGAAGACAAACTGTGATAGTAAGGTAGCTATATACTGGTGTGTTTACTCCATATAAGAGGTTGTCAGTGAATCAGACGACCAATATGGCCAACTTGATGAAAAATTTGATGATGTTGGCGTAGTAGTACTGCAAAAAATCCGCCAGGTACCGGCACTCTTGCAGTGGAGATGATAGTCCTGTGTTGCCAAGTGGCCATGTCGTTGCGAATTCTGGTCCAGATCAGTAGAAACACAATGCAAATTTATTCCAACTGAGAAATTATTTTAAACTACATGGAATTAATAACGCATAAAGTTAAACACAAATTTGGCGATCTAGTCCCGATAAATTCTCTATCCTTTCACAAAAATATCAGAATTGGCAACAGCGTGTTCCATGGATCGAGTGATCACGAAAATTAATAGAAATTTTTGATAACCAGCGCTCCCTCATGGCCACTGATAAACTACCACACCCTGTCCACAGGTTTGTCTGAAACAATATCGCAACATTAGAAACACCAGTATATAGACATTGAGATGCCTAGGACACCCTGGTGTATCTACTTACACCTGAATAATTTTGGGATAAACTTGGAGAAAACTGATTGCTTGATTTCTGAAATCGCAAATGCTTCAGATCGCTATTGTAGATGGCGATCAGTCATATACCATATGAAGCTTAATTTTCAGTAGAGAGGAATGTGCAACCGAATATTCTACCACTGTTTATTATTTGCCTACTGAGATTTTGACAGCCCTGACAGCCAATCAAATGCGTTTCAGAAAACCTGCATGTAACGTGGAAACCTACCTTTACAACTTGTCAATACTGTCACTGTTACCTCTACAAGTTTTTAGTGTGTTTATATCAGTTTGTAAGACTAGACTTTGATTCCGAGAAAATTTACTTTGCCCATTTACCTGAGAATGTACGACAAAATTCATGCTAGTGTATTGAAAGTGATAGACTGTCTTGGAATTGGGATTACACACATCAGTTATGCAACGGTTCAAAATACATACCACATTGATATTTCCTTTATTTAAACAGAACTTTATTTTCAATATCTCATTGATAAGAGCTACAGATGTTTACTCCTCGATATAGGACTTTCGCTCAAGCTGGAACGAATAAAATTAGCTACAATGCTACCTTCATGTTATTCAAATCATCTTTCGAACAATCTGTTCAGGCCAGTCTCAAATTACCTACAAAGTAGGTTTCGGCTGGCACCTGTCAGAAAACAACTACTCCCCTGGATAATACCACGAAGGGCATTGAATTATATCCGACCAGGTGCCAGTGCAGGTTTCTTCACAGAAGTAAATCCTGCATTTGCTTTCGTCGATACAAATGAAGGAATTGATTTTCAATTATAGGGACGGACACACTTGCAGACCGGTTTCGGGCTATTTGGCCACTCGTCAGTGCAAGGCAGTGCCATCATCAACATAAAGTCGATGATTTCCCATAATTAAAAATCAAACTCCTACACAAGTATCAAGCCCCGGCCAAAGCTGATGCGAACAACGAAGTTATTACGCCATCTACCAATGGACGAGGTATTCCAAAAGCAAACCGAATGCGCCCATTCCTCCTGCGAGGAAAATGTAAAAACACTTGACATAGTCAGTGGGCATACTTGAAGACTGGCGTTAAATCAAATCATCTTTCGAACAATCTGTTCAGGCCAGTCTCAAATAACCTACACAGTAGATTTCGGCTGGCACCTGTCAGAAAACAACTACTCCCCTGGCTAATACCACGAAGGGCATTGAATTATATCCGACCAGGTGCCAGTGCAGGTTTCTTCACAGAAGTAAATCCTGCATTTGCCTTCGTCGATACAAATGAAGGAATTGATTTTCAATTATAGGGACGGACACACTTGCAGACCGGTTTCGGGCTATTTGGCCACTCGTCAGTGCAAGGCAGTGCCATCATCAACATAAAGTCGATGATTTCCCATAATTAAAAATCAAACTCCTACACAAGTATCAAGCCCCGGCCAAAGCTGATGCGAACAACGAAGTCATTACGCCATCTACCAATGGACGAGGTATTCCAAAAGCAAACCGAATGCGCCCATTCCTCCTGCGAGGAAAATGTAAAAACACTTGACATAGTCAGTGGGCATACTTGAAGACTGGCGTCAAATCAAATCATCTTTCGAACAATCTGTTCAGGCCAGTCTCAAATTACCTACACAGTAGGTTTCGGCTGGCACCTGTCAGAAAACAACTACTCCCCTGGCTAATACCACGAAGGGCATTGAATTATATCCGACCAGGTGCCAGTGCAGGTTTCTTCACAGAAGTAAATCCTGCATTTGCTTTCGTCGATACAAATGAAGGAATTGATTTTCAATTATAGGGACGGACACACTTGCAGACCGGTTTCGGGCTATTTGGCCACTCGTCAGTGCAAGGCAGTGCCATAATCAGCATAAAGTCGATGATTTCCCATAATTAAAAATCAAACTCCTACACAAGTATCAAGCCCCGGCCAAAGCTGATGCGAACAACGAAGTTATTACGCCATCTACCAATGGACGAGGTATTCCAAAAGCAAACCGAATGCGCCCATTCCTCCTGCGAGGAAAATGTAAAAACACTTGACATAGTCAGTGGGCATACTTGAAGACTGGCGTTAAATCAAATCATCTTTCGAACAATCTGTTCAGGCCAGTCTCAAATAACCTACACAGTAGATTTCGGCTGGCACCTGTCAGAAAACAACTACTCCCCTGGCTAATACCACGAAGGGCATTGAATTATATCCGACCAGGTGCCAGTGCAGGTTTCTTCACAGAAGTAAATCCTGCATTTGCCTTCGTCGATACAAATGAAGGAATTGATTTTCAATTATAGGGACGGACACACTTGCAGACCGGTTTCGGGCTATTTGGCCACTCGTCAGTGCAAGGCAGTGCCATCATCAACATAAAGTCGATGATTTCCCATAATTAAAAATCAAACTCCTACACAAGTATCAAGCCCCGGCCAAAGCTGATGCGAACAACGAAGTTATTACGCCATCTACCAATGGACGAGGTATTCCAAAAGCAAACCGAATGCGCCCATTCCTCCTGCGAGGAAAATGTAAAAACACTTGACATAGTCAGTGGGCATACTTGAAGACTGGCGTCAAATCAAATCATCTTTCGAACAATCTGTTCAGGCCAGTCTCAAATTACCTACACAGTAGGTTTCGGCTGGCACCTGTCAGAAAACAACTACTCCCCTGGCTAATACCACGAAGGGCATTGAATTATATCCGACCAGGTGCCAGTGCAGGTTTCTTCACAGAAGAAAATCCTGCATTTGCTTTCGTCGATACAAATGAAGGAATTGATTTTCAATTATAGGGACCGACACACTTGCAGACCGGTTTCGGGCTATTTGGCCACTCGTCAGTGCAAGGCAGTGCCATCATCAACATAAAGTCGATGATTTCCCATAATTAAAAATCAAACTCCTACACAAGTATCAAGCCCCGGCCAAAGCTGATGCGAACAACGAAGTTATTACGCCATCTACCAATGGACGAGGTATTCCAAAAGCAAACCGAATGCGCCCATTCCTCCTGCGAGGAAAATGTAAAAACACTTGACATAGTCAGTGGGCATACTTGAAGACTGGCGTTAAATCAAATCATCTTTCGAACAATCTGTTCAGGCCAGTCTCAAATTACCTACACAGTAGGTTTCGGCTGGCACCTGTCAGAAAACAACTACTCCCCTGGCTAATACCACGAAGGGCATTGAATTATATCCGACCAGGTGCCAGTGCAGGTTTCTTCACAGAAGAAAATCCTGCATTTGCTTTCGTCGATACAAATGAAGGAATTGATTTTCAATTATAGGGACCGACACACTTGCAGACCGGTTTCGGGCTATTTGGCCACTCGTCAGTGCAAGGCAGTGCCATCATCAACATAAAGTCGATGATTTCCCATAATTAAAAATCAAACTCCTACACGAGTATCAAGCCCCGGCCAAAGCTGATGCGAACAACGAAGTTATTACGCCATCTACCAATGGACGAGGTATTCCAAAAGCAAACCGAATGCGCCCATTCCTCCTGCGAGGAAAATGTAAAAACACTTGACATTTGAGACTGGCCTGAACAGATTGTTCGAAAGATGATTTGATTTAACGCCAGTCTTCAAGTATGCCCACTGACTATGTCAAGTGTTCTTACATTTTCCTCGCAGGAGGAATGGGCGCATTCGGTTTGCTTTTGGAATACCTCGTCCATTGGTAGATGGCGTAATAACTTCGTTGTTCGCATCAGCTTTGGCCGGGGCTTGATACTTGTGTAGGAGTTTGATTTTTAATTATGGGAAATCATCGACTTTATGTTGATGATGGCACTGCCTTGCACTGACGAGTGGCCAAATAGCCCGAAACCGGTCTGCAAGTGTGTCCGTCCCTATAATTGAAAATCAATTCCTTCATTTGTATCGACGAAAGCAAATGCAGGATTTACTTCTGTGAAGAAACCTGCACTAGCACCTGGTCGGATATAATTCAATGCCCTTCGTGGTATTAGCCAGGGGAGTAGTTGTTTTCTGACAGGTGCCAGCCGAAACCTACTGTGTAGGTAATTTGAGACTGGCCTGAACAGATTGTTCGAAAGATGATTTGATTTAACGCCAGTCTTCAAGTATGCCCACTGACTATGTCAAGTGTTCTTACATTTTCCTCGCAGGAGGAATGGGCGCATTCGGTTTGCTTTTGGAATACCTCGTCCATTGGTAGATGGCGTAATAACTTCGTTGTTCGCATCAGCTTTGGCCGGGGCTTGATACTTGTGTAGGAGTTTGATTTTTAATTATGGGAAATCATCGACTTTATGTTGATGATGGCACTGCCTTGCACTGACGAGTGGCCAAATAGCCCGAAACCGGTCTGCAAGTGTGTCCGTCCCTATAATTGAAAATCAATTCCTTCATTTGTATCGACGAAAGCAAATGCAGGATTTACTTCTGTGAAGAAACCTGCACTGGCACCTGGTCGGATATAATTCAATGCCCTTCGTGGTATTAGCCAGGGGAGTAGTTGTTTTCTGACAGGTGCCAGCCGAAACCTACTGTGTAGGTAATTTGAGACTGGCCTGAACAGATTGTTCGAAAGATGATTTGATTTAACGCCAGTCTTCAAGTATGCCCACTGACTATGTCAAGTGTTTTTACATTTTCCTCGCAGGAGGAATGGGCGCATTCGGTTTGCTTTTGGAATACCTCGTCCATTGGTAGATGGCGTAATAACTTCGTTGTTCGCATCAGCTTTGGCCGGGGCTTGATACTTGTGTAGGAGTTTGATTTTTAATTATGGGAAATCATCGACTTTATGTTGATGATGGCACTGCCTTGCACTGACGAGTGGCCAAATAGCCCGAAACCGGTCTGCAAGTGTGTCCGTCCCTATAATTGAAAATCAATTCCTTCATTTGTATCGACGAAAGCAAATGCAGGATTTACTTCTGTGAAGAAACCTGCACTGGCACCTGGTCGGATATAATTCAATGCCCTTCGTGGTATTAGCCAGGGGAGTAGTTGTTTTCTGACAGGTGCCAGCCGAAACCTACTGTGTAGGTAATTTGAGACTGGCCTGAACAGATTGTTCGAAAGATGATTTGATTTAACGCCAGTCTTCAAGTATGCCCACTGACTATGTCAAGTGTTTTTACATTTTCCTCGCAGGAGGAATGGGCGCATTCGGTTTGCTTTTGGAATACCTCGTCCATTGGTAGATGGCGTAATAACTTCGTTGTTCGCATCAGCTTTGGCCGGGGCTTGATACTTGTGTAGGAGTTTGATTTTTAATTATGGGAAATCATCGACTTTATGTTGATGATGGCACTGCCTTGCACTGACGAGTGGCCAAATAGCCCGAAACCGGTCTGCAAGTGTGTCCGTCCCTATAATTGAAAATCAATTCCTTCATTTGTATCGACGAAAGCAAATGCAGGATTTACTTCTGTGAAGAAACCTGCACTGGCACCTGGTCGGATATAATTCAATGCCCTTCGTGGTATTAGCCAGGGAGTAGTTGTTTTCTGACAGGTGCCAGCCGAAACCTACTGTGTAGGTAATTTGAGACTGGCCTGAACAGATTGTTCGAAAGATGATTTGATTTAACGCCAGTCTTCAAGTATGCCCACTGACTATGTCAAGTGTTTTTACATTTTCCTCGCAGGAGGAATGGGCGCATTCGGTTTGCTTTTGGAATACCTCGTCCATTGGTAGATGGCGTAATAACTTCGTTGTTCGCATCAGCTTTGGCCGGGGCTTGATACTTGTGTAGGAGTTTGATTTTTAATTATGGGAAATCATCGACTTTATGTTGATGATGGCACTGCCTTGCACTGACGAGTGGCCAAATAGCCCGAAACCGGTCTGCAAGTGTGTCCGTCCCTATAATTGAAAATCAATTCCTTCATTTGTATCGACGAAAGCAAATGCAGGATTTACTTCTGTGAAGAAACCTGCACTGGCACCTGGTCGGATATAATTCAATGCCCTTCGTGGTATTAGCCAGGGGAGTAGTTGTTTTCTGACAGGGCCAGCCGAAACCTACTGTGTAGGTAATTTGAGACTGGCCTGAACAGATTGTTCGAAAGATGATTTGATTTAACGCCAGTCTTCAAGTATGCCCACTGACTATGTCAAGTGTTTCATGTTATTATTTGGGGGCGATTTGTTTTGCACTTACCTTAGGTGCTGAATAAAGAAGAATATTTGGATCCCCAGATTTTGACTGACCACACAAAATACGAAATCTTCTACACATCGTGAAAAAGTACCGGCACTCTTGCAGTGGAGATGATAGTCCTGTGTTGCCAAGTGGCCATGTTGTTGCGAATTCTGGTCCAGATCAGTAGAAACACAATGCAAATTTATTCCAATTGAGAAATTATTTTAAACTACATGGAATAAATAACGCATAAAGTTAAACACAAATTTGGCGATCTTGTCCCGATAAATTCTCTATCCTTTCACAAAAATATCAGAATTGGCAACAGCGTGTTCCATGGATCGAGTGATCACGAAAATTAATAGAAATTTTTGATAACCAGCGCTCCCTCATGGCCACTGATAAACTACCACACCCTGTCCACAGGTTTGTCTGAAACAATATCGCAACATTAGAAACACCAGTATATAGACATTGAGATGCCTAGGACACCCTGGTGTATCTACTTACACCTGAATAATTTTGGGATAAACTTGGAGAAAACTGATTGCTTGATTTCTGAGATCGCAAATGCTTCAGATCGCTATTGTAGATGGCGATCAGTCATATACCATATGAAGCTTAATTTTCAGTAGAGAGGAATGTGCAACCGAATATTCTACCACTGTTTATTATTTGCCTACTGAGATTTTGACAGCCCTGACAGCCAATCAAATGCGTTTCAGAAAACCTGCATGTAACGTGGAAACCTACCTTTACAACTTGTCAATACTGTCACTGTTACCTCTACAAGTTTTTAGTGTGTTTATATCAGTTTGTAAGACTAGACTTTGATTCCGAGAAAATTTACTTTGCCCATTTACCTGAGAATGTACGACAAAATTCATGCTAGTGTATTGAAAGTGATAGACTGTCTTGGAATTGGGATTACACACATCAGTTATGCAACGGTTCAAAATACGTACCACATCGATATTTCCTTTATTTGAACAGAACTTTATTTTCAATATCTCATTGATAAGAGCTACAGATGTTTACTCCTCGATATAGGACTTTCGCTCAAGCTGGAACGAATAAAATTAGCTACAATGCTACTTTCATGTTATTATTTGGGGGCGATTTGTTTTGTACTCACCTTAGGTGCTGAATAAAGAAGAATATTTGGATCCCCAGATTTTGACTGACCACACAAAATACGAAATCTTCTACACATCGTGAAAAAGTACTTGTAATAACTTCAAAACTTATTCTACTTATATAGACTTTCAAACACTGTTGAATGCGGAGAAATAATTTCAGAGTTTTCATTGACAACAATAAACCTCAGAGTTACGTCAATTTGCCAAAAACGACATCTGACAGATTTTCGAAAATGCTCATATAACACCCCCTATACAAAAATCAGAAAGCTTTTGTAATCGTCGATTGTTTTTCGTCAAGAAATTCTAAACAATATCGAATCACTAGATACACCAGGGTTTTCTAGGCATCTCAATAGACATCTTATGTGATAGATATCCAGAGGATTTGAAATGAATCTTGCCTTTACGGCAAGCGACACATAAGTGGAACCACCTAGGGTGTAACACTATAAGGAAATGCTGTCATAGTTTTCCGTCAGTGGTGACAGTTCGCCACGTCAACTAACAACTGCGTTTGCAGAAATAATGACAAGCACTCTCAGAGTGTTATCGAAAATCGAATCCACAAATGTATCTGAAATGAAACAAAGAGAAAGTGTTATTTGCTATGAAGCAAGATGAATCAGGGAACTGAAAAATAGATTATCAAATTCTCTGGTCTATCACAATTTGCATTCAATTCGAAATGCCCACCACAAGATAGCTAGCTATTTCTGGCTTTGGCCTTCATCAGCTGTGGGGTGGCATGGTCCTTGTATCGAAGACAAACTGTGATAGATATCCAGAGTATTTGAAATGAATCGTGCCTTTACGGCAAGCGACACATAAGTGGAACCCCACAGCTGATGAAGGCAAAAGCCACAAATAGCTAGCTATCTTGTGGTTGGCATTTCGAATTGAATGCAAATTGTGATAGACCAGAGAATTTGATAATCTATTTATCAGTTTCTTGATTCATCTTGCTTCATAGCAAATAACACTTTCTCTTTGTATATATATATATATATATATATATACAGGGTGTAACATAAGTACGTTAAAATATTCTAATTTCAAGAATCTACATGAACTTGTGTTGGAAAATGCTTCGTTTCGGAGATATAGGGTGTTGAAATTGAATTTTTTTGTTAGCTCTTGGAAAATATCTTCTGTATTTAATGTCTAGATGCGTGCGTTTCGTTCTAAAATTCACAGCCATGAAGATTTCAGTTCACTTAAATACTTCTATTCCTGATCCATTTGTTTTACCAATGTGATCGGTAATATTCTATGGTATTTCTTTTTCAACAAAAACGTTTCAGATATTTTTGGAAATCCCAGATGCCAAGCAATCGAATGAAATTTTGAATTTCATACAACCAACCTCTACCTCGATGTTTTGTCTTCGAGTGTACCCAGAAGCTAGAGTTCTGTGAGGAGAAGGGATATTTATATTGTTATTTCACTGCAGCGCCTTACTGATACCTCGTATATTTTCAACAATTCCAAATGAAAATACATAATTTTCACCTTAGCTGAAAATCTAAAAATCTTTTCTCCATAATTCAATCCCGCCTCCAGAATCCATACATAACTTCAAGAATGAACTGAATAAATATACCGCCGTTACCGTTTCGAATTTAATAAAACCCTTCTATACGACACGGATATTCTCGAAGTACGCAAACCTCGATATTTTCTCGGTGGTGTAACCAAACTCTCCTGTATCGTATCTCAGTGTATGCCAGATAGAATATATATCTACATGAGCGCGCCTTTATTGGATGCCGGGTACAACGCCACATTGCACTTAAGGGATTGTGTGACCCGGATCCACTGTCGCAGGCTTATAATCTCGTCGTTGCCATTTGCGCTACGATCTTAGGCGATAATATCTCACCGCCACATATTGTGGCTGTTGTCTTATATAAGGATGATAACCGCCTGTTGCCATTTTTCCGAGATTATCTCTATTAACGTTGGTAAACTTCACGTGGCTGAAAAATCATTCGATATAAACAAGACAGAAAATGACCCATGGTTTCGGTGAAAAGCGCTCGTTTCAAGAGATGAAATTTGAAATGAATGATTTCATGCTTATGGGTAGTGTGGTGGCCAGCATATCCAACTATGATGCGAGAGATCGGGATACGATTTCCCGCCACGGTACCTCCGTGCTGGTATCTACATGTTGAAAGATATATTCTGATTCATTTGTAAGTCGAGAACGAAAACAAGTTCAGATAATCACTTGATCTGATCTCCGTGACCAATGCTACGTAAGGCCTCCCCCCCATATCATTTTGACTGAGTATTCTGAGGGAAGGAATCGTATTTTGCAAAACTCCTTACATTTCCAGGAACCTGAGGCTTCAACAACGGGCTTTGTTTAAAATCATCTTCCGAACAATCTGTTCAGGCCAGTCTCAAATTACCTACACAGTAGGTTTCGGCTGGCACCTTTCAGAAAACAACTACTCCCCTGGCTAATACCACGAAGGGCATTGAATTATATCCGACCAGGTGCCAGTGCAGGTTTCTTCACAGAAGTAAATCCTGCATTTGCTTTCGTCGATACAAATGAAGGAATTGATTTTCAATTATAGGGACGGACACACTTGCAGACCGGTTTCGGGCTATTTGGCCACTCGTCAGTGCAAGGCAGTGCCATCATCAACATAAAGTCGATGATTTACCATAATTAAAAATCAAACTCCTCTATGAGTATCAAGCCCCGGCCAAAGCTGATGCGAACAACGAAGTTATCACGCCATCTACCAATGGACGAGGTATTCCAAAAGCAAACCGAATTCGCCCATTCCTCCTGCGAGGAAAATGTAAAATCACTTGACATAGTCAATTAGTCATAGTTAATTATGGGAAATCATCGACTTTATGTTGATGATGGCACTGCCTTGCACTGACGAGTGGACAAATAGCCCGAAACCGGTCTGCAAGTGTGTCCGTTCCTATAATTGAAAATCAATTCCTTCATTTGTATCGACGAAAGCAAATGCAGGATTTACTTCTGTGAAGAAACCTGCACTGGCACCTGGTCGGATATAATTCAATGCCCTTCGTGGTATTAGCCAGGGGAGTAGTTGTTTTCTGACAGGTGCCAGTCGAAACCTACTGTGTAGGTAATTTGAGACTGGCCTGAACAGATTGTTCGAAAGATTATTTGATTTAACGCCAGTCTTCAAGTATGCCCACTGACTATGTCAAGGGCTTTGTTTAATTAGGAGGTTCCATCATATTTTCACAGAGAGTCTCAATAATAATATACACCACTATATTCAATGTCCTCCACTAGTTCTCAAGGGCAAATTCTCTCCATTGATTTGTATGTGGGGACCAAAAGCTGTCAATGGCATTGTTTTGCTTTGCCAAACAAACACTGAATATCAGGATGACGAGAAGTGATAGATTTCTGGGAAAAACTACCATAATTGACTGATTCCAAGACACTTCGAAGAATATAACCAAACAATTGTTAGACCACAGCAGGTATGGCGTTCGCTATCTCACAGGCTAACTCAAGGTCACTGTCGTTTGATAAACGTACTTGGGCTGATGGGAGATCCGATACGCTGTTTCTGTTTGGTCAGTATGATGAAATAACAGAGCCCATCCCCTTATGCTTTGCCGCAGCCTGAATCAAGAATCCAAATTTTTGGCATAGCCGTTACTCAGTACATAAGACTTGAAAGATTACCCATCAAATGATCTTAGAGTATTTAATACACTCAAGTTACAGTGATATTATCTTTTTCAACCATAGATATTACAACTGGTGGACTGGCCCTAGAAGAGAGAAGACGAAATAAGCAAGAAAGAATACTTCAAGTACAACCTTTTAGCACATTCTTTCCTTACTATAGCAGAGAAAAAGAGGCTCTTAAAGATAGAGTAATTAAAGAATGAAATCGTTATTAGGTCTTCCACGATGGCTTCGTCTAACAGCTTACAGCGCTTAAAGCCGCTGCACAAAATTTGACACTTTACCATGGTGAAATGTCAAATTTTGTGTAGCGGCTTTTAGCGGTGTAAGCTGCTAGACGCAGCGAACATCTGTTCAATGTGCATATTCTTTATATCTCTAATGTATTCCGCATCATGTCTATGCTATCAAGTTATTATATCTCACAAATTTATTCGATAAGAACAATACTACCTCACACGTGGAATGAAATTCGTTGAAACGCAATTGTTTTTGTAGACAATCAGTTAATATATACACAGTGTGTCTTGAAACAAATTGACTTGTCAAGCTCGAATGATATGTGAAATGCATCAAATAAAAGGCTACTTTTCTGGAAATGACGAAAAAAAGAATTGTAATTACTATTAGTACCCCTATATTATTGTTTTTGTATTCAATTCTCATGGGATCTGAAAAAAATTACATGTTTTTTTTTATCGTCTCCTGTCAAACATTTTTACGCCCAAAAGGCTAAGCCTTGTGCGGGCAAGGGTCAGCTAATCAGTTTGTGATATTTCAATATGATATGGACTTCATATCGCGTTACAGCAAATTCATGGCATTCGAGCGATGTGTACAATAACGTCCGAATAAATTGAAAGGTTGGTTGGAATCTGTAGGGACTGTTAACTCGTGAACTTTCAACACCAGGTTTTCAAAGAAATCCAGAGCCGACATTTTGATTCAAGTAACTGAAATTATACGATATTTTGGGAAAAAAAATTCCTTCATGATGCTTTCCAAAGGATAAATTACGAATGGTTGCTTGTTTTTTCAATAAGTAAGGTGGCTAGCTGAGAGGGTATCTGAAGATGAAAATATGTTCTTTTGCATGCTTTGAGTTACGAATTTTGGCGATTTTTCTCACTTCCATCCGTTTTCGAAACAATCGAAAGTAGAAATTTTTTTGCGGAGCCCTGTACGTAGACCAACGATACAAAAATATGGAATTGAAAAATACTTAGAATTGAAAAATTGTCTGGCTCCTGTTATAACTACGTCAGTTCTAGAATATTCTCCGATTTCTCAAATTTTCAAATACGACGTTCATCTACATTTCTCGAGTTCAAACCCTCATTTTAGAATTCAGCTCATCGAAATGGAAATGGTGTATCTAAGAATAATAATTAATCACTAAGAGAAAATTAACGTTCGGCAAACTTCAATTCACAAGGGAAAAGGCAGGAATGATAGCATTTATGCGTACCAACACCAAATATTGCTTTCAATTCAGGAATTCTCTTCAAACTAACTTGCGGTAAATATTTGGTTTCATATTATATGTAATACCAAGCGATTCAGCTGTCCTGCTCAAAATAATTTAAAAAGTGTTATTTTCTATTAATAAATGGAGTGCATCAGCTTGGTATTCGCTTTCAATTTTCGAAATACATTCTACCAGCAAAGTTAAAATACCGCCATTTTTAATTAACGTTCAACTACTACTACTCGCGATTCTTGGGACGCATAACTCATAGAACAATAACAAGTGAGTCTATTGACAGGAGACAGTGTTGCTAATATGTGATCTAGCATAAATCAGACCCAATTTACAATCCCCATTCTCAACAAAGACTCGTTGGAAAATTTGTCTTCCATGATGGAGGTTTGAGAATGAAAATTTTCCATTGTCGATCAAATATTCTTGCAGAATTCTTTCCCATACTGGATGGCTTCAGAAATCAAAAACAAACATAAGTATCGAATTTTTCAAATAGAACACCTAATGTATTATTTCATATGTGAAATACACAAAGAAATTTATTTTCGAAATTTCTGAGTTAAACGACTGTATGCTGTGACTGACAAATAAACTCCCTTTGCAACTATTTTGTTTGACTTTTGTTTCGGTGTTTTCTTGAGAAAACTTCATGATAGTGATTGAGAGATTCTGAAACACATCTAATAATTTCATGCGGAAGAATTAATACTTACTGCACTAAGAAAGCTATGAGATATCAAAAAACGTGTCGAGGTTTTGAAATCCCATTGTCATGAGACTCGTACAGGAAACTGCATTTTGTTTTGTTCGGTGACGATTATTTCTGGAAACTGGTTCGAAGTCGTAAATATTTGGGGAAGCTTTTTGAGCTTTCTATCTTTCTAACTCATCAACATGATGCATTTACTAAAAGAAGACTTCTGGGCGTTCATATTCTTGGAAAACCCCTCAAATGAGAATTCAAGAAGATCCAGAATTTCCAGAAGAAAATTTTTCATTTTCATTGATCGCCAAAAAACATTTTTATACCAATAGAAAGAAGTATTTCCAGCTCACAACCCTCAATGTATTTTCTGTTTCAAAAATGGTAGGAATTCATACTTTATATTAGAGGATATGAAGAATATGGCATTGACACATATTATCACTCGGGTTGTCTCATGAAGTAATTGTTGGGTTCGATGCGTTTTCCTTTCGTACTATTTTCAGGATAACAATCGAACAGCTCGGTAGATGGATAGAATAACTTTGGAGAATATCACTGTTGCATTAACACTGACAGAAAGAGATCGAATGCCAATCAAAACATCGTTTTGCACCTACCTGGTGTTTTCCGGTGATTTCCTGAAGAAAGATGGTCTTGTATCTTGTCCACCCCCGAGGAGGAGGGGTGGACTGTATGTTTTGATTAGGGTGGCACAGTAGCAGAGATTTAAAAGTAGAGGTTTTTGTTTATCACACACGACGCATCGTTACTTGGTTTTCGAAAAGTATCTCTGCCCTACCACGACTTGAGTCTCCGTGATAGGCGCTGTCCCGAAATCTGATTGGCTACGCGCAGAGAGTTGTAGCATTTATTATTTACTTCAGCAAAACTTTAACATTTGAGGGAAAGAACCAACACTCAGTACCTACTGTACTTTCACAGCCACCTTGTATTCATTTAATTTCATTCATGACGTAGCATATTATTAATTCTACTGTTTGGTAAAAAAGTATATGAATTATCCATATATGAACTAATTAAAACGATTCACTAGTTCTAATTCATTTGGACTCCATGAAAATGTTAAGAATAAAATTTCAAACCTTATACGCGATAATACGCGAAGTTTACCGAACAAGCCTGTTCCGTGTTTGCTCTAGGTAGAATAAGTGGTGTGCAGAATGCATAAGGGATAAGGTCCGCTGGTCCGCTCGTACTTAATGGCCTAATGCTGATTGGTGGAATGATATCAACAGGCATGCTCTTTAAGAAAGAGTACCGTTTCTGAGGTTGATAATCTATGGTCTTGCGCATTTTGAGGAAAGGTGAGGAAGGTAACGCTTTTGAGTTGGAGATGATTCCGGTTTTTGAAGAGAACAGAAGGTGTTGACTGGAGAAAAGATTTGTGTGAGATTTTTTCGTTGCGCCTACATGGATTTTTGTGTGAAGCACCCTCCATTATGTGTCTCAAGTATTTTCAAAGTCATCGTGATATTCTCATCGATCCTGTTATTGATTAAGAACCCTGGTTTTGTCGACCAAAAGGCATGGACCACGCCAGGAACGGCCATTTTGCCTAGTCAGGAAGGCATCCTTACCCTTGCTCAAAGGTGAGTGATAGCGATTCGCTAATCATATTTTTGCCTGTCTTCACATTCTTGCATTCTGATGAACAACATTTGTCACGGATTTTCCGACCATAATTTTATATTGAATGATTTTTTCATAAAGTGAGCTCAGTTTCACTTTGTATGGACTATTATTTGAAAATAGTTCTTACAGGGTCTGTGGTGAAGTTGATTTTCCTACTAAGTCTGGTACTACCGTGAAGGAGTTCACCCTCTTCCTCTTGTCCAGACCCAGACTTTCTTGGATTCATTCATTTCTTCTGGGGCGCTTCTGTGATCCTGGTGAAGGTCCTTTCAGTTTCCTACCTCAGCTGATGTCGAAGGACATGGGTTCACCAAGCTGGTCAACAGCCTTATAAAGAAAATGCCATCTTCCAACTCTCTCAAGTGAAGAAACCGGAGGAGAGTTCTGTCATCTCATCGTAGTCGAGGAGGACAAATACAGGCCTGATTTTTTACATTTTTTATACCTTTATTACTACTCATCAATTTGAATGTTTCGCCTTCATTATTAGTTCAACTGAAAATTACTATTCTGATCGTTACGAAAAATGTGAAGCTCTTCCATAGTACTATGAAAAGGCGTAACTCGTAAGGTAATGAGATATCCATACAACCATTCTAAAAGGTATTTAAGGGCATGGCCCAGCTCTTCAGGTTGACTGACAGTCATTCGATATCTGAAGTCAAGCAACGCCGAGCGCGGTTAGTACTTGGATGGGTGACCATACAGGGAAATACCGTGTCGAAAGCCCGTACAGCTGCAGCGAAGTAGCATATCATAGCTCGCAGACAATATATCAATGAGCACAAGATATATTGAGGATATGCCGTCCTTCGGAGGGGACGTTAAGCCGTCGGTCCCGAGTCCATGGATGTTGGGCTCGTTAAAGATCCCTACCTCTGGTTGGAATACCAGAGGGTTCGGCAAAATTTCCGGTTGGGGGAAGTGTGCTCACCGGCGTCGGTGATTGGCCTTGGTAGCGGAAATAGACCGACGTTAAATAAATAATAAAAAAAAAAAAAAAGGTATTTAGTGTACATGGATTAATTTCAAATTCTCTACATGTTTTCTTCGACTGGGGATTTCTTGGGATAACTCTCCGCCATTCGACTACTTGAGTTTATTGTAAATTTGTGTATGATATCTTTAAATTAGTTTTTTATAACTTTCACCTCACCTGAGAGAAGTTGAAAGTTCACGTTTCATTATTAATATTCTCTTCTATGTTGAATATTATAGAATTTCGATTCTTGTCCTAGATTATAAGTATTTCAATACACATGTTTTCATTCTTACTTCTCCCACACTGTCAAACTTTTACTTATTAAATTGAAAGAACAAATAGACACCATTTGGTGTTCTCAATTAACCAAATACAAAAATCAGATAGTCTGAATTGAGTGGCGCCCTTTTTGCCTAAGTAACATAGTTTTTTTTGTATTTTCATTATTGAACCCATTCGACTGCTCTCTGATGAACAGCTGCCAGTGCCACATTTGCACATACATTGATAAATAAAATTGAGTGGCTGCAAATAAATGGCTCCCAACGTGTTGGGCCTTGAAAGCCTTGTTTTACTCCAGGTGAAATAAATAAAATTATTAATTTGACAGTTTGGGTGGAGAGAAGTTGAAGCTGTGTATTGGTACTTCTTTCTCACACAAAATTTATTCGAGAGAGTGTTGGAATGTTAGGTTAATGGTCTGCCTGGAGAAAACTCGGTTCAGGTTGTGTTTTGAATAATTTGAATCTTTATTGACTTTATTCTACAGTGAATAAAGCACATTTTTGAACAGATTGATTTAAAATATTTTTCTTGAAGTATGGATTATACAATGAAAGCATCCCACCTGTTATCAGCTGAATTGAATTATGAATTGAAAATAAGAGGAGTTATTTCTGATCGTCCAATGGATGATAAACGTAAGATTTTAGGAAGAGCACTTGTGAAAGAAAATCAACAGGGAAAAGATGTACTGACTTTAGTCGATCCTAATTATGAGTTTGAAACAGAAAAAACAGAAATTGAAAATTCCTTAAGTTCAATACAAACACTTATCTCTGAATTTGAAGGGCCTACTTCTGATTCTTCATATAAGCGTGCAATTTCAAGGTTATGTCATATTAGCTACCGTGTGCAAAGAATACAGTTACAGAAAAGTGATACATATTTTGAAGAAAAATCAAAATTTAAGAATGAATCATATGCTACTGTTTTGAAGTTGGATGCAGAGTTGCATGAGCATGTTACAGAGGCAGATCCTATTGTTACACCCTTACACAATTCAACAGTTAACCAAGGGGCTTCTAGTTCCCATTTTCAAGCTTCTTACATTCCCAGTAATATTCCAAAGTCTATCCCAGTTTATAAGTTAGGAGTTCAATTCAATGGGGATCCAAAAAATGTTTTATCTTTTATAGAAAAAGTAGAGGAGTTGGCACAGGCACGACATGTGTCTAAACAAGAACTTTTTGCTTCTGCAAGTGATCTATTTTCCGACAAAGCTACATTCTGGCTTAGGCATATTAAACCACTTGTTACTGGTTGGGATTCATTAGTGGAAAAGTTGAAAAATGATTTCCTGACGTCAGATTCTGATGACGAGATATGGCACCAAATAAAAAACAGAAAACAGGGTAAATCTGAACCTATTGTTCTTTACATTGCTTATATGAGTGCACTGTTCAATAGACTCAGTCATGGAGCCGCCGAAACCACAAAGGTTTAACATATTAAGCTTGGTTTACAGGCAGAATATAGAAGTAGATTGGCTTTATCAGACATAGATTCGGTTTCTACCCTTAGCGTACTGTGTAAAAGGTTAGAAGAAGCTGATTCACAGGGCACCACTTCCAGTCATCAAAATTTTAGGTCAGTTTCCACTTTAGATTCTGAGTTAGCGTTTCCATCATCAGGAACTAGTTCAAATAGCAAACACTTTAGAGGTAAAAGATCCCAGAAAAATAATGGAAAATCTGTTAATAGAATTTGGTCACCTACTAAATCACAAAATCATAATGAGGATAGTAGTCAAATAGTTTGTTGGAATTGTGGTTTGCCAAACCATTGTTATAGAGTTTGTAAATCTAAAGTCAGGAATAAATTCTGTTTTAAATGTGGAACCCCAGATGTTATTGTGAAAGATTGTGTGAAATGTCAGGGAAACTAGTCAAGGAGAAGTTTGTCTCTGGCTCCCATCCTTCTCTGAAATCTAACAAAGGGGTCAATGAAAATAATATTCAACTAACTGATGAAGCTTCGAAATATGTAGCTCCTCTTTTGATAAAAAAATCCAAGGATAATCGTCCATTCATTTCCATAAAAATATTAGATGTTGAGGTCATAGTGCTATTAGATAGTGGTGCGAATATTTCAGTAATAGGTAATAAGGGCATGGGAATTTTAAAAAAGCTGAATTTGAAAACGAGACCTTCCCATTTGAATTTCATTTCTACTGCAGACGGTGCTTCTCAGAAAGTGGTAGGTTTGGTTGATTTGCCAATAAATATCAATAATACGATACAAATAGTTTCTGCACTTATAGTTCCTTCTCTGTCAAAGTCAATAATTTTAGGAAGCCATTTTTGTAATCGATTTGGAGTGGTCATAAATTTTAAAAATTTCAGTTGGGATATTAAATGTAAAATTTCCGAGGAAACAGTAGATATTGCTACAAATTTTCAAGAGCCGACTAATATTTTCGAGTTGAACATAAGAGATGAGTTAACCGTGTACGAACAACGCCAGATGGATGATGTTATTAGTTCTTTTAATGATATTAGTAGTGATACTCGTTTGGGTCGTACTGACAAGATAACTCTATCGATAGATACAGGTAATGAAAAACCATTCAAGCAGAGACAATATTTGATGTCTCCATATATGTTGAAGTTGTTAAATGAGGAATTGGATGAAATGTTGAAGTTAGGAGTGGTTGAACCATCTCATAGTCCCTGGAAAAGTCCAGTTTTACTTGTTAAAAAGTCTTCGGGGGAATACAGGTTCTGTTTCGACGGCCGAAAACTAAACGAAATAACAAAGCACGACAGTTATCCTTTGCCACGTATAGATCGTATTCTGACTCT
Source organism: Zygogramma bicolorata (assembly GCA_032362365.1). Classification (NCBI taxonomy): domain Eukaryota; kingdom Metazoa; phylum Arthropoda; class Insecta; order Coleoptera; family Chrysomelidae; genus Zygogramma; species Zygogramma bicolorata. Next base: position 292,645 of record JAVJAQ010001206.1, on the reverse strand, counting down.
GTTGAAAAATGCAAAATATATTAGTAGTATTGATTTGAGAAAAGCTTTCTGGCAGGTACCATCAGACGAAACCTCAAAGGAAAAAACTGCCTTCAGCATTCCAGGAAGAGGCCTTTTTCACTTCACCTGTATGCCCTTTGGACTTTGCAACAGCGCTCAGACTCAACAGAGACTCTGTGACGCCTTGTTTGGACCAAAATTCGAACCAAATTTGTTCACATATCTTGATGATATAATCATCATTTCATCCACCTTTTCCGAACATGTAAAACTGCTGAGAGAAGTTAGAGATATTTTAAAAGAAGCCCATCTTACTATCAATTTGAAAAAATGCGAGTTCTTTAAAACTTCACTCAAGTATTTAGGTTTTGTCATCGATAGACAAGGTATCAGAACTGATCCGGACAAGGTTTCCGTTATGATAAATTATCCCCGTCCCAAAAATAGCACTGAGATTAAACGATTCATGGGCTTATGTTCTTGGTATCGGAGATTTATTGACAATTTCTCATCCCTGATCGCCCCTTTGAGTGCACTTTTGAAAGGAAAAGGGAGAGGTAAAAAGATGTCGATTGAATGGACAGACGAAGCCGAAGCTTCATTTGTGGCAATCAAGAATGCTCTAGTTTCAGCACCAATCTTGTGTTCACCAGATTTTACCAAGGTATTTACCATCCAGTCAGATGCTAGTGACGTGGGTATTGGGGGAGTTCTTACCCAGGAAATAAATGGTCAAGAAAAAGTGATCGCTTATGCCTCCCGTTCATTGTCTAGGTCGGAAAGAAATTACAGTGTAACTGAAAGGGAACTGTTAAGCCTCATATTTTTAATTGACAAGTTTAGACCTTATATTGAGGCGGTTAAGTTTAGGGCAACAACTGACCATCACAGCCTTTTGTGGTTACATAACCTCAAGGATCCAGGAGGAAGACTTGCAAGATGGGCAGTAAAGCTGCGACAACACACTTTCGAGCTTGTCCATAAAAAAGGTTCCTCGAATGTGGTACCTGATTTCCTTTCCAGAATTCCTTCATCTTCTTCTGAAGTTCCCCAAAAGGTTGCCGAAGCCCCAACGGCTTGCAATAATTAAAGACTGTCATGATCCCGCAATTTGTAGTCATTTTGGATTCTATAAAACTTTTTCGCGTATTGAACATCATTACTATTGGCCAAGAATGAGGCAAGATATTTTGAAGTATATAAAGTCGTGTAAAATTTGTCAGTCTCAAAAATTAGCTAACACTTCACGTATGGGACTTATGGGGGCTGAAAAAACTGTTAAATATCCATTTCAAATTGTTGCAGTAGATATTATGGGACCTTTTCCCAGATCTTCTCGAGGTTTCACATATTTATTGGTTGTTTCAGATTTTTTTACCAAATATTCGTTACTTTGCCCGTTGCGTGATGCGAAGACGCCTAGTATAATAAAATTTATGGAAAATCAAGTATTTTCAGTGTTCGGTGTTCCACAATTCATAGTTTGTGATAACGGTTCCCCATTTGCTGGGAAAGTTTTCAAAAACTTGGCAAAATCATATAAAGTACAAAAAATATGGTATACACCTCGCTATTCGGCACAGTGCAATTTTGTCGAGAGAACGAATAAAACTATTGGTCAAGCCATAAGAAGTTATGTCGTCGAGCATAAAGATTGGGATAAAGAACTTCCAAAAATACAGCAAGCTATTAATACAGCTACCCATGAAGTGCACCAGTACACTCCTGCATTTTTAAATTTCGGTAGACATATTCCAACGTCTGGTAATTATTACGGTAATATTTTGAGCACAAGTGATACCGAACTCTTGCCTGCTAATAGGGATAATTTTGTAGAAGATATATCTGGTCTGAAAGATGTTTTCAAATCTGTTCAAGAAAAATTACATAAGGCTTATATAAGAAACGCTTCTGCGTACAATCTCAGAAAAAGAGATCGTGTGTTTAAGGTAGGCGATAAAGTTTGGCGCAGAAATAAAGTTCTTCCTGAGGCCTCTGCTAGATTCAGCGCTAAGCTAGCGCCCAAGTATGTTTTGTGTACAGTGAAAAGGCGAATTTCTCGTCTTGTCTATTTTTTGGAAAATGTCAACGGTACCCCCGCTGGGGAATGGCATATAAAAGATTTGAAGCCGTATTATGGCTCTAACTCTGATGTTTCTGTTGGATAAATCTCAAAAATGGAAAATTCTATTCGAAATTTATATTTTTTATTTTTGTTTTGGGGAATATATTTTTTAGGGATTGGCTCACTTTCTATTGCTGAAAGAATCAATAGTGTGAGTTTTATAAACTCAGTTGGATAAATCTGTGATTGGAAGAATCAACAGTATGGGTAGTTATTCAAGTATATTCACTTGTTTATTAGTTTGATCATTTACATGATGATTCATAGGTAATGATAATATCATGACTATTCAGTATTTCAGGTATGCATACCGTTATGGAAAATATTTAAGGCTTTACTGCAAGTCTTAGATTTTGCAATACTTCATGAAGTTATGTATATAGTTTCACCCAGTTGAACTTCTTGTTTCAACTTGATTTTTGTATATAGTTATCATCAAGACGGGTCATGTTTCACATGATTCAAAGTTATTTGGAGACTTTCTCTATTGTGTCACTTACCGATTTTGTAAACTACCGATTATGACTTCCCAAAATTGACTGCTCTTTTGAGACGTTGGTACGCGAAGATATCGATTCCAAATAACAAATTTTTAAACTTAAATTGTTCAATAGTTGAACAATTTTCTTAGGAGAAGGGTGATGTAGCATTTATTATTTACTTCAGCAAAACTTTAACATTTGAGGGAAAGAACCAACACTCAGTACCTACTGTACTTTCACAGCCACCTTGTATTCATTTAATTTCATTCATGACGTAGCATATTATTAATTCTACTGTTTGGTAAAAAAGTATATGAATTATCCATATATGAACTAATTAAAACGATTCACTAGTTCTAATTCATTTGGACTCCATGAAAATGTTAAGAATAAAATTTCAAACCTTATACGCGATAATACGCGAAGTTTACCGAACAAGCCTGTTCCGTGTTTGCTCTATGTAGAATAAGTGGTGTGCAGAATGCATAAGGGATAAGGTCCGCTGGTCCGCTCATACTTAATGGCCTGATGCTGATTGGTGGAATGATATCAACAGGCATGCTTTTTAAGAAAGAGTACCGTTTCTGAGGTTGATAATCTATGGTCTTGCGCATGTCGAGGAAAGGTGAGGAAGGTAACGCTTTTGAGTTGGAGATGATTCCGGTTTTTGAAGAGAACAGAAGGTGTTGACTGGAGAAAAGATTTGTGTGAGATTTTTTCGTTGCGCCTACATGGCTTTTTGTGTGAAGCACCCTCCATTATGTGTCTCAAGTATTTTCAAAGTCATCGTGATATTCTCATCGATCCTGTTATTGATTAAGAACCCTGGTTTTGTCGACCAAAATGCATGGACCACGCCAGGAACGGCCATTTTGCCTAGTCAGGAAGGCATCCTTACCCTTGCTCAAAGGTGAGTGATAGCGATTCGCTGATCATATTTTTGCCTGTCTTTACATTCTTGCATTCTGATGAACAACATTCGTCACGGATTTTCCGACCATAATTTTTTATTGAATGATTTTTTTATAAAGTGAGCTCAGTTTCACTTTGTATGGACTATTATTTGAAAATGGTTCTTACAGGGTCTGTGGTGAAGTTGATTTTCCTACTAAGTCTGGTACTACCGTGAAGGAGTTCACCCTCTTCCTCTTGTCCAGACCCAGACTTTCTTGGATTCATTCATTTCTTCTGGGGCGCTTCTGTGATCCTGGTGAAGGTCCTTTCAGTTTCCTACCTCAGCTGATGTCGAAGGACATGGGTTCACCAAGCTGGTCAACAGCCTTATAAAGAAAATGCCATCTTCCAACTCTCTCAAGTGAAGAAACCGGAGGAGAGTTCTGTCATCTCATCGTAGTCGAGGAGGACAAATACAGGCCTGATTTTTTACATATTTTATACCTTTATTACTACTCATCAATTTGAATGTTTCGCCTTCATTATTAGTTCAACTGAAAATTACTATTCTGATCGTTACGAAAAATGTGAAGCTCTTCCATAGTACTATGAAAAAGCGTAACTCGTAAGGTAATGAGATATCCATACAACCATTCTAAAAGGTATTTAGTGTACATGGATTAATTTCAAATTCTCTACATGTTTTCTTCGACTGGGGATTTCTTGGGATAACTCTCCGCCATTCGACTACTTGAGTTTATTGTAAATTTGTGTATGATATCTTCAAATTAGTTTTTTATAACTTTCACCTCACCTGAGAGAAGTTGAAAGTTCACGTTTCATTATTAATATTCTCTTCTATGTTGAATATTATAGAATTTCGATTCTTGTCCTAGATTATAAGTATTTCAATACACATGTTTTTATTCTTACTCCTCCCACACTGTCAAACTTTTACTTATTAAATTGAAAGAACAAATAGACACCATTTGGTGTTCTCAATTAACCAAATACAAAAATCAGATTGTCTGAATTGAGTGGCGCCCTTTTTGCCTAAGTAACATAGTTTTTTTTGTATTTTCATTATTGAACCCATTCGACTGCTCTCTGATGAACAGCTGCCAGTGCCACATTCGCACATACATTGATAAATAAAATTGAGTGGCTGCAGAGTATGTACAGGGAAAATTATATTTCCTTAAGTAAAGTGATTATTCTCAATAGAATGACTTGAATGAGTAATTTTATGTAATAAAATATTGAAACAATAAACTATAAATAACTTAATGCTAATTCTAACGCGGGGAGTTAACAATCACATATCACTACAAGAGTTCCGATATACGCAGTTGAATAGTACTTTCCCATACTTACTCAAGTAAAACTAATTCATGAAGAGGAAATGAACAAAAAACTGAACAGAGGCTAATTATTCAACACTGAATTCATTCAGGGCAAAGGATCCTAGTTTCAGAATATTAAATATTGCATGCCCTGAAGCAGATAAAGCAGAAATGTTCCCCGAGTCGATCAACGTCACCTGGTCATTCAGAATTCAGATTTTAGAAAAATCGCAGTTTCTCATTCCATTGTACATCAGTAGGAGGTGAAAAACCATTTTCATTTTTTGGAAATGGAACATATTTCTATTTAATGTTCAGAATGGGTCTCATTTTTGTACGTGATTGTAGACCTATTTAATGTACACAGGCGTAGTTAACATATATCTCTGACTCTTCACGAGTGAGCTTCTCCCTATGGCGATTTGATATTTGGTTGAGTAATGCCTTTGAGTAACTTTGTAGGTAGTTCGACCATAAATCGAAACAACCTGTAGAAGCAAACTGGTGTCTCACTTGAAGCATATAATTATATTTTTGTATTGGAGCTGATTTAAACGCAAGGAGCACATTTTTGATATCTCACATTCATCCATTGCTTTTCAACTTATTCATCCAAGTGATCTGGATATGAGATAACTCGGTTTTATGACACAATACAACCTGATCATGGTGTCTTTCGAATAAACTCACCTATGTGTGTTCTAAAACATCTGAATAGCAGAAACCTCAAACTCCCGATTCCCTGGGCTAGTGAGGGTAGGATCATAGAATGATATAACTTCATTGTCATTCTTCATAATTGTTTTACACATCTAGGTCATTACTACACCTGTGGCTGGATTGACCTTCATAACTGCCCTTGTTGCCATTCACAAATTCTTCCTGGACACGAAAATGTTACTCCTAAATAAGTATATGTTTTAACTACCTCAATCTTATCATTACATCATTATCATCATTCATATCGATTCGATTTCATGTTTTTTGCGAATTTTCTTCCATAATGTTTCTTCGGGTCTTCAATCTGAATCTATCAGATTTATCCTTGTTGACATGTTTGAATTGAAATGAATTTTATATTCAATTCAAGTTCTAACCATTCTCTTCCACAAGAACCATCGTTGAACATGTTCAACAAAAAATATAATCCCTTTTATGTCTCCACAACCTTTTTTATATTCCTGTTCGAGAAATGATGTTCTCTGGGTGATTGTTTGGCGTTTCTATACCTCCAACTCGTGAACAAACAGATGTATACCAAAAAAAAACATACCCCACTCGATAAAGACCCCCAAACCACTGCCGGTCTCTATTGATTCACCCTAAATCTTTTCATAAAATATTCCACCGATACGCCAAAGTATCCTTTATTCTTATCCTTCCCTGCAATCCAAACCATTAATGCCCCAGGCGACATCCCGTGTATAAATTATGAAAAAGGAAATATATCTCGAAAAAATACCGAGCGAGTGAACATTTTTATTTACCTACATTTGATAGATAGAAAGCTTGTCACTGAAAGGAACAGGAAGAAGGACGCACACTCCTGCTCGCAAAGAATTCCGGGAATTGTTTGACTCATGTCACGAGCAGAATTTTCATATCTTTTTCTCGCCGGAGATACCCTTGATATTTCATTAGACCAGACGACGGAGACTGATGTTAGGAATTCGATATTAAGATTATCAGCAAAGTACATATAAAAGATTCCGTTTTCTAGGAATGCTTCATATGCTAAGGATCAACTTTATCATCACAAGATTCTTCATTCTACGAGGAAGAATTTGCATTTGATAAATCATCAACATTTGCATCATATAGACAAATGTAAAAAAAGTCGAAAATCAAGCGAGTTAGGAATAAACGAGAAATTTTTTTTGAACCAGTGACTACTAGTACGGGCAAGGATATGGAGAGAAATTGTGTCCAAGTTGAAACTGTCACCCATCCAGATAATGGCCACAATGAACGTTGCCTCACTCGAATACGTGATGGACACGGCTTAGCTAACTATATATCTGTATGACCATGAAATCAGTTGTTGAACCATATAAGACGAAAGTATGTGGGGATGAGATTTTTCACTATTTTCCTCATATGCCAGGTTTCCAACTTAAAACACATATTGTGGGTATCTGTGGGTGAGGGGGTATGAAATTAAATTCCACCACATACAACCCTCATGATGCCGGGATGTCGAAAATGCAACGATAATTATCTGTCTCAAATGATGTAGACGAAAATTGAAACCCCAGGAATATTGAATCGTGAACTATTGTATAGCATAACACGTGTCGCGGTTTAGTTACCCTCGACATGTGAATATCTCACAGGCAACTGTTCATAATTTGTTTAAAATGGATTCTCATCAAGTATCTACAACTTCCATTCAGTCATCATGAACAGTTTTTTTTTATTTCCTTTTTTTTTCCATGTGAGATTGACTATTCAACTTGATATGTTTTACCTACCCAACTTTCCCTCTTATACACTACTTATTTCAATCCTCCACTCACGATTAGAATGATTTCATTCTTCCTTCATCACAAATATCAACGTGAATGTCGTTACAAATGTACCTAGAAAGTTTTGAAGAAAAACAATTATTATCAACTTCGCTAACATGAAAATTTCCTGTCCCTAGCACGCTCTTTCTAATCAGACCAAGCCATAAGTTCAACTTATCGTCGAGACCGATAGGCTTCTACAATACACAATATTTGCACCCAAGTGGATGTGTGTATTATTGTTGTTGATTGTACTCATTACAATTCAGGCTCTTGAAGTCTTGGTAGTACTGAAGATTCTTGGGGATTTGCCTACAGATTTTAGCAAAAGCACTACCACGTCATCGCTCTTTTCGCCGTACAAACTCTGCCTTCTCAGCACATTGATGGGGGGAATATAAAAATAAAAATCAAAAGCCCGCCTCCGTGATGTGTACAGAAACCACTACCAATTCTGTTTCTACTGATCCTTGAGAGATTGTTCGCATTATTTCATTTCATTTTCTCCGTTCAATTTGAATGGTAAACATCCCCTGTTGATTTTTACTGTTATCCAGCAGAATAAATATTTATCTTTTTCTCAGGAAGAATAAAATATCTGAGTGGAAATCGCCTCCTGCGTATTTAATCTAGGCGAATAATCGCCTCATCCGAATAGATAATGATGTTTGCTGTACCTCCACCATAGAATTAAGAGAATAGAAGTAATCATTTCCGGCAACGTGAACAATAAATATATCGCTGGATCAAACTCTTCTGAAAGACTTCTCTTCTATCGAACCCAAATCAGTACGCCTTTTCATCAAAATATATAAGGAATTAGATATTCTATATATATATATATATATATATATATATATATATATATAAGGAAGATTTTTTTTTGGGTGAAGCAGCAAGCAGAAATGTATACTCTTTTAACACTTCATTCCAATATTTCAACAGTTGTTACTGTCATCGTCAGAGGAGCTACAAATAATATCATATCATATAAAGAACAAACAGAAAAATGAATTATTTCTCACAGTAATCATTATAAATTGGCTCTTCAGTTATATAACAGCCGCTGTATCATATATTGTCAAACTTCTCTTTCTGTCGATTTATTCCTAACCTCAAAAAAAAATTTTCCTTCAAAACAAAAATGACTTTGACTTAACAATTGATATTTCAAACAGAAGTTTTGATATATATTTTCGTTCGATCTCCTATCACAAAATGATGTTGCTCAAATTAAAACACAAAAGCAATCATTCTCGCCGACACTGTGAGTAATAATTCATTTTTCTGTTTGTTCTTCATATGTTATGATATTATTTGTAGCTTCCCTGACGATGACAATAACAACTGTCGAAATATTGGAATGAAGTGTTGAAAGAGCACACATTTTTGCTTGCCGCTCCAACCAAAAACAATCTTCATCATATCGTTATATATAAATATATATATTTACAAGGGGAGAGGTATTGGGTGAAGCAGCAAGCAAATTGTGTACTCTTTTAACACTGTATTTCCAATATTTCGACAGTGACTACTGTCATCTTCAGGGAAGCTACAAGAATTATAAAATTGGTTCAGAAAAATGGAGAAGAGTTGGACTTTTGGAACTCCTATGGGAGCAAAAATAAGTCCAATTCTTGCAACGTATGTCATGGATGACCTGCTAGACATGGTCCTGCGAGTTTTACCATTTGATTTATTTTTTATTAAGAAGTATATGGATGACTGATTGTAGCACTTCCACAAAACGAAACTACAGAGATTTTAGATACTTATTTTCAATAGCTATGACCCATATATACAATTTACTATAGAATGTGAAGATGAGGAACAAAGTGTTCCCTCCTTGGACACAAAATTTCGTCGAAATGAGGATAATATCGTTGTCATCGACTGGTATAGAAAACCTATAAGCAGTGGAAGATTCATGAATTATCACTCCTACCATAAACAATCCATCAAAGTAAATTTGGTCAAGCAGATGAAAAATCGAGTACTCTGTATTTCTGATCACTCTTACCACACTCAAAATTTTAAAACACTTTTGAATTTATTCAGTGAAAATTCATATCCCTCTACTTTGTTAAACAAGATCCTGTTTGGTACGTCCACCATGGATATCCAAGTTTTGAATAATAATTCCCAAAATAATTTCAATGTAGCAAATAATGAAATTGAGGAGAACCCAACTCCAATTTTTTATACTTCCTTTCCCTATATAGCAGATGTTTCATTCAAGCTGTCTAGGATTTTCAAAGATTTTCAAAATATAAAAATTGCAAATAAAACAGTTTCAACTATCAATTCCATTTTTACTAAAGTTGAAGGTAAAACGCCTTTGATTTCACAGTCACAATTAGTGTATTGCATTCCTTGCTCAAATTGCGAGAAAACCTACATAGGTCAAACATCTAGAACCTTGAAAGATCGTATTGCATCGCATAAAAGTGATAGCAGACTTCAGCCAGACAGATGTGCACTAGGTGTTCACGTAAATAGTACTGGCCACAATATGAACTTTGGAAATACGAATATTTTGACTAGGGAACGCAATCACTCCAAGAGATTGTTTATGGAAATGGCCTTCATCTCTCAATCGGACCAATGCCCAAATGAAAAAAACAGATCTTAATCACTTGAGCGAAATTTATTTATACCTTCTACTTATTGACAAGAATTTTCATAATTTTAACGCTTTTGTCACAGGAGATCCTTCACTCCTTTGAGATCAGTCAATTGGCTGAGTGCTCATCAAGTAGCAGCCAAATAGTCGTTTCCCATATTTCCAATAATTGTCACTTTCCCCTTCTTTTGTCAATTGTCAATAAAATTTAAATTCCTAACCTCCTTTTTTCCACGTTGCGGCTGAGCTGACCGCTAGTGGTGAGTATTTGTCTTTTTAATTCATTTTTGAATATTCAAGATCAATGTTAACCTGTTTTATGACGTTTATATATTTGTTCATTCATGTATCACATGTGTTCATCCTGATCTATTTCAATGTTTAACCACCAACTTTCATATCGCAACCATCCTCGTGAACACAGTAGGTAGTTTATGCTTCTAACTTTTCTCCATTTTTCTAAACCAATTTTATAATTCTTGTAGCTTCCCTGAAGATGACAGTAGTCACTGTCGAAATATTGGAAATACAGTGTTAAAAGAGTACACTTTTTGCTTGCTGCTTCACCCAATATCTCTCCGCTTGTATCCTGACTAGTCAGCAAAGACTACCATTCTACTTATATATATATAAATGATTTCAAAAACCATTGCCACAGCCACAACCCTCCAGACCAGAATTACCCGCAGAGCCATCGAAATTGAAAAACGTCCCAATTGTCTTAACAAACGCGACGATTCGCAAAGACCACTTCTGTCATACCTCTCCAATTCCTGACCGGGGTACCTATACGACCTTAGCGGTTCGACCCCCTACCCTTCTGAAAATAATCACACAAATCCCAAATACATTCAGTCCTCGATCGCTAGTGATAAGTCACTGGTACTAAGAGAACTAGACGTCAAATCACTTCGTATTGACAATGGCTCCGAAACGGGAGCCGAAACGTCGAACTACTGGAAATCATAGACGCGGAAATTTGATTCTGCCTCATATATACATTCGTGGAATTAGACGTTTTCATGAATCATCGTTCATGCAAGATTGTTTTTACGTATTATCCAATTTTGAAGTCAATGTCAAGACTGTCAACTCAAATTAAAGTACTCGGACAGTTTGAAATGAATCATACTTCATCCACTTGTCAGGCAGCCACAGCAACTAGATTATCTCGCGAATCACTATGACAACAACTCAAATTAAATATATTTCATTCATGTAAAATATAAATTCTTCAAATACTTGGTGATGGTTCATGAATTAGAGAATCAGAGAAACTACAGGGCAATTCATCTTCAGAAGAGGTCCTATTGAATGGCCTCTTAGATCCCCGGACCTATCTCATCCTGATTCATCTTTCTGGGACCACATGGAATCTGTTGTTTTCAAGCTAAGTTCGGATATTCGTTCCTGCTTTTGTAAGTGTATTGTTCCTTCGGAACTCTGGGGCCTGAATCCCAAATGAGGACACTCAATGTCGCATGCGGCAAAATCAGGGCATTGCTTTTATTGCTCTTGCGTTGAAAGGAGCTATGGAATCACGGGCCTGGAAGGATTGGCATTCACTCCTCTACAGTTCCACTCCAGTTCCAGTTTGGGAACAAATATTCGAACTTAGCTTTGAGACGCAACTCTATAGAGCAACTGAGAGAAGGAGTAAACCAAGAATGGCGACCACTTCCCTGAAGAAAATTTACCAATGTATGTCAAGAGTCTGAAAAAAGACTATACTACTCTCTTGAAGAAAAAAAGGAAGAGTGTGAACGCACCGCCATCTTGTAGTTGATCGACAAAGAAAAGAATCTGGTGGCAGTGGCCGGCATAGGCCTAATCTGAAAAAAATTGAGAAATTCACGAGGAACGTCTGATTAACGAAGTTTTCTGACATTACCCTTGTGTGTTGTAGTCACTTTTGTTGAACACAAGGTTGGCGACAACTCTCAAGATTTTCATAAGGGAGTCTCCGTGCAGAGGGTTTCATCTGGAACCACAAATCTGTAATCCAATGCATATCGTCAAAGGCTGAAAATCACCAGCAGTCTATCTGTGGATTGCAGTTTCGCTCTAAGCGGCTCATCAGCACAGCGATGAAATTCATGAATTCCATCAGAAATAAAAATTTCATGTATGATCGAATTCACATTTCTGCTGGTTTCGAACGCGGAAAAACGTTGCCAATCTGCAAGTGTAAATCATTATTTGCAAATAAAAAAACACATTTATTGAACGGTTTTTTTTCAGCACGACGCACTGAACTTTGAGGGTAACAATCTTTGAATAGCATCTTGAGCTGAATCTATTCCATGAATAATGGCGAATGAATGAGTTTACAGTGTTTCCATCGTATTTCGATTGGTTAATAAATTATTATATCAACAGATTACAAATCAGGTGCTAACGAAAAAATGTTCGGGAATGAATTAATGTTCAGCATTAATTCATTCATTACAGATTGTTCATTGAGTAATCTATGGATGACTCAGTTAAATCATTTTTGTGGAACCCGAAAGCAAGATCAATCATTATTTCAAAACATGGTTCCTTAATATTCATTACCAGTGGTGTTCGAAGATTGAAAACAAATTTCATGTGCTCTCTCAGAATTAAAACAATATAATTCATTGAAAATATTGAGAGAAAATTTTTCCAAGGAACATTTGAGGTTTTTGAATACCAAAATAATCAGTAATAAATTGGGATTTTTTTTTATTTTTCCAACAAAAACTATTTGAGAGCCCTTCAGGATTATTTTAACTCATAGGAAGAACGAAATATTAGATTCATAAATAAACAATTATATGTAAATTGTAATATTCGAGTTCAAGTCGAAGGAGGATGTTAATCAACTACTGAAAAATTGCGTTTTTTTTCAGAATGATGTTCATTCATCTATTCAGAATTCAATATATATACTTGTTCGAAATATTTTTTGTCCTAGGGTCCTACATGGTAGTAATCTGAGCTCTTCAGAAAACTTCTGAATATTGGTCCTACGGTTACGGGAGTTGAACATTTTTTGGAAATGATTTCCTCTTTTTTTTTTTCACTTGATCGTTCGTAACTTTTCCAATCAATGCAACTGGTACTTTACTCTTTTCGAAAATCATTTACATGCTATTCCGAATCGACTGACACCTCATCAACATGTTTTCGAGAGTGTTCAAAAAATTTGTCACAAGGCAGTTGTTGTTCTTTCCCTGGTACAAAAAGAAACCTTTTTTTTGGACGATACATCACTATGTGAGAACGAATATATTCTTTCATACTTCTTTCTTATAATTCATAACCGCAATTTCGAAAATTTGCTTCACTTTCAAGTCTTCCATCGATTCCAACATTTTTCCGAAGGAAGATATTGATTATCGTACCATAAATTCGACTTTCTATGTAGGTTTTTCACCTCAACATTCATTTCATTGGAGAGAATTATTCACCATCGATTCTGGAGAAAAAAATTTATGTGAATATCTCTTTCATAACATCATTTTTTCTCTAATGAATATTTCGTCAAAATCGGTGAGGACTACATATACCTCACCTTTTCCTTCGTTTATAAGAAAACTCCCCATTTGTGATCTATTGGAATTATAATCCACAATAGGAAAGTTGAAGACTGATGTTGATTTGCCGAATAACGAAATAAATTGAATTTTTTTTCCTTCGTAGTTTTTTTTTGCATACTGTACCCACCACAATATGAACAAAATTAGAATGAATATTGGAATATATGCAAGTGAAGAAGGGCAGATTTGTAATCGACCTTGATGAGTTGCTGGATTAATAGAAAAACAGTTCCTTCTGAATGGAACCCGTTCTATCAGTCAGCGACGTTTCTTATATCTCAAATTCGCCTATGAAAAAAAATACAAGAATTAATATTCATCCGAAAACTTATCTTTCTCGTTTCGGAAACCAAATCCTCGTCCTTTCCCAAAACTCTTTCACAAATGGTCTCTTCTAGGAACTGGTTTTTAATCAACGCAGCATCTCATTGGGGTAGATTACAAATCTTTTTTTCGACACTTGTATAGATTCCAATGTTATTTCTTATATCTTTCAAATTGTGATAGGTTAGATCTCTAAAGCTCTGTATGGGCGTTATCTGATAACTGAAACATGTGATGTCACACGTTACAATATATTTCTTTGAATTTCGAAAGTTCATATGTCGTTGAATTTTGTAGTCTTCCCTGAATAGAATTCATACTTCTCTAGTGGATACGATTCTATGGAAATGAAAGAGAGTATTAGCCAACATCCCTATTGGATTTTTGTGGCTTTCAACTTTTCCATTTCCCTTCTTTCTACATCATTACCAAACGTGCATCGACAAATCATCCATACTGACTGGTCTATTGTCTCTGGAGTGCTCTTTGGTATTTCCTGCTTTATCTGTGTTGTAGTGAATGACGTACTCAAAAAGTAAGCGGGGTGTACATTCGTGATTGCTGCGAAATATGTTCAATGAAAAGGTTTTCAGCCTTTTCGTTTCGGTGTGTTCGCTGCTGAAATAGGTGTAGTTTATTACGAATGGAGAGATAAAGAGAGATATTGAAATTACGGAACTGAATAGCAGCATTCTCTTTGGAATACGCAAATTTCTTTTTTGTTGGATTGGGTTCTCTCTGGAAATACAAATCGAATATAAACAGACCTTAATATCATTGAAATTCCAATATATTCAAAATGAAAATATGGAACAACTTCCAATGAATATTCTTTATTCACTACTGTTCTATAATGTAGCCATTATACGTCTGTTTGTTCGACCTCAATAATACCCGTTAATCATGGCAGTAAGAGAAGTTGTTCGAAATGTCCACCAACTCCTCCTTCACACAGGCGACACCCTTTGTGAACGTTTTTTGTCCAATCATCTAGTTAAATGGGAGTGAGAAAAGAAAAACTTTGCATCAATTCGTATCTAGAATTGGTCGGCAATTTTAAAATAAGATCCCCAGTGGTAAAAGTCCTTGGTTGGTCATCCAATTATTACCAAAATTTGCACCAAAAAAATTGATAACCAATGTAGTGTTGTGAGGTGAAGCTCCGCCTTGTTGAAAATATATATATTTTTTTGAGCTCTATTAGTGGCAATTTATCAACAAGGGGTTGAATATTTTGCCCTTAGATTTCTAGATACTTCTGAGCTATGGAAGTGTCATTGAAAATTAACGGACCGATAATTCTACCCCTAAAAACACCTGCCCACACACTGAATGCAAATCTTCCTTGACTTCTCTGCTTCACAATAGAATGATAATATTATTGTGCCAAACTATAAGAATTGTGGCGGTTGAGAATGCCGGCACTGCTCATATAAGCTTCGTCTGTCCAAATACAATTTGAAGAAAAATCACGCACTTGGTTACAACTTATCCAGAAACCGCTGGCAAAAGCCATTTGGCGTTCAAATTCTCCTGGTCTGAGTTGATAAACTCTTTTGATGTGGTATGTCTTGAATTTGTGTTTTTTCTTGTGTGTGTGTTTCTTGGTATGCTTATTGATATTTTCAAATTTCGCGTTGACGTTTTGGATATATTTTCAACAGCTCCTTAAACGACTATTTCATCCAACTTTCTATCCCTATTCGATTCATTTTATTTCAGCCTCTTCTTTTCAAAGTGATCATCGTCAATTTGGTTGAGTCGCAATCTTGCGAAAATGTTCGTGAAAGGTTGTCTTATCTCCGGATCCCTCTCGTGATAGAAATTGAGTAGTAGAACTCAGAGTTTTTCTCATCCCATAAAATCTCTATCCACTAAACCTATTTTCAAGTACGCCCTTTATATATCGGTATGATGAGTAACCTACGGCCGCAAATCAAACACTTGGCATCTTTTCGGACTTCACAGAAAACCGTTGCCGTTTTTATATCGGAGGTCGAACGAATCGCAGCATTGGGCCATAAAGTCACGAATGAATGAACATTTTTGGCTCTGAAGGCTGCATAATGTGTATTAATCTTATTGTGGAGGCCTGTGCCTGCATATTTATTTCAGGCAGGTAATGATAAACTCATTATTTATGTAGGTTATTTAAAGGATAAATCTTTGTGTTTCGTCAGTTTATCTTTGCCGTCCTGTGTTATTCGCTACTTAGCATAAACTAGTAAAGGTTGCAATGATATGGAAGCAGCAGTCTGATTTTCCTGACCACTCATAAAAATAAATCCCTGAGGTAAAAAGACGTTTCAATACAATTGCTTGCTGCTTCAAAATTCCCTGGTTTGTATAAAACAGACTATCATAAGCCATTTTCATAATTCTCATAATTCATTGCGTATTTGGGAAACAATTATTGAAGAGCGTCTTTATTGTTCAAATCAAAATTTAACAGCTACCAGTAAATATTTGCATTCTGTTTTATCACCGCATCGTCCAAAGCCTACATGTTCAAAGTGTGCGTTTCAAAGTCTACATGAAAAAAAACTGAAAGCTCTGTATTACAAAGATGACTCTATCAAAACATCGAGTTTGCTACATTTTGGGAAGGTAATTTCAAGCTCTTTGAAATATGGAGGAATGTTCAGTTTGTCTCATTGAAAAAAGAAGATTTGTCATCAATAACTATTGATATATAATTTGAAAAAATACATTTTTCACACCGGTAGAAAATTACTATTGTAGAATCAACAAGCTTCTGAAAGGAACAAGGTTACAGCAACTTTTCCAAAATGCACATTTTTGAATAACATGCTGTAACTCAGAAACGATGACAGATATCCATGCGTGGTTTCCACCATAAAGTTCTTCATAAACTGGGACCCTTAGACACAGCCATCAGTTTCCATATATCTAGTTTGAAAACAGAAGTTTTCCCTTGAAAGTGTCCAATTTGGCCCACTCGTACATAAGGCAATATGATGAGGGATTTCTTCAACCCTTGTTCCTTGTTGAGTGGTAGCGGTCGGAACTTTCTGAAATAAAACAACAGAACGTGACCACACAATGATAAGCGAAGTGATGAAATAAAGTTGAAACCTTGAAAATAGTAAGAAAGCGCTGAAATCTCGGGATTTGTGAGTAGAAAGACGAATGAATGAATGAGATGATTCGAGATTCCAAAATAATAGAGACTGCCAGAAAACCCAAAGAAGGAAAAGAAGTTGAAGATGTAGGAATTAAATTAAATGTGGCAGAGCGAGAATAGGGAAATAATGAAATGAGTTATAAAATGGGAATTAAATGAAGATTTGAAGCAATAATCAAAGATTCGAATGGGTGCGAAAAAAATCAAATAGAATTTAATTGAGAGATTTTTTCGGCACAAAGTTTCAGTTATTTGCAATCCAGTTCTGGTGATAACTGGAATATTTTGATTGTGTCTTTCCACTCACCAATTCAATTTTCAGCGCTTTCTCAAAAAATACACAGTTTCATCAACTCAATTGATTTTCCCAATTTTTTGGTTTCCTACTGGGATATTTATTTTCGAAATTTTTTTATTATTCTTTTGATTTGTTCACTTTTGTTTTGTAGCAGATTCCAAAATAGATGAACAGTTACCACACAATTCAAGGTGTCCGAGCTGTCCTCGTAGTGGAAGTAAAATCAAATGCAAAAAATGCAAAAAATCTACAGTTTCATCAACTCAATTTGCTTTTTCCAATTTTTTAGTTTCTTACTGGAATATTCATTTTTGAAATGTTTTTATATGAATATTCTTTTAATTTGTTCACTTTTGTTTTGTAACAGATTCCAAAATAGATGAACAGTTACCACACAATTCAAGGCGTCCGAGCTGTCCTCGTGGTTTAAATAAAATCAAATGCTGAGGCTGAACTTTCGATAGCACGAAAATATAGTTTGGAGAACTTTCAAGTATCGAATACTGAATCTGGATTTTTCAGGAGTACACAAAGGGTGATCTTTTGTAATATTGGAAATACTTTTTCGAGCGATTTTTTTTATCAATTACTATTTCCATAGGTAGATCGTCCAAATGGGATTTCGAGATGAATGATATGCCCTCTGACAAAAAGTTTCAATCAGTGCCAAAGTGGTGAAATCTACTCGAAGTTTTGGTCGAGGTGACACTCTGTTATCATTTTGGAATATCGTAATGTGATAAGAATTAAAACTAATATATTTATCAAGCCCAATCCATAATAAACATCCACATTAAATGTGGAATAATAATAACAATAGTAATGATTTCTCACCAAATACTTGTTGAATTTGAAAACAACGTGACCTCATATACGAATAGTTGTCAGAGTGGTGCAAATCAGTTTCCACCGGGATGGCACTGCTATCTCAATTCGAAATCCCAACAGGCCATTACTCTAAAAAAGTCTAAAATTTGGCCGTGAGAACATTCATTGTAGCATTACCCATGAATGGGCAGGAAGAGCAACGAGTATCTAGCAATGGCATTTGATAGATGGTATTTCAATGAGTTTCATCAATAGTCGCACCAATTTTTAAGTTTTGCCGGCGGAAATATTTTTGATAGATAAGTATATATCTGACTGGAGTTGTTCAAGTCGGTACGTTTATTCATAAAATGTTTTTATCAATATGGATATTTCTGGAAAAATTATTTTCGAAAGATTCTTCTCTATATCCAAGGTTTCAGTATTCTCATAATCCATTCGATGATCATTACGATTCACATGTTCTGATGAGGCATATGACTTGACGTCTCTTCTGACCAATAAACCTTTGACAACAATCTAGACAGGGAATTTTATAAACAATGTTCGATTTTCGTTTTATTTTTTATTATAGATCAATCTTTAGAGTGTTATATAGATATGGTATTCATTGATTTCTTTGTGATTTAAATGTTTACATTTTTTTGAAACAATGATTAATTAAGGAGTGAGTTCATGAATGAATTGTAGAGATATGAATATGGTGGACGGGTTTGGAATTATGTTTGTGGTAATTATTGATAATATGTTTGTGATAAGAATTTCCTAGCAAAATATCACGTAATTCTATTGAAAAATTTCGGCGTAAGCTGGAATGACTAGGACTCTACTTTCGAGCGACGTGACCATATTTATTTTCATTTTATAGGGATGATATGAATGAAAATTGAGAAAAAGATTACTACATATTAGTTTTCTATACAATCAGCTGATTATTTTGTTGCCCTATGAAAATCGTTGTTGATATTCCTTATGATTCACTCAACATTTTTTCTCACTTTCTGTAAAGATCAATCATCCTAACAGCAAAATGATATTATATGCACTCGATGCGCGTTTCGCTACAAAGTGAGCATCTTCAGTTTTCTTTTCCTGAAGGTGCTCACCTTCTAGTGATATGAGCGTCAAGTGCGAATATTATCAGTTTGTTGTAAGCAGAATTGATCTCAATAAAAAGTGAAAAAATATGTTGAGTGAATCATAAGATATCTCTTAGCCCATTGAAGCCCAGCAATTTTTTTCTCTCAAATATTCAAACAAATGGTCAGTAATTATTGTTTTGAGTATAAAAATCTGGTTGCGACATATATCTTTCATTGTCTCATCGAGGAAGTGCTTTTTTGTAAACGTATGATATATCATACGTTGGGAAGTGATGAGTACTACTCATGAAGAAAAAACAGGAGTTATTCTTTATTCAAAATCGAATGATGAATATTTCTTATACAAAGAAAAACAAGGCAAAATGTAATAAATTCACATGTGATAATTTCTGATGCATTGGGCAAGATGTAGAGCAATATTACATTTAATACAGATGAATTTTGCACATTTGTCGCAAAAACCACAACGGCGCTGCGTATCAATCTTATCAACGATATGATCTATTCTGTCATATCTCACTTCATTCGAAACAGCTTTTGGAGTTTTTGGTTTTGGCCCATAAAGATATTCAGGACCTGTGAGAATGGGAAGTACAACGCGACGTATGAACTGCAGAAGAGATATTTTTCGGTCCACATATCTGTAGAGCATCCACATATTCACAATGGAGCCATTCAAACAAAATCCTATGTGAGGCCAGTACCATTTCCTGGATCTTATCCTCATTCGATATAGTCCTCATCAGAAATATCCACCCCACCCATGCCATGGTTGTATAAATTTATCAATAATGGCTGTTCCACTTGAACTGGAGCTCTTTCCTTTTTAGGCCAACGGTTGCAGGCTCCTTTTGATAGACGCGTTTCTGAATCCACAATGTTCGTTGCGATTGTTACCTAGTTATTGTCACTCCAACGTATAAGTGTTATATTATTCCCTGTATCGGTAATAGCATGTGTTGATCCCCGCTTTTCTTTTTTGAGGTCTGTGAGTGGTGCCTTTTCTATCCTGTCACTCACATGTTTTTGTGGCAGTAAATTTAGTTGTGTCTTCATATTCTCATTGTCAACGCTAAAAACTTCCATAGGTTCTCTGAGCACTCCCTTTCCAATGCTTCGGATGGTACCTACATCTCCTTCGTCGCTCGGAGCATCGTCTTTGTCACTGTCGGCAGCATTGTTGGGAGGAAGAAGAATTAGCTCCAATTTCTGAGCATGTTGCACTTCCTCATAGTCTTCGTCATCAGAACTTAATTGTTCAAGATGATTTAGCAACTCTTCTGCATCTCGAGGATCTTCTGGGTTATAAAATTGTTTTCTGTAAAAAAAAGGGAAAACTAGTTGCCAACGCCCAACGTATGATATATCATACAGCGACTAAGAATTGACAAAAAAGGGATAATTTTTCTGAGTTGTCTCACTGCTTTCAAGGATATTACTTCTTAGTATTTACATTATGTCTATAGGTTATGAAATATACTCTAGTACATAATTTGCAAGAATTCCACCGAAAATAACTTACCTCAATGGCATTTTAGAACACAGTCAGTAATAACTATCACAAAAACAACTGTAAAACTCAAATTTCATAAATCTCGCTCAACAGGCTTTGGATATAAATGAAATAAACCTTCAAGAACAGGCTCTGACAAGAACTGGTGCAGAAAACACTATAAGACAATGTTTACTTAAGGAGGTTCGATACTTACAGACATATGCACAGAACCGAATGAAACTTGGTGTACAAGTTACCCAATGAATATAGATTAATGTACGATTTTTCTTTATATTTCTTACCGAATGATTTTTTGAGTAAATGGTTGTTGGAATCCGTTATTTTAACATGGGCTCTTATGGGAGAAGTCCAATTTCTCATACATTTTTCGTGAATGCAGTTTGAAAATTGCAGGGAACAAAATGAATTTAGCATGAGTGGATAGCCCAACAATCAACGATCATTTACCACCCAATTTGATTTTACCTTACCGATCATTCTAAAGAGTAATTAATGAAATTATGAGAAAAGTGTAGGAGATTCGAAAGTGTTGGCAACAGCGCAGTGCTTCGCTCAAACCGAACAGCTGCTCGTTGGCGCAAATAACCAGGGCCGGCACTAGGGGTCAGGTACGTGAGTCGGTCGCCTCAGGGGCGGCATTTTGAGCCCAAAGCAAAAGAGAAGAGAAAAATGGAGGAACACCAATATCTACAGCTTATCCAATCCATCTTCGCACAGAACTAATAACGCATATGCCCAGTAATCTCTGTGAAGTGTACTAAGATAAATAAACACCCATTATATGTGTTCACTGAGATGAAATCTATTCCTAGGTGTTTTTTCATTCGGCATGGTCTTCACTACCAGTGTGCAACTGAAAAAGTATCTGAGTTTGTGCCAAGATGGATGGGATAAGCTGTAAAATATATTATTAAACTTCATATGATGGTGGGAATAATAATGATGAATCGGGACATCCGAGATGTTTTTCAGTTTTTATTGAATTACAAAGCGAGCCACCTCTATTAGAACATTATTTCTTTCATTATCGATCAGGCGCTGGATCTATTGCAGCTACACCCTGCACCTGTTTCATTGCATTACTGTCGATTTTTGTTATCATCAAACATTACGTTCGAGTTCAAGTTGCGCTGTAGTCTTTCAAAATTCAGAAACCACACATAGAGCACAGAGAGTTTGGATCAATCCAAATCACCTTTACAATAGGATCGTGGCAAATATTCAATGGAGAACCACTACTTCCAGAGATAATACCTCGACGGTCATTTAATTACAACTGATGAATATTCAGAATATCTGTGCAAATTTTCTACAGACCTCAATTTGCAAATGCTTCGACCTCGACATTTGAGACAGAGAAATTACCTGTATACTGGTTTTGGGGTCTTTGACCATCGTCAGTACAGGATAGATTCTCACAGACGATGATAATAATAATAATAAAACCAATCAGAGAAAATAGGCACGTAATGGGCGAAGCCCATTACACAGTGCCATCCTATAACCAGATGCACACTCATCAGTTGTATTTCAAACAACTATTTTCCGAGATGATACCCTCTCGGAAAATAGTTGTTTTCTGTTGAATATTTACTTATTTGCCATAATCATATTTTATTGTTGTTCTTTCGGAATTCTTTCAGTTTATTTTGTGTTTTCAAGGTCCACAACCATTTATTTTCTGTCAATAATTTTTTTTTGTAACGCAATGCTAATTTATCTTCTGCGAGTAGATAGATAGATAGATCCTTTATTAGTTCTTTTGGAAATACCCTTTCAGGTGTAGAACATGTCAATATAAAAACAAAATAAAAAAATACACTCTTTGTACATGGATGCACACACACACACAGCCATGTAAAATTAGATGATAGATATAGCCACTAGATAAAACAATAAGTATTACAATTTACAAGATAAAAGAAATAATTGTTATCAAACTAATGTATCTGCGAAATACTCGTCAAGTGCATAGTACGCTTTTTTAATGAGCAAGTTTTTTTAATTAATTTTCAGCTTCCTACTGGGCTGCGTTCTTAGTGATTCAGGTAATTTGTTGTATATGTTGATTACTGAGAAGGGAATATTTTTTTGTATATATGTGAAGGTGGGCCTAATATTCAAAAGATTGTTTTTATTTCGAGTATTATACCTGTGGTTTCTGTCATAACATGCATAGAGGGCCATATTTTCGCTTATAAATATGACTGCTTCATATATCAATATGCTAGTCAAGGTGAGAATATTTTTATCCATGAATATAGACTTACAACTGACTCTTTGTGGAATATTGAAAATCTTTCTTAGACATCTCTTTTGTAGTGTGAAAATCTTCTTAACATCTGCAGATGTTCCCCAGAAAATGATACCATATCTAATGTGGCTTTGTATATAGGCATAATATGCTAGCAGGGCTGCATCTGAGGATATGTTTTGTGAGATGACTTTTAGGGCATAGCAATATCTCGATAGATTTTTTGACAGTTCACTTATATGACTTTTCCAATCTAATTTCGAATCAAGCGTGATACCGAGAAATGAAAGTTTATGTACTGCATTTACGGAGTTTTCGCCAAGGTTGAAGCTGTCCATATTGATGTTCTGTGAGAAGGGAATAATTTGAGTTTTATTGGTATTTAATTTCAGATTATGCATTGTAAAGTATCCCTCCAATGTATTTAAAGTGTTGGTGATATTATATCGTATTGTTTCTTGTTCATCAGAACTGAATATTATCGAGCAGTCATCAGCATATTGAACCATATATTCTTTAACAACTTCCGGAGCATTATTGGTATATATTATATAGAGTAGGGGGCCTAGCACCGATCCTTGAGGGACACCCCGAGTAATCAGTAGCTTGTCATATATAAAGTGACCATCTGAGTTCAATTCGGTCACACATTGATATCTGTGTTTTAGATACGAGGTGAGTAGATTTAGTGGCAATCCTCTAATGCCATAAAGAGACAGTTTTTTGGCCAACAGGAAGTGGTTTACACTATCAAATGCCTTTGACAGATCGAGATTGACAGCAGTGGTTATATGTTTCTCATTCCGAGATTCAATTACCCTACATAATGCCTGATAGGTTGCTCGTATAGTTGATTTGTTCTTTCTGAAGCCATTTTGTCTATCACATAGAAGGTTGTTAGATTCCAGAAAATTGGTCAATCTTGCACATATTATTTTTTCAAATATCTTACTGATATTTGACAAAATTGCAATAGGCCTGTGATCATTAATGACATTCTTATCACCTTTTTTAAATATAGCTCTCACAAAAGCTGTTTTTAATCTATCAGGAAAAATTCCTGTTGAGAGCGAAATGTTAATTAGATATGTCAGAGGCTCGCATAACTCATAGGCTGCATATTTCAGGAGTTTTACTGGAATTTCATCCTCACCAACTGATTTTGTGTTTTTTAAGTTGATAATTGTATCGTAAACTTCCTGTGGATTTGTTGGCAGAAAAAATATACTCTTTTCAAGAGGGTTGGGCATAAAACGAGCATTTTCTATGTAATTGCCATATCTCAGATCAGGACAACTTTTTATGAAAAAACTATTTACTTTATTTAGAACTATCGTTTTATCCTTTGCATTGGGGTCAATATTTTTAATTATGGAGTCCTTCAGACCTTTGGTGTAGCCATTATAAGTTTTTACAAGATTCCAAACTGCCTTGGACTTATTTTTCGATTCTTGAATATAACTAATATTAGATAGTTTTTTCGCTTCATTCACCACTGATTTTAATATCCTACAGTAATTTTTATAACATTTTTTTTATATAGTTCCGTTTTTCTGTTGTTGGTAGAGTATTTTCTTTTGTTTACTAGATGTTCTGATGACTGTGGTTATCCAATCTCTCTTTTTTTTACCACTTATTTTTACATTTTTCAAGGGAACAACTACATCTATCAATTGTTTCAACGTTCCTGAAAAATAGTCATATGCTTCAATCGGATCATTATAGGAGTAGAGCTTTGCCCAATTTTGGAACTGTAGTTCATCTCTCAACTGGTTAAGTTTAGAGTTTGAATAAATTCTCTTTCTCGTCCTTGTTTCATTGGACACGGCTACCGCCTGTTTAGGGTTGTTAATTCTGAGAATTTGAGCTTCATGATCCGAAAGAGCAGATGTGACTACCTTCCCAGGAAAGCAATTTTCAAAGTTAATAAAAATATTATCCAGCAATGTAGAAGTACGGGGTGTTATTCTAGTTGGTTCATTAATTTGTTTTGTTAGATTGTACATATATAACATATTTATAAAAGACTGAGTGTTTTCATTTTCTCTATCTAGCAGATTGATATTGAAGTCTCCACAGAGTACTATTCTATATTTTCGGTATGTATTTTGCACATAGTCGAGTATTTCACCAAGTATTCGTAAAAACAACTCAATATCTCCACTAGGAGGTCTATATATACATATTAATACTAAAATAAGAGACTTACAGATTAAGGATGAACATTCAATTACACATTCCAGGCTTTTTTGATTGATTTCAGAGATATCACTGATATTCAATGAGTTTTTCACAAGAATGCATGATCCACCATGTATTTTGTGTGTCCTTGCAAAAACAGAAGCCAACTGGTATCCTTCAACTATAATAAGACCTTGTTCTTGATCTGTATACCAGTGTTCAGTTAGACAGATGAATGAAGGTTGCAATTCAAGAGTTTCAAGAAATATTTCTAGTTCTAAAGTTTTATTTTTCAAGCATTGTATGTTTTGGTGTAGTATGATAAAGTCATCATTCAGATATTCAGCTTTGTCAGTTGGTTTATTTTCTATCATATGTTTATGTCCTTTGTACATAATAACTGAAAATTTGCGTTTTCAATTGTCTTTATTGTTGTGAGAATAACATTTTTGTGCATTGGATCGAGCAGATAGTTTTTAAGTTCATTACAGATATCAAATTTACTACCATGTTCGTTTTTATCAACAAGAAATTTAATAGAACAATTTCTCACCAGTCGAAGGGTACGGTTGACAGCATTACGTATTTTATTATTTATAATGTGATCAACTATAGTGTCACATTCTGAGATTATTATTAAGTTTGTAGTTTTACTGATCAGCAGAATATTTTTCAGTGCTACATTTAAGCTTTTAGTATTACTAACATTTTTAGTGTTAAACATCACAATAACATAATCATTCCGTCCATATCTCAAACTGTGGTCAAAGATATTACTTGTCAGGTCAGATAACTCAGTTTCTGGCTTGATGATTTCTGTCACATTACAGTTTGTCTTCGTCATAGTATTTTTGACTACCTTAGAAAAGCCTGTCGCATATTCATCACCTAAAATAAGGATTTTTGATTCGCTGTTTACCTGCTCATTATATGCATCTGGACTATCATCAGCATTTTCGGAGGGTTTAGTTGCAGACTCTTCAATAGCTGCATAGACAGGTTCACTTATACTTGCATCCATTGATCCATTTTTTTCATCATCAGCTGCCTTCTTTGCGCCATCTTCTTCATAATTCATTTCATCCCCATTATTTTCTTTAGGATTTCCATTGCATTTTGGGTTGAGTACATCATTTGTAGTTACCAGAGGAGTAATGTCCTTTTTAGTTTGTATATTAAGACTATCATTTTTGTCCATAATAAGATCCTTGAACCCATTATCCAGATCATTTTCACCTGACTTCTTTTTTTTCTTTCTCAGTATGACTTTATTTTTCTTTCCCTTGAGAGTAAGTTTTCGTTTATTTTCCTTCTTCATATTTATTTCATTTTCAGTTTCGCTTTCCGTTTGAGTCCATCCTCTAGAGAAGGTAATAATGTCTGTCTGTGTTCCTTCCTGTATAATAGCTTCAGTTCTAGCTCCATTGGTATCAAAACTTGTTTGTGTACAAACATCACACACATTGTTTTTGTTATCACTGCTTTTTGCTATAAGGGATTCCAGTGTTTGAACTTTTCCATTTAAGTTCCTTATCTCTTGTTCTTTTTCTTTAATCATAGCATTGAGTTCTGATTCCATATCGACTGATTGATCGAAAAATGTTTTTAATTCAAACTGTAATTTGTTAATATGCTTATCTTTTTCATCATTGTCCATTACAAGTTCCTGTAAATTTTTTATACACATTTCATGTGCACTCTCGTCAACAGCTGATTCCAGTGTAGAATCACATTCCTTGCACACTATTTTGTGGGAATTAATAAAGTGCACATTTTTCATTCGCTGCAAACAGCTCTTGTGTAGTATGCGGGAACACTTAATGCACACATAGTAAGTAAAATTAGGTTTATTCTTACAGCACATAAATAAATTATTAGCATTATTCACAGAGTCACTTTCCTCTAACACTACCGAATCGGCCATTTTTGAAGACTACCTCTCTACATAACCTCTCTGTGAGTTCTATTCTGACTTGAGACGCAGCGTTGTAAATAGAAATTGTCGACATCAATCAACATTAATAAGATGTGAATATTTTTTAGAAAGAAGAAAATGTAATTGAAATAAGTGATGGGTTCAAACTTTCATTGATTAATACTTCGTAACGGATTTTTGTATTCTTCTCCACTTTTCACTGTTGTCACTTTCAGGCCTTTTTGACAGCGTTTGCAGAAAATAGATGCTAGACCATGATGAGTTTCTCCTTCGATAATTTGTAATAATAATGTAGGCATTGCATTTGCGGGGCTATGTATTTCAGCGAGACAATCCTGTTACCTCTTACATCTGACATGGGAACATCTGTAATTTTTCTACATCTACTTTTACCATTCATGACACGTTGTTGCATTGCGCGGTGCACTTTTTCTTCAACAAATTTGCCTTTCCATCGAAAACTATTTTTTTTTCAGTATTCTCAGACATATTCATTTACTACGCGATACGCGAATAATCGTTTTTTGGATTGTAACACTGACGTTACAAAAAAAGCCGCATCTAATTAAAGTTGCTGGGCAACGATTTGGTTTTTTAAAAATTTCGTTTATTTTTAAAATGAATACAATTGCTCGGTAGCTGTGCTGGATCAAACGTAAAAATCGAACAATGATGCGTTCTCGCGTTTATATAAGGAATATAATGCAAACTCAGCGTCTACGAGCATTGGTAAACACTTGGATTATAACAATGGGTATATTCATTAGGAATATATGACTCCTCCATCCTTAAGATGAAAATAATACGTCTGTGTTATTTTCAGAACAACGATTTGGTTCTAATTGAATGTCATTATCTCGAGTTGAATATCGAGTTGAAAATAATCTTATTGACTTGAATATTTGTCGTCTGAAAATAAACAGTAATAAGAGAACAATAAAGAGTATACATATTGAATATAAAATATAATGTGAAGAATTATTTTCTTCTGGTCGTCGTAGGCTATGCAGTTGCGTCTTTTCGGCTATCTTCTGAAGATGGCTCAGGTCGTCTAGGTTGATTTTTCCTAGAGTATACAGGGGTAGACTTCCTCTTGAGGGTGCCTCGAGGGTGTCTAGTTGTGGTAGTTGAAGCGGTGTTTCTTCAATGGTAGGGGCGTCATTACTATATACATCGCCATTAATTTTCACTTTGCAATGATAAGGGATGTATATAAGTTTCGGTTGATTGATTTCCTCGTAACCATTCTCTTGGCAAACTTTTTCAATATAAATTTGCTTGAATGGTATAGCAATGAGATATGCATTGGTGATTGGTTCAACGATGTCTTGTTGAATTTGGATGTCTGTTGTTTGGCATTTGATAGAACGTTGTCCCATGAGAATTTCAGGAATACAGTCGTTATTTGAAATTTGAGTTTCGATGAACTGGATACAACTATTTTCAATTCTGATGCAGGTTTCATCAGCATAATGGTGATATGTCGAGTTCAATATTATATAAGGTTTCAAGGGTAGAATGGTTTTATTGGATATAGGGATAGGATAGAGATGGAAAATCTCATAAACGTTTTCCTGGAGTATCGGAAAATGAACAATGAACAGAATTCTTTCATTACTGTAACGAATTTCTGTTTTTAATAATTTATAATACGATTGAGTATTTTCGAAAACTGGTAATCCATTTTTGTATAGAGAAAACATTATTTTTGTTAGCTTTTCTAATTCATCAATTGATAATATAGTACTATGAACTATATTGAGTTCAGCGAATAATATTGAATCTTCGATATTATTTAAGAGAGATAGCATGTTTTGACTATCAATAATCATTGTATCTAGTGAATTTTGTAATCGTAGAAATAATGTATACTTATTCAAGCTTTGAACAATACTTTTAATTTGTTTTTGAATCAATTTTTGATTGCTTGATATTTTCTTTAAATTTTTAACTGTTTCATTCATGAAATCTTGAGTTATAGATAAATAATTTTTCAAATCATGATGTAAATTGTTTTGATTTTCGGACAGTGTTGCAAGAGCATTATCGTATCTTTCACCGTCTTCATCATCTAAAGTGCCAAACAGCCATTTGTGAATTCTACCTCCTACATTTATGAGTCCTCTTTTATGTTTTTTATATGTTTGAGGTTTGATATTATTGAGTTTATTCATAATTTGTTCAAGGAGATAGTTCAAATGTTCATGCATATGTTGGAGTTGAGGATATAATTCGTCTTTAATAGAGACTAGATTTTCAATTGTTTTTGAATTGTCTCTAATATGTTGTATAGGTTTATCAAATTTTGTCAAGTCTAAAAATTTGATGAAAGTATGTTTGTTGAAGGTAATTCTTGCTTGTCCAAGGGAAAAAGGAAGAATTGGGTTAGTCAGAGTCTTCAACTTGATCTGTTGTCCTTCTGTCAATATAATGCCTATCAGGAGTATCATTTGTAGTAGCATCTGAAACAATTCGTTGAGGTTTCAGTTGTTGTTTATGATAGGTTGCTTTACGAGTTTTTAATTTAATATCCTCATTTTCTATTGGTTCAACAGCTCTATAGAGGGGTGTTGTTTTACTTCTCTGTTTGTCATACAAATAGACTTGTTGGTCAAGTTTGATTTCAGGGGGTTCTTTCCTTTCTATGTTAACTTTTTCTAGAGATGCTTTTGCTTTCTCGTTGTTTGTTTTTATCATATCATTTATTATTTTTATGTTTCTGTCATGTTTTTCTAGGTAGTCAGTCATTATTTTTTCTGTGGTTATATCAAGTGGGTTTCCATGATTTAAGTTTCCTTTAATTATTTGAAATGGGGTATATTTAGTTGCCGAATGAATTGTGTTATTATACCCTAAAATTGCATACACCATGTGAGATGATATTGATCTCTGTGGAAATTCTTGTTTTAATATTCTGATTTCTTCTAGTAATGTCGAATGAAGTCTTTCAATGGGACTATTACTATTAGGATTTTTGGGTGTTACATAATGTAATTTTATGTTATGTTTTTCACAAAAATCTTCAACAATTTTATTTTTGAATTCACTGCCTGAGTCGCATGTGATTTTTGAAGGTATTCCGTAATGTGAAAAGAATATTAAAATTCCATCAATAATATTCAATGCATTAGGTTGAATAGGGTATGCTTGAGCGAAACGTGAAAAACTGTCAATCAATGTTAAGAATTTAGTTTTATTTATTGATAGTATATCCATATAAATATGTTCGAAAGGATATTCTCCAATAGGTGTTGGTTTGAATTTTATTTCATATGGGTGTCTTTCATATTTAGATTTTTGACAATCTTCACATGTATTGATATAATCACGTATATCAGTAATCATATTAGGCCAATAATATTTTCTAGAGAGGGCTAATTTCGTTTCATTAATTCCTCTATGTATGGTTTTTGTTTCATGATGATATTTTATTTTCTCTTGTTGTTCTTCTTTATTTATGATATCTTTAAGTAAAATATTACTTTGGATTAATTTAAATGCAGAATTTTTGAAGTAATTTTGAATAGTTGAAACTACAATTGTTTGTAATTCCTCTTGAATTAGTATGCCATATGTATGTTTTGGTTTTAAATAGTTTTTTATTGTATCTACCAAGTTTTGTTGGAAATTTTGGTAGGGTAAAACTATATTAAGTCTAGTTTTATCGAATATTTTCTGTATTGTTACTCGTGGTGTAATAGCATCTCGGCTACAACGAAGGAAAATCTGATTTTGAAATTTATTTAATTCTTGTTCTGAAATCGGTATTTCAAGAACTGGATTTTCTGCACTTGAGTGTTCAGTCTCTGAAGATTCTTCATCTTTTTTCTTTTTTGTAGGTGGACGAATTTGAATGTCCGAAATAATGTTTATTTTCTTTTTCTCTACTTTTGTTTCTTTTTCTGTTTCCTTTTTTATGAGTTCGTTTATATCATCTAGATCATTTAGATCACTTTCTGAGAGTTGAGGAATTTCATAAGTTGGGTCAAATAATTCAGGGAAGTCGTCTTCAATTCTATGTTCTTGTGGGTCAATATTGACTGCAAGTGATTGGGTTTCAATGGGATTTATTTCTATTCGAGATAAAGCGTCTGCAACTTTATTTTGTTTTCCTTTTCGATATAGGATTTTATAATCGAATTCTTCTAGTCTAAGTCGCCATCTTACAAGTCTTGAACTTGGGTCTTTTAAGTTAAATAACCATTCAAGTGGTTTATGATCGGTTATCAGGGAAAATTTACGTCCGAATAAGTAAGGTCTAAAGTATTTTGTAAAATTAACAATTGCTAAAAGTTCTTTTTCAATTGTTGAATAATTTTGTTCTGAACTATTTAAAGTTCGTGAAGCATAGGCGATAGGTCTGTCATTGCCTAGGGTTCCTTGTGAAAGGACAGCACCAATAGCTATATTTGAAGCATCTGTCGTTAATATAAATGGTTTTGAAAAATCGGGAAATTGCAAAATTGGTTCATTACTCAAAAGATCTTTACATTTTTCAAAAGTTTTAATAAATTCGTCAGTGTGTATAATTTTTTCTCCTTTTTTCAAACATTTAGTGAAAGGTTTAGTTATATCTGCAAAGTTTTTTATAAATTTTCTGTAATATCCTAACATTCCAAGAAATGATTTAATTTCTTTGGCTGTTGATGGTAAAGGAAAATTTTTTATTGCTTTTATTTTATTGGGATTTGGTTTTATTCCTTCCGGAGTTATTATATGTCCTAAAAATTCAACATTTTTTCTTAAAAATTCAGATTTGTCTAGCTGAATAGTTAGTTTTGCATCACGTAATCTTTGAAAAACTTTATTTAGATTGCAAATATGTTCTTGAAGTGATGTAGAAAAAATTATAATGTCGTCAATGTATACAAGACAGATTTTATTTTGTAAATCGCGTAAAACATAATCCATTACTCTCTGGAATGTTGCTGGAGCATTTTTTAAACCAAAGGGCATACGAAGGTATTCGTAATGTCCATTTTCAACATTAAAAGCTGTTTTTTGAATTGAATTTGGATTCATTTCAATCTGATGAAATCCAGATGCTAAATCTAAAGTTGAAAAATATTGACATTTGCCTAGCTTGTCAAGGATATCGTCAATGTTTGGTATGGGGTACCTATCGTCAATAGTTTTTTCATTTACTTTTCTATGATCTACTACAATTCTCCATTTTTTTTTCCTGAAGCATCTAGTTTTTTGGGAACTATCCAAATAGGTGAGCTCCATGGAGATATTGATGGTCTAATAATTCCATCTTTTAACATTTTGTCAATTTGTTTTTGAACTTCTTGCTTATGACAATGAGGAAATCTATATGATTTTGTATGAATGGGAATTTCATCTGATGTTTTTATTTCATGTTTAATCACATTAGTGAATTTAAGCGTTTTATTTTCGTTATAGAAAATGTCACTATATTTATTACATAGCTTTAATATAGCGTCTCTTTCTTCTTTGTTCATATGATCTGTTCGAATTTTTTTCGAAATTTTCTTTTGTTTACAGGGGCTTATATTTGGTAATAAGTCTTCTGCGTGATAAAATTCAAAGTTATCTTCATGTATTGGATTACAAGGAAAAGGTTCAAATAATGTTACTGCAATAGTTTTATTAGTATTATTATATATTTCAAATCTTGCTCGAAAGTTTTCAGCAAAAGTTATTGTTTCTGGAACATCTAGATTGTTAAATTGTAATTTTGGAATTAGAATTTCTCCTTGTTGAATTTCAACTGGGAATTTTTGTACAATACTTTCAAAAGCTGGTATTTCAAAAGTATATTGTGTTTCGTGGGGTTGTCTATAAAAGAATGGTATTTCAACATACTCTGACTGTAATATTTGGTTTTTAAAATCAATTCTTAAATTGAGATGTTTTAATTCTTTTAATCCTAGTATACCGTCAAAGAATTCATGAAAAGGAAATAATAAAAATTCTATCATATGGTTACTCTTAAATTCAGGAAAGGCTGGAATAAGTCCTTTATATGGAATAACTTTTTCTCCTAATGATGTTTTTAATTGAGAAGGTTCTTTAAAAATTCTTTCTGGGTAGTATTTTTCTGCAATAGAGGGTCTCAGCATGGAAGTATGACATCCTGTGTCAATAAGTAATTTTATAGGTGGATTTTGTATTTTTATATACGGTAACCCGTTTACTACTGCTGAATGCAACTCTATTATGTGATCTCGTTCATTTGAGGCAGGTTGTAAAAATTTGTCTCATCATCTTGTTCTGTTGGTTCATCAACTTCATCAAAAGTTGTATTCAAATTTTCAAAGTCAAAGTCGTCTTGATCGGGTATATTATTTTCAAATTGCGAGCTAATTTGATGGTTTAACAATTGTTGTGTATTATATGAATATAACTGGGATGTTATATCAGAATCTTGATTGTTTAATTCCTCGCTAATGAAATTTTGTTTCATATTAGGGTTATTTTTGAAAATATTATTATTTGGTTTAATTATTGTTGGATTTCGAGAAGTGGTTGACATCGGTTCAACCGGTGTATTAGTTTGTTTATTCTTTGGTTTCCAGACGTTTTGTGGAGGACCAAATACTTGTTTGTTAGTTGGAAATTTTTGATTTATAGCTTGAGGTTTAATCGCTATAGGTTGGCTTGGAAATTGATTTCTTACATGAGTCTGTATCATGCCATATTGTTGAGATGGTTGCGGTTGTACGCGTTGTTGAACAATTTGTGGTTGTTGGTAAAATTGTTGTTGTAAAGGTCTTTGGGACTTTTGTGGTTGTTGGTTTTGTAAAGTCATATTTTGTATTTGTCTAAAATTTTCATCCTCGAGTACTAAATTCATAGCCTCTTCCAATGAATTTGGATGTTGCACTGAGATTTTATTTCGAAGTCGAATATTTAAGTTTCTCAAGAATACTTTCAATGATTGGGATTCATAATGTCTGATATGAATTCCTTTTGTTGGTTGATCTATATCAGGATCTAAATTTATTTTGAAAATAAGTTTACTACGTAAAACTTGAATTCTTTTTCCAAAATCTAACATGTGTTCATTCTTATTTGGTATCAAAGTAAATAGTTTTTGTTCTAGGTTATCAAGACTCAATCTGTCACCAAAAGTGTTTCTTAATTCATTTTTAATTAATAGCCACGTATTCAATTCTGTTCGTGAACTAATCAATAATTGTGCTCTATCTTTTAATTTGCTCAAAATTATGCTTACAATACATTGGTTGAGAATTTGATCATTACCATGATATCTAGTATGGAATTTGTCAACGGCATTTATGAAAATTTCAAGATTTTCAGAGGATCCATCGAAAGTAGGAATGGTATCTGAATAAATTTTGAACAATGTATAATTAATTTCTTGGGCCATGTTTGTCACGTTCAATGATGAAAATGATTCAATTAAGTTATCAATTTCAGTCATAAAATAAATAGGGATTAAATAGTTTCTAAATCTACTTGGTTTTTTTTCTTGAATCTACTTGTAAAATTACTCAAGAATTCACTTTGAAACTTGGTATTTTACTCTACTCTACTTGGTTTGTTTGTTTGTTTGTTTGTTCCTGTTTTTGTTGATCTGTATCACACAAAAACTTTGGTTTGAGTTATCTGTATCACTCTGTTTTTCTTTCTGTTCGTTTTTCCTTAACCTAAGCTCCTTTGAAATGTTTATGGTAAACAAATTCAGGAAGTACAAAGAGGATACTCGACTCACCGTGATGGTACGACGTAGCAGCTCTAGGGGACTTCGGAATGATCAGCTTGTATTCACCAAAGGTCGCCACCTCCTTCTTGTTTCTTCGAATAGCGGACTAACAGCTGGGCTGACGTGTATTCTCGTTGAAGGGACACTTCCACTATCCTACCGACTGCGCCAATTAAAGTTGCTGGGCAACGATTTGGTTTTTTAAAAATTTCGTTTATTTTTAAAATGAATACAATTGCTCGGTAGCTGTGCTGGATCAAACGTAAAAATCGAACAATGATGCGTTCTCGCGTTTATATAAGGAATATAATGCAAACTCAGCGTCTACGAGCATTGGTAAACACTTGGATTATAACAATAAATGGGTATATTCATTAGGAATATATGACTATCTGCTCTCAGACCGGGCGCAGGACAGCGTTGCCAGATATTTTCTCGCCAGCTCGCGCTCTGTTACTCTGTCCTTCTTTTTCACCCCCCCACCAAGTCCCGACTATCGAACCTCCTTAACCTCGAATGCACACGTGTTTTGTGTATGATAAATAATACGTTGGGCGTTAATGGGTTAATCGACCTCTAACCCTGATACTGAAAAATCAATTAGACTCAACAGTAAAAGACAGTTCTTTCCTTCGTACATGAATAACTATTGTGGAAACGTGATTAAGAAGAAAAAGTAGTGATGTTGCTAGATACCAAGACCTCAGAATTCACTTTCCTCTTCACAAATAACGGTCTACATAGCTTCATGGTGGTAACAAATATATCAATAGGTCGTAGTATTTTTTTATTCCTGAATCATTCTGAATGAGATAAGAATTTTCAGAAGTGGAGATATATAAAACAAATTTAAATGTATATTCTATAGGAATTGGTGTATGTCACCGACGTAAGATTCACTATATGATTTCTTTCCTGATTAGGTATCTCGACAGACATTGAATCATACGAAATTATTATTTTTTATCGATCTCGTACGACCCCTATTTTTCGAATCGAACTTTCTCTCGGGTTCATTGAACATTTCCTAAAGAACTGAGCAACCTTACCACCGCTGTAACTCACCGACGTCAGCACAGAGTTAATGACGCATCACCGGAATAATGTCTAGATCGGCTAGCGTTCCGCGATTTTTATTCATATCGAAATGGAAATGGAAGGAACGGTTGATATCAAATTTCCTGTTCTGTCTTTTGCAGATTCATGACGCCCAATTTCCTCCTTGCCTTTCGCTCCGGTTGGCTCACGAAATCAAATGACTTCTTCGGATAAATCAGCGCGCTGTTCGAAATCAATGAGAGAGCTCTTTCGTTGCGGTTTACCGGAGCATTTTGTTCATCGTTTGAGAGGCGGCTCTTACATCATATCGAGAGGGTATTGAGTTTCGGTACGTGCGAAATGGATCGTTTTGTTTTTCTTCGCTCCGTTCGGTGTATGTTGTCTGAGGTGTCGGGTGCGATTTGGAGGGTGATGACAAGTCGTATCGGTAATAAATATGACTGAATACACTCTTCAGAGACACTCACTCATACTAGTGGAGATGTTAGAGCACGATATAAAGACAAACCTTTCACTTTTTTCTGGTGGATTGAGTTTTTGCACACTGATGGTGAGTATCGGAAATAGATATGACTGAATACACTGTTCAAAGACACTCATCCATACTAGTGGAGATGTTAGAGCACGATATAAAGACAAACCTTTCACTTTTTTCTGGTGGATTGAGTTTTTGCACACTGATGGTAAGTATCGGAAATAGATATGACTGAATACACTGTTCAAAGACACTCATCCATACTAGTGGAGATGTTAGAGCACGATATAAAGACAAACCTTTCACTTTTTTCTGGTGGATTGAGTTTTTGCACACTGATGGTACGTGATCTAAGGTAACTCCCAAGATGGCAACACTGTCAGAGGGCTTAGGTGGGGTTGGTGTCTACCTCGCAGGTGCAATTCCACCTACATCAGCATTTAGAACGAAACCTAAGCGAAGTAAGATGGATCGGATGGTCTCGTTGGGTTCAACACACTTCAAAATATAAGAACACAGTAATGTGGGGTGGGGCATTAGTGCGTTAAAGTGTGCACTCGTACAGCGCATGAGTTGGCCAACATATTGGGTGAGTAACCAATGAAGGCATTCTTGTATTTACTATTTTCACTGAAATTGTTTCGATCATCATTTATTGCATATTTGAGTCGTGAGAAAAGGATTGCATTGCCTTGTTTCCACGCTTTTACCGGGTGTGAAAATATTGAGGCAATATACACCCTTGGTAAAAAAACTGCGTGGAGAATAGAGCATTGGTTCCTGAAGCATGACAAGCACCGTTTGAGGACGGAAACGTTGGTGGTTCTAGAGAATCACTCAAAAAAGTTGTCAATGTAATGTATTCTTCGTAAGTTATGAAAACCATTATTCAAAATGACACCAGAAAGTAGATGTGAATATTACAAAAAAAACTTTAATTTTTTATTTCATTCAAGGAAAAAGACATACACATCGTTCAACGATGCTTTGAACCAGGGAGCGGTGTTGTCAGGTGGTACTCAAGCCAAGATCAACGCATTGATATCTAAATCGAAGCTCAGGGACACGTTGAACATGGAAAATCACTTCAACGCACTGAAGCCTCATCTCGCATTACCTAGCAGAATCCTTGTGACGATTCATTCCACTCATCACATAATATTTAACAAATATATAAAGTGCTTGTTCAAACAGTGCATGTATTTTGTCTCCTCCAACCCTGACTCAACCTCTTACAGTAATATATGCGATACCAACTATGAAGTGCCCACCTAAATTTCCTGAATTTACAGTGATATATTCTGAAAATACAACTCACAGAATATTCTACAAATATGTTCTTCTGAAAATTCTTCTGTATATCCTTCCAAGAATTTCAAATGCATATCCATTATATAATTTTCCATGAATATGTTCATTTTATCATAATATAGAAAGAATAATCTATGAATATCTGGTGCTCTCTGGGTTGAAGACTGGTGGAAGTATTCTCTTATTCCTTTGATTATTTCGTTCAGATTAGCCTCGACTACCTACGAAGGTGCAGAAAGTCTACGAAAGAAAATCTCGCATCTTCTTTCGGTGATATAATAATCGCGAATCATTCTCATTTATTGGCCTCTTATTCGTGCGAGGTAGTTTCCAGCAACAACTCGTAAGTTTTGAAAGAAAATCTTCTGTACTCGTATATCACAGTGCGCAGAAGGCTGAAGCTAACAAAAAGCAAAGAAGTAGTCTTAGTGCCATTTATCCATGAACGAGTTAACCAGAAGCAAACTTTCATTCATACATTCATTAATTTTTCTCGTGGAAAAATTTACATTTTTATAGGAATAGTCATTATAACTACATAACTACATGTATGCCACATACAGAAACGTCACAAAGTCTTTGTTAAATTTAGGCAAAGTTGAAATTCATTTAAAATCAGAAATGAAAATGAAATCGAAGTTGAAGCGACCTTATAAATCATTTAACATCACATCAAAATTAGGCAGAGCAAATATCGCATTTGTAAATCATAATTAAAATATTCATTGTTTCATGAGAATCATTAAGTGAGTAGTATATTTTATTCAAGAGAAACATTTTCAGTTCTTTTTTGAATTCTTTCAAATTTTCACATTCTCTCAAATAAGTGGTTAACGAATTAAATATCTTTGGTCCTAAGTAACTTGTAGATCTGAGGCGAGAGAAAGGAACATAGAGGTTATTTCTCTGCCTGGTGTTTACACGGTGATATTCTATCAGAAAAATAAACCTAAAAAATGGAGAGTCCAGGAAGAGTCAGAATACCAGAACTCTGAAACAGTTCTCTACAAGAATATGTGTTGAGTTTTCCCGCAATACGGCGTAGAATGCGTTTTTGAGCAATGAATACGTCTGGGAATAGTACCGAGTTACCTGTAGGCTTAGATCACACCTATCAAAAACTATCTGTGACGTGACATCTGCATAAATAGCGAAGTAAGCTCGATTCTATATATATTTACTATCATTTGTGTACAACAAAAAGAGCATTGGTCCTAGTACACAAGTACTTTCCAAGTTCTCTAAGATCTTGATAGTTAAAACTGACGTATTGTTTTCTTTACGTTAGAAATGATAGAATCCACTCTAGAGAAACTCCTCTTATGCCATAAGCGAACCATATTATCGTTAAGATTTTGTGATTTACACAATTGAAAGCGCAACTTAGATTTCAATAGGGTTCTCTCCCGCTTCAAGATATTCTGATGATATTTCATAAAATGAGTGGATTGCAGTATCAGTTGAAATTCACGTGCTGAATCCATGTTGGTTCTCAGTCAAGATAGTGAATTTTTCCAAA
The DNA here is from genome assembly GCA_032362365.1 of Zygogramma bicolorata. NCBI lineage: Eukaryota > Metazoa > Arthropoda > Insecta > Coleoptera > Chrysomelidae > Zygogramma > Zygogramma bicolorata. The sequence goes on along the minus strand of JAVJAQ010001206.1, from coordinate 253,466 downwards.
TAATGGCGTAACCTAGGAAGAAAACAGTATTCGAATACTCTCGAAATAGCGTGGGGCTCAGTGACGGATCTTTAATTGGAAAGTAGACAGGGATCATTTTTTTTGAAAATGAGAATCACTTCTAACTAGGGATTCTTAGAAAAAACACCGAGCTGAAAAGATGAGTCAATTTATATGACAAAGAGATGGCAGGTGTAACACAACTTTCAAGAGAAAAGCAAGAACTTCGTCGGGTCCACATGATTTTTTGTTTTTTAATTTTTGACACATCAATGAGTACATTCCTTCCGAAGTAAACGCAGATGAGAAAGAGTTACTTTTAGATTTTTGAAGTGGCTCAAAGGCAACATCGGGGATTTCTCCAGCTATTTCAAGATGAATTTTCAAAAAAATCTATCGAATAAGGTAGCAATAATCTGAGTCATCATATTCAGATTCACCTGATATTATCCTTATATTTTTTTTTTAATTATGTATTATTAGCTAATTCCGATATAAATTTCCATGCAGCTTTTGTTGGTGTATCTTATTCAATAATTACTTTCTGATAAAATGTCTTCTTTGGGTCTTTATTAATGAGTTGTGTTTTTTTTGTATCTTCATGAATAGGTTTGAATTGGATTTTCTTCTTTTTCGAAGCAAATAATTCCTTAAGACCCGAGCTTCACTTCTTCAGTAACCCAAATACTATTGACTGTTTCAACGACGAACTTCTTCTTGAGGGGAAGGGGAACCTCAAAATTATGCAAAAATATTGCATTGAAATAATCGAATGCGTACAGTTGCTGAAATGCAGTAATTGCATTCTGATTTGAATTTCTTATCAGTACATATCCACATGTTGAATTATCTGAGAAATATAAGTTGAGGTTTGCATAAATTTTCCGGTGATCTGAGATTTTATTATTCAATACGATAGGATGTTCAGTTGATGTCAAAATTCAAGAAAGCTTGTTCAATAGTAGATATTGTTGTATCTGTGACACGAGTTGGCGAAAAAACTATTAGATTCGTATTGAAGCTTTCTAATTGACTACTGAGGAACGAGAATTGCTTCGAGTGTGAATACAAATCTATATTAAAATGACCACTCAGTACCAGTTTCGTTCTATATTTCATAAGGTATTCCATGACTTCAGTTAGTCGTGTAAAAAATATGTTAATATCACCCGAAGGTGAACGATAACAGTTGACCGCGATAACAACAACACCGTCCAATTCGCAATGAACAGCACAAGGTTCGAAATCTTTTCCAATACAATACTCACAAAAGTTTAAAGACTTGGAGATTGGCGAAAATCAAATCATCTCGAGGAACAATTCGTTCACGTCAGTCTCAACTACCTACACAGTAGATTTATGGGGTGATATCGCTCAGAATAACTGCTCTCCTAGTTCTCGCCACGAAGAGCGATGCAATAGATTCGGTAGGTGAAGTGTGGGGTTGTTTACAGAAGAAATTTCTGCACCTGTTTTTTGTGATATGGGTGTCAGAATTCATTTCAAATAAGGAATATGCATGATTTTTTGTTTTGTCATGAATCAACCATTTACATCTTTAATAACGTACACAATACTTTATTACATAACTCGTGGGATTGTCGCATTCGACTTACGCCTCGTGCTACAATATTTTCCACTCGTTTGGAAAGCGTCACTTCCGCACAAGTGAAGGTTCCTATTTTTTGCCTACGTAATTAAAATAATTATAAATTAACAGTTTTAAGCTTTCGCTGCAGAATAGCTGAATTTTGTTTTAATCAAATGAAAATACAAGAGATATCATAATCAGACTAATGTAAATCCACTTACGAGTTATGAATTAATATATCTGATAACGTTAATTCAAATCTGAATAAGCTCAGTTGGTAGAGTCTCAGTAAAATGACCGCAAGGCTGTGTGTTCGATTTTTGGCGTGAACCCTTTTTTTCTATTCTCAATTTTTTATGATTAATTAGTTTTTAGTCGAGTTTCGTCCAGTTTCTATGTGAATAATATAAGTGAGAAAAAGCAATTAATAACATCACGTGTTTGACTTTCCTCACGAGTGAGAATAAAGGTCACTTTCCATGGCAGTAGAGATTTCGATATGTGTAACTTTCCTATGTGGTCCTAGGAAAAAATATAAGCAGTCATGGAAATATTACTTACTGTTCGAAATGAAATGTGAAACACTGAATGTGTTCGAGCAGTTCATCTTTAAAACAGTCCTTCACACCGTATGTTAGTTGAGATTGCGCCAAAGCGAAATAAACTGTTTGAAGATGTTGTTGATCCGCAAATGCTTTCAGAAGTTCAAATTCTTGAAGTGTTTCTCCAAATAATTTTAATAGATGCTTCATGTGCAAGCCTCATGAAATATCTTGGTATAATCGGCATCTATTATTATACCAAGATATTTCATGGATTGGGCCTCAGAAATTCTATAATCCACATCAATATCAATATCTTCCAAATGAGGAAATCCTGTTGAATAGGAACAGGGTTATATATTATAACAGCTCTCATTGAAGTTGAGAGTAATTTTTTTCTACTGAAGCCATTTGGTTATTCTAGGAAAATAATTCTCAATATTTTGTTGAAGTCCATTCCGAGTGTTTGCTTGATGTAGTAGATGAAGTATCATCTACAATATCAATGATCAACAATATATATAAATTCCTTTATTTATCTATATACAATAAAAAACAAATACGATACGAAAAATGTTTATTTATGAATTTCAAAATCACATGTGTTTAAGAGAAAAACATTTTAGGGTAAACATTTAGGAAGAACCCACAAGGGTGAAACCCGCGAGTGGTTAAAAACACAAAATGCTTATTTAGCTTACACACTTCATAACTTCGGAGAATAAATAAAAAAAAATACTGGTCACAGAACAGACCCTTACGGAACACTATAATTCTTTTTCCTAGGACTGCTACATACCTGCATCAATTTGCACCTATCGAGTTCGCTCTGACAGATGATATTTTGATATATTTTTCTCTAATCCCATAATATTTCAATTTATTCAGTAACTTTCGATTACTAACTACCTATATTGAAGACTCTCGAGAGATCAACTTATTGTTGGCTTCAATTTATCTAGTGAGTTTGTAAGTAGCATCTTCCGTTGATTTTCCTTCTAGAAAATCAAATTGATTTTCGAACAAAATTTGAATTTATTCATGAAATTTGTGAGTCTGGCTTTCAGTTCATGTTCCACAATTTTTGAAATATTCAAAATGAGTGAAACAGGCTTATAATTCCCCACTTTTTTCCACTTTTATATAACGGCTTGAAAATAGCATGTTTCAATATCGTTGAAAACCTTCCTACCTGAAAACAATAAATGATCAGAACGCTAGAGGTAGAACAATTTTGCTAATAATTTGATTCAGAATTTTGGAACGGATATCATCATGCCCTGGGGATTTTTTCAGTTTCAATTGTATTATCACTGTGTTATGAAATCCCCTAGCGCCGTCGCGCAACGGAAAAATGTCTATCTAAATGTAGGGTTTTCGTTTATAATTATGTTCTCTGCCATAATATTCACGTAATTTTGTACACATTTTCAGTTCTCTTGAGACAAGTCAGACATCAATTCGTGATCAGAATACCCTTCACATTCTTTTTATACACCCATAATTTGTTTCATGTTGAGGTCCATTATGAAATGGAGTAAAAATCTGTAGTAATGGAAAATCTGTATCGTAATTAGTTCATTATGATACAGATGTCATAATTGACATTATGATATTGATTCATTTGGAAACCCAATTCAATGCCGGAAGGCTGCATTAGAACTGTCATTACGATGACAGATTCTTAATCAATTGAAAATCCAATTCAGTGGCAAAAAAATTGTTTTAGAATAAATCAGAATTTCCAATAAAATATTGAACTCAATTGAGACTATCTTTCGTAGTATCTCGGTTAATGCTAAATATACTATTATTTTATTGTTTCGTGTTAAATTTGCATCAATTTTCGAAGTAAGTGCAATTAGTGCATGGTCTGTCATATATCAATGAGAAATTTATGATTCGATATTCTATTGATTTGTATATATCTTACTGCAAAAAAAGATATTATAAGGAGTTACTAGGTATCCTTTTTGGATCATACATGAAGGAAATATCCCCAAAAAAGCTCATGATATTCTTATATTCTTCCATGTAGTCTCTCCGTTCTATCAAATATATGTTCATATCACCAGTAAAAATATTCAATTCATATTTCTCATATTCTATCTGAAAAGTTTTTCATTGAAAATCTTGGAACAAGTACTAGATAAGCGATAAACCGATGTTATTGATATGTTTTGTCTTGCTGTTATAATCATTTTCATAGCTGTTTGATCTGCTGATCCAAAGATATTCTCTTCAATGAATAAAACAAAACCGTCAGTTTGATTCAAACACCCGCCATTATATATATTGTGACATATCCCTCAACATTGGAAATATTCACATCATGTCATTGATGAGTTTCAGTAAAAATAATGAGATCGAAATCTTTATGAAAAATACTAAAAAAGTAAGAACGCTATGAAAAATCATAAAGTATATTTAACTCAAAAATAACGCAAACTATCTCAAGATTGTAAATAGTAGAACAAAAAAGAAGAGAAAAATCATTCGAATTCACTGATGATGTCTAGAAATGCTATAATTTGGGGGCAAAATTAATTTTCTCCTCCACTACATAATTTTTTTTGTGTACCCCTGGAAGCAGCTCATGTACCCCCAGGGGTACATGTACCCTAGTTAGAGAAACTCTGGAATAGGATTTGAAATCGTTCAAATTTTCAATGATTTGTGAAGAAATAGGTTCATTTTCGAAATCACATTTGAAGGAATCCCTACTTAGTTCTAAAAGATAAGTTCGTTCGTATTCAATATTCAATCATTTGAATTTCATCCTTCTTTCCCTGACTCCTTATTATTTCTTCCTCACTTGACGCTTCTTCTCAATTTCTCCCCAGTACATTCAATTGTTGTACTGTATATGACCTATCGTTCATTATCAGTTTCAATCTTTTCATTATGAAACTATGATTTTGGGACCGAGCAATTTCCAGTTGATATCTCAGCACTCTAAACTCTTTTCTATCTTCCTCGAAGAAATCGTCAACTATTGATATACCCTCCTCTCCCAGTTTTTCAACCTATTCGAATCAGAAAATAATGTTGTCTTCTTCAGGTTAGATATGAATTCAAATAGAACTGGTGCGGTCTAACCTTTTCCCAAAGTATAAATAAATATTATTTGTATGGCCTTTTTTAATATCAGTTCTCAAACGTACATTCAGTTATGATGGCAATTTTTCTATTATTTAATTCACATCGATGGAGGATTCAATTCCAACAACGACTACTCTATTATTTTTGACTTCTCTCTTATTCTGAGCACATTTTCCTTAAATGATCAATTTCCTGCTCGGCTCGATCGAGTTTCTTAGTAATGCTGTCTACAGTTTGTTTGAATTCGGCACCATGGAAATGTAACACTCACAAAGTGTGCTTTGGGTGCTGCGTTTTGTTTCAGTAGGTATCAAACAGGTTGAAGCAGCGTCACTTTTTTCCACTTTGTAAACTCCTCAGACAAAATGTTTTCAATGTTTCGACTACTATTTGGCTTTATTGACAAAGCTCACCAACGACTTGTTACTCCGGGGCCCGGAACGACCTGTTCAAAGACGATTCGAAATGTATTGACTGAAGTACAAATTAATTTGAAACGCCATTGAGCCGTTCACAATACTGAGAAACTCCTAATTGCCGGTAGAACACACAAATTCCGGTCGGTAGAGAGAAATCCACATTCCGATATCCTTCGACGAAGTTCAGGATTCTTCTCCAACTCCGTACCGTCTAGAGTCGTCTATAAATGAAAACCCAGAGGAATAATTTGGTTAAAGCAGTTTCGGATTCGTGAAGTTGTGCAAATTCGGCATTCAGGAGGAGTCTGCGATTATTAGAGCTCTCTGTGGACCCTCCGATTATGATATCGTCGAACCGTCACGATATTCCTAACGATATATCAAGTTAGCATGTAATGTGGAATGTATAATAGGTAAAGCTATCGTGGATTCACATGAATTGTTGCTCGGTGTATCGGTTAGGGATTAATATATATTATGAAACTTGATACCGCAGTCAGCGGGAAAAGGTACGGAATACATGGAAACTGTTTAACAATTCGAGTTCCGGAATTGTCTGGTGGAAGATCGGAGATTTCGAATATTACCAGAACCAAAAACAACATTGGTTGGAATGCACGATTTTTGAATTTGCTCTACATGAATCAAATAATTTTCATGTCGGTTTGTTTATGAGAATGAAATGATCTGTTGTACATTCCAGCTAATGAAAAAGGAAAAGCAATATCAGATTTCTGTGTTGATAACTAACGTTATGAGGAATGAAACTCGTCAAACGTAACAAAATGCATTGCAACTCTATACTATAGATATTCAAAGAAAGTAATACGTATATCATTGGTCAGGAAAATTTGCATCTAAGTGAACGTTTCTTACAGACATTCAAATAGTTGACTTACTAACTGTTATTTTCAGTAAAACATCAATGTATATTAAATCGAAATCTCGGTTTCCTTAGAGAAATCAACATATTCGTGAAAAATTCTTGAATATCGGTGATTTTATCGAAATTATTGTTGTCTCTTGGTTTCAAGTTTGGTGAGAAAATTCAAGAATAATTATTCTCAGTACCTAAGCCAGTGCCCAGTGTAGTCAAAATGATTGAAACTCTCAATTAAATGGTCCTTGCTTCAAAATCCGCTTTCATGTGATTCCTTTCAATCTTCTGATCTTCTGGGGTTGAAGTCAGGGGCAAAAATCGTACATGATAATATAAAAGTGATTTTCTTCTTATTTCCCTCGTATTTCATCGAATATGTATAGTTTTCGCTCGGTTCTCTTGTTCATGGAATAGTCATTATTATTGATATCTATCATATCCCAAAAAATACACGTTTGGATTGATTTCACTATCCAAAATTCAACGTTATTCGTAATTCATACAGTGAAATTCGCCATTTACATATTCTGATGGAACACAATTATTAGCATTCCTTCTACAGAATTCCCACCCCTTTGTTGTAAATTTGGTGACCTGTCGAACCCTCTTGCCCAGGGAGATTAAAACATATATCTGAATTCATATTAAAAAAAAATACGTGAATTATTTGACAAACATAGGTACGTCACTCTTATATTTTCATGTACAATTTTCACCCCTCTTTCATTATATAATCTCACGTTCCGATAGATGCTACTTCTGGATTGCATTCTTGAGATGAATCCGTATACAACTCTATGTTGTGTCGCAGTACAATACATCCACTTCATATCACCCTTCGTCATTCTATTCGAATGAAATTTTTTTTGGATGAAGAATTGTCCTATCAAATTCGTCTATTTCTAATCATGTGTGAAGAAGAAACCAAAATTGCGCTGATAACTACCAAAGGGCTGTTAACGGTTAGTTACCACTTATGCCACGATGTTGACAAAAAGTAGAGCAGTTCATTAATCTATTCCATATCTAATATGCCAATGTCCTGTCAGTAAAAATTTTTCTCACCGAATGTCCCTCGCCTTTGGCGTCGGTCCGTTGCCAAATAACGTGTTTCCGGAAATTCTGATGAAATTATTTTGCCAACTATCAATGTCCTTAGGATATCACATTTGAAAACTTACTCGCATGACTCAAGAATTTGGCCCTTGTCCTCGATCAGTCTGGAAATTAATTTAGAGAAAGTGCTTTCATGAGCCACTCTGTATACTTTTTCGTCAAAATTCGTACATATATTATTTCCTCATTCGAATCTGGAACAAAATTATGAAAGTAAACATGACATGAAGAGATTTCATCGTCAATGCATATGAATGCAGGTTTGACAAATTGTTTTGTGTTCTTTTGTTTTGCATTTTCCGGTCTGCTCGCATTTGAATTGGTCCCGTTTTTGTTGGACCAAGTGTTTTAATTAAATTTAAATATGCATTACGACGACGCTCCGTTCTTATTTATTTGGCTGGGGTTAATTAAAAGCGTTAATTTCGGTACGACTTTATCCCTTTCCTAGTAGAATTCATTATTTAAAATTAAAATGAGATTTAATATCTTTAGGGGCAAAGTGGTGTTTTTGAATTGTTCAAATACCTTTCTAATTAATTGGAATGGATTAGCAGTGATATAAAATTCATTTACACGCACAGGCGAGATGATTCGCAATCATAACATTGCCTTATCTTTCAGTTTATAATTATACCGAATATACAGCAATATACAGGGAATTAGAAATGAGGCCAAGTAAATGGTGGCGAAATTTTTCCTGTATATGAGCGAAAGAATAACCTTCGTTCATAAACTTCCAGATTCATTTTTATAGATAGGTACAAGGTAGATTGATCTCTATTGAAAACTGTTACCAAACAAAGAACGTATATAATAAATACATATCGAATGAGGCAATACAAACAAAACGGTTGAAATGGATTTTGTAGTCGAAAATATCAAAGTAAAGTTTTGATTGATCAAAGAAAACGATATTTTGAGAAAAAAAAAGAGATATCGAATATGAAATAGCACTGTTAAAAGTTTTAGATGGAGAAAAACGTGAAAAGGGAGAATGAAATATATGTCTGAATTCCCATTTTAAAAAAAGAACGCAAATTAGTTTCCAACCATACGTCACTCTTATATTTTCATGTACGATTTTTGGCTCTTTTTTTTTATAATCTCACGTTGCAACAGATGCTACTTCTGGATTATATTCTTGAGGAGAGAAATTTAAATGAAGAAGTATGTGAAGTATTATTCTTTTTCATGTCACAATTATATTTTCTTCCGCACTCAGAATCTGGCGAATTCAAAATTCCGGCCGAACCGCGTCTATAATTTTGAGTCGGTCGACGTTTCTGTTCCCATTTCGGAGCCGTTTTCAAAACGGAGTGATTCGGCGTCTAGGTCTAAGTCTCCAGAATGCCTGTGTTTCTTCACTAGCGATCGAGGATTGAAGATTATTGGGAATTGTGTGTTTATTTATAGAAGGAGGAGGCGTTGGACCGATGACAGAAACTACGGATAAGTACTCGAGTGAGAGATAGGGGAGGTATGTCGGGACAGAAGTGATTTCCAGGACTGTGGGGGTCTTCGTAAATCGTAGCGTTTGTTTAGACGATCAGGTCTTTTTTCCATTTCGATGGCTTCGCGGATAATTCTGGTCTGGAGGGTTTTGGCCGTTGCAATGACTTTTGAATTTTTGAAATATATTATGTGGCCTGTTTCTAGATGATCCTGAATTGATGATATTTGAATTATGGATTTTTGGAAGGCTTTATATTCGAGGAATGCGTGAAGATTTTCCCTCGGAATAAGAGCTTTCTTCTGGATATTGGAGCTATTGATGAGGATTCTGGTCTTTTTCTCGAGATACCCTGTGGGGTGTCTTGTAGTATGTTGGTATTCAGGAGAGTTGATTCATGTTGTAATTTTCCTAACATGTGGTGTTGAGAATCAGAATGGCGTTGCCTTTATCGGCCATGGTCAAAACCCTTCAGACTAGAATTACCCGCGAAGCCACCGAAATTGAAAAACGTTTATTATATTAACGATCGCAACGATTCTAATGAAATATCTAGTGGCACTGTTCTATGAATTATCTTTTTTGTCGGGGTTTTTTGTAACTATTCCCTATTTTTGGTTCAATATGTGAAAATTTCCTGTGAATTCTACCTACTGGATTCAAATTTCGGTTGCGTAGCTTGAAACCTGAGAAGGAAAAGCGACATCCATGTCTTGTATTCCCTACCTATCTCGCCATATAGGCAGGGGAGTAGGATCTTTCTTTCCTTCTGTGGATGGATGAAACGCATTTGAATAATTTACGAGTTTCTCTCAACAAAGGGTGTTCGTATCCTTTTCAATTTCACTTTCTCCAAATGAGTTTTTTATTTGACTGGATGGTGGCCTGTAATTATTTTTGGGAACGCCCCTGAGAATAACCACACTCCGAAACTCCCATTCTCCTTTTTGTGTCTGTTCTTGGGCTAATTCTATGAATTCGTCCGGAAAGATGCTGTATGTTCTCGGGAGTTATTTTGATTTCGTCTTCTGTTACTGTTATTTCCATCGTCATCCAGGATGATCTTCACGAAATTTTGCATGATATTTCAATACTTGAGTAAATGACGTTTCTCTTGCTCGATATTATCGTTCACCTGGTATGTAAACAATTTGATTCATCTGAACCCTCATTCAATTTCTGTCAGTCGTAATGGATGTATTCAATGTTTCGACACCATTATTCCTTCGATGCATAATGGCCCCTGATGCGCATGCCACCTTGGTCATGTTAGCTATAGGCCGGCCAGCTCCTCTTCAGTTTGGGCTTCATTCATTGAGTGAATAAAAAAAGGAGTCATAAGTTCCGTTTCTAGGAAGATGGGATCGATCTGTGGCATCTGCTTGAAGCTGATGAGCCGAGAGCTAACATGACCGAAGTTTACGTGCCTTAACATTGAATGACTGCCACCATTTAGACTGACAGTGACTCCAAATTTTGTCTTTACTGATTATTAATACTGCACTCAAGTATAAATGAAGTTTCCTGCATTGACATCGGTCGGATAAATCAATGCCTCTCGTAGTATATGTCAAGGGACTAGTTGATACCTGAGCGATGTATAAGTAGAATGAGACTACCGTTTGGAAACATCGTACAAATTTCTTTCGATAATGGTTGTCGTTGTTTAGTGCGCAGGCTTATATTCGAATCAGATTCCTCAATTTCGGTTCAATGCGCTGTCACGGCCGGTATATTTTTTGTGATTCAGTCTGAGAGGCAGTTGTTAGTTGCCTGAATACCAATCCTAGTAGGTTGGATACCTTGCTAGAATACCCAACCGATTTAGAAGCAATGTGAGTGTTTCTGGGTTTCCCTCAATGCAGTTGAAATAGCGAATTTGCTACTAAATAATCGAAAAAATTCCTCAGAGTGCCTCAGCACACTCAGCACCCAAGCCTCCTGATCATAGTCGTGAAACTGTCAGAAAGGAAGAAAACAATCAATAATCATGGAGCGGAAAAATGTCCTTTCTGATAAGGTGAGATGTGATTTTCTCGAGTGGAGATAATGAATGAATTGCTGAGTGCCTCGGCAATTAGATACGTCATGTGTTTCATCTGTTTTTTAATCTGCCATGGCAACATTATATCATTCCTTTCGGCGCCACTGTAACAGGTACACTTCATCTCCCTTTCTCTACAGTTACATAATAACGTATCACACCGAAATTCTCGTTAAAGTTTCGCTAATTGCCCTCACACTCAGAGTTAATTAATATCGCGAGTTGTGTCATCGTTAACTTAAAACGACATGTAAGTGAGGATTTGATGAGACAAATTACTCCTAAAGGCACAAGGAGACTGCCTGGGGACGAATATCTGGAAATGAATAAATGATAATTAGAACGTATTGGGCCTCGGGAAATTTTCTCGCGGAAGAATGAAAATTCATCACAGAGTTTAGTGGGGTGGAGCACGATGCATGGTCGGGTAGAACACACACCACCAGATCTGGAGTCATGCATATGCCACTTCGTGGTTAAGAATGGGCAGGAAACGTTATTTGCGTCAGTCTCGGGAAAAGCGAAGTATTTACTCAGTTGGGCCGTTGTTTGGCTCAGTTTCATGAAGAATGATTACGCAGGGTTCGAATTTATCTTCTGGGTGTGGAGTTTGAAATTGGGTTAATGTCCTACATTAGACTGTCTGGAATGAGGGAATTTCAATGGTATTTTGGGTTCGCTATATCGAGTCTCACTACCAATGTACTCCCAAAATCACTTTGGATTTGCGGATTTCAACACTTTGAGTAATGGACGACAGTTTTGCTATCTAACGAAGTTCTTCGTATAGGAAGTAATCATCTTTATTTCTCTAGCTTTCCTTCGTAATAACAATCTTTCATTCAACTTTGGTGAAAATGATTCATTTATATAATTACAAGATATTCTGTATCAATCGGTCAGTCGGTGAACACGCATGTTCGCAGAGCTCCGGAAGTATTCATAATTCAATGATTTAGCCACCGTATTCAATATTGGAAAGTATATCAAACTGCACGTTAGACTCCAAGCACAGTGAAAATAAGATAGTTCGAATTGAAATCGATCTGTAAGTACAGTTTTTATTACGGAATCATCTGAAGCTGGCAAATCATTGAGACCAATCTCAGGTTGATCAGCGGATATCAAAATGTCATACTGTGGAATTTGTGGAGAACGACCCTCAGCTAAACTTAAAATAAGCTGTAGGTGCTGCTCTAAGGTTTTTCATGCGAGCTGCATTGAAATACCCGAAGAAATGATATCATCTTATAGTTCTGGTGAATCGATTTGGCTGTGTGCTATATGCAATGATAAGGTCACAAATAAAAAACGTTCACACACTGCAGTAGCTGACGCAGTTACAATTACTGAAATTCGCGACACTGTAAAAATAATCTTAGATAAACAAAATATGTTTCTCCAAACCCTAGAAAAGCACGATGCCGAAATTCAGGAACTGAAAAGCGATGGTCTTGAACACAAGACTGAATCCGATATTGTGAATGTTTATCGAGTTCGAGCAACTGTAGGAAATAACTCCAGTCTTATTATTTGTTTCTCGAGACAGAATCGCAAAGAAGAATTTCTGAGGTGCCGCAAAATTAAACGAGACTTTTCCACTGACGATTTAGATACTTCTCTCAAAAAACTTGTTAGTGAACCAATTACTATATATGTGAATGAATATCTGACAGCTTATAATAAGACATTATTTATGAAGGCAAAGGATTACAAAAAAGAAAATAATATCAAATATTTATGGATCAAGGGTGGTAACATTTATATGAGGAGGGCTGAGGGTACAAAGGTAGTTCTGATTAATACGGAAAGTGACATTCAGAAAACGTAAACATGAGTCATTTATTTCAAGATCGTCCAGCGTACAAACACTTTTTTGCATACTATTTGATTTTATGTCCTGTCTTTCCTCAAATAAAAATATAAAAAATCACTACATACAAAATGGCGAAATTAAATATTGGAATCTTCAATATAAGATCTATTTTGCCTAAATTTTTGATTTTTAGCGAATTTGTGAATGGTCAGGATTATGACATTTTATTGATCACTGAAACCTGGCTTCGTGCTGATATCGATGATGAAATGGTTTCGTTGAAGGGTTACAGGATGTACAGACGTGATAGAAACTTAGGTAGGGGGGGTGGTGTTCTTATTTATATCAAGCTATCCATCAAGAGCTCATTGCTTGAATTTTTCCGAATTAGTGAATGACACAGAGCAATTATGGATATCATTCTCGAATAACGACTCAACAAATTGTATTGGGTGTATATACAGGGCACCAAATCAGTCAATAACCAATTTTCTAACATCATTCGAAGAAACCTTGGGTATAGTTTCTCCGAAATTTGATAACGTTTTTTGCGGAGGAGATTTCAATATAGACTTTCTCAACACAACATCAAATGGCTTCAATAGTTTAACCTCTCTTATCGAAAGTTTTGGCCTTTGCCAGGCTATCAACGAACCCACTAGAATAGGTACCAACAGTGCTACATTGATCGATTTATTTCTGAGTTCTGAACACGTGGAAATATTGGAATGTAAAACTTTCGATCTCTACAATATATCTGATCACAGCTTTATTAGTTGTGCAATTGAATTAGACATTGGAAAAACTGAACCGCTTTTTTGCTCCTATAGAGATTTCAATCACATAAATAAGGAAGCATTCAAATCAGACCTGGAAACTATAAATTTTGATGAAATTTTTTACGAACGAGATATCAATAGGAAAATAGAAATTTTCAATCACCTGCTTCTGGAACATTTTGATAAACACGCCCCTATAATAAGATCTAGAATTACTAAGAAATACGCACCTTGGCTCACCCCAAACTTGAAAAACATCATCAAACAAAAACAGAAGGCTCTGACCAAATTCAAAGAAACAAAAAATTCTCGAGATTGGCAATATCATAAAGAAATGAGAAACTTTTGCAATTCGGCAGTGGAACAACAAAAAAAAACACAATTTTTCCAACATTGTCAAGAATGATAATACCAATAAATCCCTATGGAAAACTTTAAAAAACCTGAATATTCGGCCACAGAAAAACATTTCTGATTTACCCAAAGAATTGAATGACGCTGATGAAATAAATAGACATTTTATAAGTGCCTCGCAGGAAAATAATATTCCAAATGAAAATACAATCAAGTTCTATGATAATAATATTAAACCAGGCTCCGGTACTTTTTACTTCAGTACAGTCGATATTGATACAGTAAAAAAATATCTCTTCGAAATTAAATCTAATGCAACAGGAGCAGACTGGTTGAACTTAAAAATGATTTTACTTTGTTGTCCACGTATAATGTTATATATTGTCCATCTCGTGAATTATTGTATAGAACATTCCATATTCCCTGACTGCTGGAAAATCGCACACGTACTTCCTCTTCCTAAAATAAAAAAACCTCAGAACTTCGAAGACTTAAGGCCCATTAGTATACTGCCTGCACTCTCGAAAATACTTGAAAAAATTTTGAATGGACAAATGAGAGAATATCTACAAAATCACAATCTACTACCTAAGAATCAATCTGGGTATCGACCCAATCACAGTTGCACTTCGGCACTTTTGAAAGTTACGGATGATTTATTTACTGCCCTCGACAATAATAACTTAAGCATTCTTGTATTACTAGATTATTCGAAGGCCTTTGATCGCATTAATCATGAACTCCTTTTAGCAATTTTACATTATAATGGTTTCACTAATAGTGCATCCCTAATGATGAGGAACTATCTCACAGGTCGTATCCAGCTAGTTAAAACTAAAAAAAAATATTCGTTACCGTTGAGTCTCACGACCGGTGTCCCTCAAGGGTCCATATTAGGACCTTTATTATTCATGATTTATACTGCAAATTTATCGTCTTCTTTGTCTCACTGTCACTCCCACTATTACGCAGATGACACGCAAATTTATCAGTCATTCACTACTGAAAATATACAGCAGTCATGTTTAACTCTAAATGAAGACCTCAATAGACTATCTAATGTCTCGAAGGATCACTGCTTGATTATCAATCCTGCAAAGTCCAAGTTGTTGATTTTTGGGAATAGGAACCATAAAAATTATCTGAACCAAATCGGAATCACAATTGGTACGCAACCCCTTGAAGTTGTAGAGTCAGCAAGAAACCTGGGAATAATTATGGATACGCAGCTGAGATTCAGCGGGCATGTAACAAAATGCATCAAAAGCGCATATTGTAACCTTAAATTGATATCTATAATCTTTCCAAAGTATTAAATGTCAAAACAAAAAAGATATTGTGTGAAACCCTAGTTCTGAGTAATTTCAATTTTGCGAATATGGTATATTATCCTAACCTTACAAGTCACGATCAGAATCGTATTCAAGTTGTGCAAAATGCTTGTGCTCGCTTAATTTTTGGGATCAGGAAACGTAACTCAATTTCTCATAAAATCCAAGAGTTGAATTGGTTAACAATGAAACAGAGATGGATATTGCAGACGAGCTGCTTCACACATAATATTATTCAATCAAAAGAACCCAAGTATTTATATGAGAAATTTTTATTCAGGTATGATGTTCACACAATTAACACCAGATATCAATTCCACCTAACGCCCCCAGTACACCATACTTCACTCTACCAACGCTCGTTTTTATACACAGTAACCAAAATATACAATGCCATTCCTGACTCGTTGAAAATCACGAATAAAAATAAATTTAAGTTTGAACTGAAAAAAATTCTATTCGAGGATAGACTGAACATATTATGAGACTTTCTACGCTGGATGAAAAGATATGATACCCAAATGATACTGCTTCCTGCCCCCAAAACCTTCCCTCATTGTGTTGCCATTTTCCTCAACGATCATATTGATATTCATTACTATCATTACACCTCCTATGAATTAAGTGCCTGAATACTTGGACATGCTTCAGGAATATTTGTGAACATACTTGCCTAATCAGAATCTCTTTATATTTTTATGTATATATATATATATATATATATTTTATTTGTCACGGGTTGAATGGAAGAGCAGGCACCAATATCTTCGGATAGGGGTGACTGAATTCCGCCCTTCACACAACTTCATGTTCTCTTTGTTTATGGAACTGTATAAAGGAATGAGTGTGAATAAAGACATGTTTTATTATTATTATTATTATTATATGTTATATTCATTTCCACTCCAGAATGGGCTCTTTACCTACGATATATTTCAAATGAAATTTCATCACACATTGCTGGAGTAACTAAACAATCCTGAGGTACAATTAATCAATATCAATTCAAGTTTTCTTGAGAAACGATTATTGAATAAGCTTTACTTCAAGTGAACTTTGAACAGAATCTGATGATTATGTTCACATACTATTCTTATTTTCATTCATTTGCTGATGAAAGTTGGCAGCTGCACTACTAGTTCCATACTGGGGCTGTATTCTTGAGATAAATCTGAATACGACACGTTGTATTATCTCGCATCTCAACACATCCAGTCTGTGATTCTATTCGAATAAAAATAAATCTATATGAGTCAATAATTGGACCCCTGATCTCAGTGGAACGGATTTGTGCTGTATTTCAATGTGCCTATACACATATAATGAATTGTTCTAAAATTGTTAGTTTTCGTTAACCAGCTGACGAACGTCAACCCTCAGAAGTCGAAACTTGTGCGAGCAATGGATCAACGAGGCCTTACCTTTTAACGTGCGATCACCCAGCGGAATTGAGGCCGGACTTTCAATCTACGAATAAGAGACTGTCGGCTTAGCTCTTGATAGCCAATGAAAAGACTTGATCAACCACTAAAGCGTGAATGAAAAACCGGACCTGAAAAGCTATATATCTGTCTGATTGTTGTATTTCAAGGAAACGTACTTTCGGGCCCGTGAGAAAATTTGCTGAGTATTATGAGATCTCTTGGGGTATAACGGACTGGTTTCTTCAACATAAGATTCAATCCGTTCATCAGCCTCTGAGGTAATTAGCCGATACTTGATGAAAATCCATGATGATGTTATGACAAAAACTTCATTGGGTCATTCATACCCAATTGACATATCTCCTCTCTTATTGGAAGAGTCGGTGTGTTCCAAGCCACTGACATCCAAGTTTTATAGATGCGTTCTGTCAAAGACAATATCATGACCCGATAGAGCGTGTTCAGCCACCAGCAATTTTTGTGTCCGGCTATATCGACAACTCCTTTCGTCTTCCGTTTACCGATTTTTTGCTCCTTTCTGTGGTTTCAATATGGACAGAACCACAACGGCACGGTACACTCTCGGAGTAGATGATGGATCCGTAGGTCTTTTGCAGTTCTGAGGCTTTTCTGATTTTTTATCGTGTGCTTGAAAAAGGGTTCTCATTCCATGTTCTTTCAGAAGTCTACCAATGCGGTCTATCACATAGTTAATATAGGGCAGGAAAGTAAATATGAGTCGTAAATAGCCATCATCTGAAAAAAGAACATTCCACACATCTTATCAGGAAAATCAAATATTTGGCATTGAGTCTGAATGATATTCTGGTGAGTTCCAATACGGCATCTCTAAACACAAATGTTTCGATTAATAAAACTCTGAACTTGAATAACACCTTTCTTTCTCCAGATATAATCGCCCTGTTTGAGCACTGTCTGACTTCAACGTATTTTCAGTGGGATGGAAAGTTCTATAAAAAAAGGTTGCTTCTTAGGAGTCCTATAGAAGCAAACTGGGGCATAGGGTATATAGGCACACACACAGATCGATAACTGAACAAGAATCCCAACCATCACCCGCAGCAGAGTGGTAATGAAATGTTTTTCGGAAAGAGCGGAACGCATTCCTTCTCCAGGATATTTTCATTCGAAGAACACCTTTTCAGATAATGGGTACCACAAGGCAAAAGTTTACCGAATGAATAGTGCCGAACGTTAATGGGCACCCTATATTATTGGTGTGTATTGCATTGAAAGACTTCTGAAGAAACCTTGAGTGAGAGCCATCATCAAGCTCACGACAAAAAATCAGATAAGCCTCATATCTGTAGAAAACCAACTCGACCCATTGTCTACTCCTGATGTGTATTGAATACCTAACGGTTGTGGTGCTGTGGCTGTGGAACCAAAAAAGCAGCATAAGCAGACCACGGTTCAGAAGCCTTTTCTGATATGGGATCTGCATTGATGTGTACAATTGTTAATAAACTAATATCACGTTCGCATAAACCACCAAAGGAAATGGTAACCAAAACCATTATTCACTTGTCTATTACTAATAATGGAATTCATCGATCTCCAGAAACACATATAGACATATTGCCGAGTTATAACCATTATTTCATTGTTTGAATTCATTGGTACATTACTGAAATGCATATTGAAATGAACAATGGAATTCTCCTACATTAACCTGAGTTATTACAATGAATAAATAACTCAACTCAGTTGATAGTGAAAAATACATCACAAGAACGATTGACTAGGATAAGTAGATCAACAATTTTATTATTCCCTCCACATTTCGGTTCTTCTCGGTATACACAGCGTAACCCGACTGACTAGTAAAATTCATGACACGAGCTCTATTTGAATAAAAGAAACACTTCAAAGTGATGTGACTATATTCCCATCCGAAATGACCATTGCGCTCTCGACTTTTATGCTAGTAATGACAGCACAGACTTGAATTTGATAAAAGTGTTATCATTCCATAGTCTGAAATGGTGGTAGTATGGAAATCTTGATGATATGACTCTTTCAAAGATGATATCATCCTTAATGGTTCATTGCACATACAAAGTATAAAACTGTAGAATTCGTTATATTCTGAACTGAACTTGGGAATTTCTCCACTGGAAATTTATGTTTAACATTTCACCCAAGATACATTTCGATTTAGTCGAATAGAATAATATATGATCAATAAAATATTACCCCGGCATAGAATAATCAAAATTGAAAATATATGCATTCAGAAGTCAGCAATTCATCACGAAAATCAGTGTATCCTGAAAAAGAAAGTTATTGGTAACTGTTGGGTCTATTTTGAAAATTGACGATATTGTGAACAACTATGGCATACGATCTGGACTTTGATTCAAGCTAACTTATTCTAGAAAATTCAATAGATAACACCGAAATGTCAATTGAAACTGATGACAGACTTGTCACGAATGGAATGTATGAAATTTTTTTGTGAAAGTTTTCAGTAATTCACCCTCTTTCCCATTGAAGAGCTCAGGAACCAATTGTATCTGGGCGAAACGAGATATTGAATGGGTTGGAATGAATGAATTTTGCTTCGTGTAAATATTCCTATGTTTGCTATCTATTTGATTCATTTTTCAAATGCTTGGTATACGAATTGAGCAAGGAAAAGTGGTTTCTATGTAACCCAGTGCCCGTCGTCGTACACGTACCAATCAATAGAGATGTTTTGTAATTTTTTTTCTATTTCAATTCTTTCAGAGAAGTTGTGATTTTGATTTTTTGATTTGGAAGAGAAAAAAAAATTATCCATCTAACTTATTCTAATCCTTGTTTTCTCATTTTTGCTTGAATCACAAAGCCGAATTGAGCTTTTGCTAAGATGTATCAGTGATTGTCACCTTTCAACTCATCAAAGTTTCAAATAATATTCAACATATCTATTTTCTTCTCGAAAATCGTCAATTTTTTCTTGTCGAATTTCAGTTGAGAACTACTGCAGCAGAGCTTGGTAATCATTCCGAAACGATTAATGTACTAATGAATGAAATATAGACATTACCTGCTCTCCACAGCTTCCTCTGAGAAAAATTAGACGCCTTCGAAACAATGCCATATTTTTTCTGTCCATATATGCATTTTTTTCGTCAAATGCCTGTGATGAAACGTTTTATTCATTGAAGGAATATCGTTTTATTTTCAAAAAAAAATGGAATTTTTCCTTGCGATAATTCAGTATCTTTTTTTTATTCGTATCAATTCAAGATTTTTCTGTATTCTCATTGATGATTGTTTCCATCAACACAAATGATGGAGGAAACATTTTAATGGTAGACAGCTTCTGGTAACTCAACCAGGCAACTGTTGGTAGCTCACTTATTCTAAATATCAGATTATCAACAAGCAATTGACAATACCGCGAGGGTTCCTGATGTCTTACATTTTTCCGATGATAGTGAGGGTAAAGGAGAAACAGTACAAAAATCATCACATACTTTCTTCTTTTCTGACTCAGGCTTGGTATTTGAATAAAAAAAAGCTACCAAGTAACAAGCGAAAACAGGAGGAAAATAAGATATAGAAACAGAAATTGATGATATGCAAACAAAAGGAGTTTTCTGTTTGGTATTTCATTTTAACATTGACGTGAATTTTTGACAACGATTTTGTAATGAAAGTTTCCTGCTTGTTTTTTTTTCGAACCATAATCTACTTCAACTTCAGAATACTTTATCGGTGTACAAAAAGATGTATTTCATAGCAAACACCAACTTCGTCATAACACAATAATAACTGACCGGTCCTACTACTGTTAGCCACCAGTATTTTAAAACCTATAAATGAGTTTTGTGACAAAAAGCAGTATCCATTAGAAAATCATTGACCAGTAAGTTGATTCTCAAATAATTCATATGGAAAAATATCCTGCGTATAGCTATTTTGAATAGGTTTCTTCAAAGAGAAGAAACAAATCCCTGACATTTTCAACTTACATATTTCACATACACATCCAAATTGAATAAACAAAATCCTTTCAACGTGATTATTTCCGACTGTCGAGTTACATGATGCAAAATCCATTTCTAAGTCCCAATTCCATTTTATTCCTCGAGGTGACATTTCCCTTGATACAAGAAGATTTGGAACTTTCCCATGGCAAGCCGAGATAAAGCTTACAAAACAAAGTTAGTTTTTCCAGTGAAGCTGAACTTTTTCAGCGAGCGTTCAATTATTTCATCATTTCTCATCAGATTTGTGAAAGTGACGAGTGGAACCGAAAAAGAGATTAGTAATTTGTTCTCCTTTCAGTCGGCGACAAGTTTTTAGCTACGAAATAAATTTCTTTGATTCTCCAAGCGAAATGATTGGTTTCGATATTGTATCGAGTAGGGACTCTCTGACAGAGTGGGATAAATATAAAAAGTATGTCCCAGTTTTTCAAAGTAATTTCAAATGAATGATGATTCAATTTTCTTACTGTATCTTCAGGTTCACGTGAAAGAAAAACCCGCAACATTTAAAATGTCTTGAATACCCACAACCCGTGTATGTGGGTTTAATGATTGGGTTACATGGTATGAAGTTGCCAAGAGAAAGATGAAATCTTGTTTAGAAATTATATTTGTGTCGATAATACAACATGTAATTCATAACTTGATGGAACTTCTTATTGTATCAAGAATAGTACACCACTATTCAATATAGATTATGAATACATGGAAAAAGACCCAAGAAGATGTATGAAAATGATAGATATTCATATACCAGAAGCAAGCCATATACAAGTATCGGTTAGATGAAACTGTTTAAAAAAAATTCTAATGTGACAACAATTGTTGAAAATTTTCAATTGCAGAAATAGCCCAATGCCGATTTCATTTCAAGCAATTAGAGAAAGCTTTCAAACTATGATATCAAGGAAATAGTAGGTAAGATAAAAGTCCCGAAAACGGACAGTGTCCCAAATTCGGACACCATTCTTTTCAATGAATAAATTAACATTATGTGTCCATAAAACTACAAAATTGACACAGGAGAGACACCTATAGTTATAATTTCATATTAGTCACTATGAACTTCAGTGATACCAACATTTCTGACATTTGTTTTCGCGCGCTGGAATAGGCTGTACAGTTGTGAGTGCAAACCGCTGTAATTCTTATAGTGAATGTGAATTCAGAGATTTGTTCAGGTAAGTTTTTCATCACGTTATGTTCAGTATTACATGTTTGATGGTTGTAGTGAGTGAATGGATGATGATTCTGTACATTTTCACTGAAAAACTTCGTTTTTAAATTATAACCTAGAAATTATATGGGTGTCCAAATTAGGGCCACTCAATACTTCATTTACCTAATTCTGACATGGGGTGTCCGAATAAGGTTCATTGAAAATATTGATCTAGTGCTTGTTCTGTCCTTTTTCAGTTCAATGAAATACCATATTTCATTTCCTTCTTGTGTTCAGTACGAAATAAGTATAATACCCTATTTCTGACACAGAGTGTCTTAATTAGGTGCTGAGATGTCCGAATTAGGTTCGTGAGTTTCTTGTTGACATGGTTTTATTTTTCCTTCCAGAATGTCTGCAAGAAAAAATAAAAATTATACATTGGAGTCTCTCAATTTGGCGTTAGAAGCTATCAGACATGGAATGTCTGTGAAAGGTGCCTGAGATGGAGAAGTTTGTTGTATAGTAATTTCCTTTGATGTCTGAATTAGGTGCAAAGTGTCAGAATTCCAGACTGTGTCCGAATAATGTACTCACATGTGTCAGAATTTGATACCAAATAGCACACCCAGTGCCAGAATTAAGTTCACTAGCACACAACGAAAAAAATATATTTTGAGTAAAAACTTTGTTTTCATCAGTTTTATACCTAATGAATATTGTCCTAAAACTATACATGTAACAAGCTGTGAAAATTTTTTTGCAATATTCATGAATGTAGCGTTTCTGCAGGTATTTTAGTTCTACATACACCTTAACCTGTCCGAATTTGGGACATTTACCTTATATGAAGAAATTCGATTCGCTGAAAGTTGTTTCAAATCACTATCTGAAGTTCCTATGGAATTCAATAAATTCCATATTGAAATTGCTATGAATTTTTTGAATTTGCACTTTATGATCACAGAATTGAGTTGGGCGAAATAATCAGATAAAAGTTCTCCTGTTAAAACCAAGTGTATATTTTTGATTCACAGATAATACTGTTCAGTTTCTTGAATAAAAAAAAATCGATGATATTCATACGAATTTTCGAATTGTTTTCAGTAGTAATAACCCAAGGATATTGATAATTATTTGAAATATTTATAACAGATTTCTAAAGCTTGTTGCAAGGAAACAGACCGACGCCGTAGGCGGAGGTCTGTATCCTATTAGCAACAAGCTTGAGAATCAATTTAAAATTGACGCCAATTCTTCCTCCCGATTTCCATTTGAATGACACTTTCCATCATTGCAAAAGTACATAAATGCTTTCCATACAAATTCTTGACTGTGAACTGTAATTTTTGGTATATTTCATTTAATTCAATGACATAACAAAGTAAAAAGAGCCCATGGGATCTTTTCGGTTATAATTGCACGAGTGCATAAAAATTACCGATCATTTTGCAAGAAAGCGTGATATCTAAAAATTGCAAGTTTATTTTCATATTTTGGCGAAAGTATTTTTCACAAAATATGAAAATAACCGAATGAAATTTGTATAAGATATCACGCTTGAATGCAAAATTATCTGGTCATTTTTATGCACGAATGTAATTCATTGGAATATTTCACGAATAAAGAAATTCTCAAGGAAATGTTATTTTTTGTTCATTTATACTTTCCTCTATAGATTTTATGGAGCACTCACCAAAACGCGAAATGTTTTTCTATATTTGAAGTCTATCTGACATTTATTTGTGTTGTTTACTGACGTCTAGCGATACGGTTTCAAACGTGTTGTTATGGTGACTTGATACAATGCAATTACCGCTGTCAGTTTTCGATAATTGCATTGCTCTTAAGGTAAGCGTCCATAGGTACGCATCGTACGTATCGTACGGATCGTATAAAACGGATCGATTTGTGGTAGTGCGTCCACTGTATCCGTAGCGATCGGATTGCCGATGCGACGGTCGGCTTTTAAGTAACATTCGCATTTTCGTAGTGAGTGGACGATCGGAAACATTACAGTGTGTAATGTTTCCGATCATGGAAAGTGATGAAGAACTTGTCATTATTGCTTTGTTATTAGATGAAGAAGAAAGGAGAGGAAATAAGAGAAGACATAGATTGTGGATACATGACATATTCAAAAAAAGATCACAATTTGGAGAATATCATACACTATTCACTGATTTGCTCCATGATATGCGTAATAACAAATGTAATTAAAGCACGTGTGTATACTTAGTGTCGAAATGTAACAAAATTCAAATGATCTGTGAGGCGACCAGTGACTACCTATTGTGACATGCGTCCACTTATCGGCAATCCGCATGTTGTCATCCGTACCAGTCGGAAAAATTGCCCCTTCGATAAATTTCATCGGCATTACCGACGGACCGATACGTGCGATCCGTCCGCTGCCGGTCAGTGGACGCATATGTATAACTTACTATACTAATAATTCTAAAATCCGTTTCGTACGATCCGTACGATGCGTACCTATGGACGCTTACCTTTATGGGACATTTTATATATGAGGGAAATATTCAGTATAATTTTGTTCTGATTGGATGTGTTCGATCAGATAACTTACTTCAAATTAACTGATTTCAATGGATTTCTTCTTGAGCAAAATATTTTCCATGTAATTGTTCATTTTCAGTAAGATTTCATGAACTCATGTTTGATCAATGACTGTGTCCCGTAAAATTCTTAAATGAGTACAACCATTCCACTTGACCAGAGAATTGATGGCCTATCAATATGGTAACAGCTATATATAAAGTAGTGGAACGTATTGTTTATACCCAAATTTCCAGTTATATCGAAGAAAATGATATACTTTCACCTCTTCAGATGAGTTTCTGTTTTTTTTTTGATGACTGGAAAAAATATGAGAAATTTTCTGACTTCTTAACCTACTACAATCTAAAACAATAAGAATCAATATTGGAATCTATAAAAGTGTAGAAGGGCAGTTTGTTGATCTACCGAGTAGTTGCTGCATTAATCAAAAAACCTTGTGAGTGGATTGCGTTCTATTAGTCAGCAACTTGTCGTATAACTAAAATTTAATCAAATCCGCTTCTGTTTTCAAAGCTTCTTCAAATTTAGTTTTTTATTAACGCAGCAACTTTTCGGAGTAGATTGAAAATCTGCCCTTCTACACTTGCCTAAATTTCAATGTTAATTTTTATTTCTCCAGATTGTGGTGGGTTAAGAAACCCAAAACAAATAAGAAAAAAGTATTCATCCACCACCAAAAATATGACTTTCTAATATTCTAATATTTGAAAAAATCTTTCTGATCAATTTCTATAACTGAAAATTGAAGAATTATGAAATGACGAAAACAGAATGAAAGTCGTCTCAAAATCATTTATCAGCAGGAGAATAATTTGTTAGTTGCAAAGAATGTTCATCCGACGAGATCAACAAGGTAGTGTTCTGTAGCCATTCTCTCACAATCTATTTTATTAATGATTCAGCAGTTTTTGGCAGATAACACTGTGAGTTAAGAAAAGGATAATTATTAGAATCATCAAGTGATCAAGTGAAAGCATGTTTGAACTGAAAATAAATATAACTGATATGTGCTTATTTATACTCTCATTATCGCTTAGTTGATCCCTTGATACGTTCACGTCAATGGCTAATATTGTGAACACTAAGCATATAGTTCCGATTTCGATCACAATGAAGCCAGTGTCAAAAAAAGAAAGTGGGGAGTTGTCAAGGGCTGTCAAGGATGTCTCTGACATTTTGAAGGACGATTCTGACATGTTCCATGGTTGACGGGACACCAAGTGAGTAAAAAAAGCCAAATTACTTTTGTCGATGGTGTTTGGTATTGACCATATACATCGAATAAATAAAATAAAATTCCCATGTTTTTTTTCGAAACTCTCATCCATCTCATACCACTTTCATAATAATTCACGTCCCTGTGAAATATTATTGTTTCACGTGGCACTCAACATAAATGAACATGTTTTGCAACAAAAGTCGTGATATTCGCAATAAATTGTGTCGGACGGACAATAACTGGAATACGGACTGGACGAGAAAGATGGTTGACCTCTGACCCAACTATTATACTCATAGCTCTCTAGAGAGAGATACAACATTCAGGTAATATCATGTTTCCAAAAAGCTTTTATGATGAATTCTTCCACTTCCGTTATATTCTGGAATTATCTTGACGTTGTTGGTTATTTCCTTCTTACGCCTACGATATGGGAATATTTTAAATGCCCACCGGAGAAGTAGATTTATTTGAGAGAATATTTAACCTTGTTGAATGAAAAATGATCAAAGCTTGACCGAAAAAAAAAAAACACGATCCTTGAAGAGAGTGTATTTTAGGTTCCATGATACTACTAACTTGAGTTAGTTAGTCAATTTTTGGATTGGTAGAAGGTTCAGAATTCTGCTGGCAACATTTCTAGGAAGCTTTCTCCTGATGACATGGTATGTTCTGAATGGGTCCATATACTCTGAAGAATATTATATAGCAACAAAAAATCAATACTTTTCATCGATATGAGTTCGAACCAAGTTACCCAAGGCACGAAATAATTCGTAATTATATAAACCGATGGTTTCTTTTTGGGTTGTTGCTCTTTTCGTGAATCAGTTGTTTGGAAGCTTCTTCATTTCGAAAAATCGGAATAACCATCAAATGAGCCATTCTGTTCACGAAAGATCTGTTCAAGATGACAAACTTACATTTATTATATTTTATGAATTAGAATGAAACAGTTAATATTGTATATTCTCATTCCATTATAGCCTCTATAAGAATGGGTTCAGAGGAAATCAGAGATGAATCAAACGAAGTCAACAAATGGAATTGAGTGGCAAAGGAGTAGTTTATTGAAATGGGAAAACCGAAATAACATTTCCACATCTTCTGATAGAAAGATATGTTCACTTGTTCGAAGATATTATTGAAATTGATGACAGAGCAAAATTTTCAAATCTTCATTTGTAAGTTTGAAGGTAACCGAGATTCAAATAATCAGATTTTCTGACTTTACCCTTAATAAAAGGTAAAACATGGAAATGAATCATTACAAAACTCTGATCTTTTTCCACTATCAGCACCAATTTCCGACTTTTTCGTAATTTCACACATTGATGTATTACAACAAAAAAATCAGAAGTGTTATGATGGTGTATTTCAGCGAGCAGCTTCACGAACATTGAAAGACAACTGGACAATATTATTTCCTGCATCAAATGTTTGGCTAATTTTATGTGTTACTTCTCTTATAGAAGTTTTCTATTCCTTCTTTTTCTCGAGAAAAGAGAAACCAAATAACTCAATCCATTTTTTGAGTTTATTCTCCCATGGAAATGAAAAAAGTTATATTTAAATTCTTATAATATATGTTCCAAGGGGTACTCAGTCGTTCGTTCCATGAAAGTAATCAGATTTCTGAATCAATTCAATTATTTGGTTTCCCGAGAGTGTACTTTTGACCGGTTCGAATAAATGAAAATTGCTCAAAATCATTCGTTTGAAATCTACTCAAAACGGTGAAATGAAATTCAGATAATATGAAGAAACAAGAGAAGACAATGTAGATTTCCAAAACCTAATGATAGACCTGAAAGCAATGCCGTTGTCAAATAACAACACAATATTTCCTGAAATTCATTTCCGGTATGAATATTCCAATTGATGTTTCAGGTGTCTCTCCCTCGTTGGGTTCCGAATACAAAACGGACCAACCTCGAAATATTCCGGACAGCATGAAAACAGGTCTAGTTTGTCCGGAGGACAGGAGTGCTACGCGAACAATGCCATTACGTTTAATTATACAAGTGTGTCGAAATATTACACATAATTGTGGTGGTTGTGATTGTGTGAGCAAACAATAAACCCGACCGAAATACGGTATAGATGGACTCATCATAACTTCAGTACTTTTCAAATGTGTGTAGTTATTAGGCGAAGCTTAAGCGACAAAATTACAGTTAGGAGAAATGAAACGGTGAGAGGATTGTTCTTGTTATAGATCAGAGGGAGAATTCTGAAGCACATTCCTTCACTGGATAAAATGACGGTCAAAAATTGAAGACAGTATAATTGTCTTCTATCGAACAGCCTAAAAAAAGAAGATAGTGCCTTTATGTACTCTTGATAAAAAAAATGATTTCGTACAATACTTTTCCATATTGGGTAATGTGTGAAACATGGAATATTGGGGAGTATTTCTCAACAATATGTATTTTTCGCAGATTTTTGGGTCAAATTTCCATAGCAATTGCTCACAAATCACATTTCTTGTATAATTTCTTCTCGTGAATATTTATAAGTACTAGATCAGACACTTGGGTACTCTTGGGGAGAGAATGAAGATGAAATCGCTGATGAGTGTAGTGGCCGAAAGTAATAGTGGATCAAAATAATTATTATACAGAGTAATTCCTCAATATGAAAGATGAATTTTCGGCAAGAAAATCTCTGATCCATCAATCTCTGATAGAACTTTCAAGCAATATTCATTTTGAAATTATGATGAAATTTAATGGATTTTGTTAAAAGAATACGGGAGAGTCTCTCCACGGATTAAATCAAATTGGGGTAAAACATATAATAATATAATAATAATAATTTCCGACTGATTCCCAGACCATAATTCTATGTGAAGACCGTTTATTTATTCCTCGTCCAATCGACATATATTTTTGGTGTCCAATAATATTCTCCGTCATGCCGATGTCGTTAAAGTATATAGTAATCCAAAAATTTTGAAGGATTCATAACTTTCAACCAACTATCGATGAAAGCTCTCCTTTGTTGAAGGAATATTGTACAGAAACCTCTTGAGAAAGGAAATTATTTTTGTAGAGAGTGAACGTTTTTGAAAATGTAATTGACATTTTTCTCTTCGAATCATCATTAAGGTAAGGAAAAAGATATGAGTATCAAACACAACATTATGGACTAATGTGTATATGTGAATAATATGAATAATGAAATTAATAATAAACTGGTAGATGTAAAACGTAAATGTTATTAATGAAAAAAAAGTACTGAAAAACTACCCACCAAATAGCAGAGTTAGCTCCGGTTTACACCCGACTGTGCTGCACTAAACCACAGACTAAGAAATAGGCCAAAGTTCAAAAGCAAACTTTGACTAAATGAAAGTATCTCAAATAATGCCAAGAAAAATCTCAAATTACTGAAGACTCGATCGAACTATTCGATAAAAAAACAGAAATCAGAAGCTCCTTCTGATAGAAATTGTTTGAAGTTCGTTTCAGAAACAAGAAAGAGAGATATCATATAAAATCCTGTTGAAAAACCTGGGTATGTAACATGCATATGACGATTTGACTTGTTGTGTGCAGTGGTGGCGAACATTCAGATGATAGCATCTGTTCGAAAGGTGATTTTCTCGTGGAGATACCGTGGGTTCTTCGTTTGTATTATGCGATGATATAATCCGCAAGTGTGAAATACTCACCTTCTGTGTACATAAGGTACATAATTCAACTTATGGGAGCAGATGTTGTGATCTCAGGCTATGATTTAAACGCACCGCACACATGAATTCTTGATCATAAGTAGGCAATTCGAAACTCTTTCGCTTATGACAGAAACATAGATTATTTCTGCGTAGTACGGGTGGGAGGAAACTAATGACTAGCACAAAATGGATTTACTGTTTATATAGTTTCTTCGTATTACAAAAAGGGGCAAAGTATGACGAAATTTATGCTACCAGGAAGTTGAGTGATGACTCTAGAATGCATATTTCGAACTATGTCAACTACACCTGTGGCATAAAATTTACTTTACACACAGCGATTTCTAACTGACACACATCTTGAGTCTGCTCTTCACGTCGGAACGGTGACGTCATAGAAAGTGGTTTGAATTTAACTAAAAGAAATATGTTCAAATAGATAAAGACTCTTGTAGGAAAATAGTAAAATAGTATATATGGATGTTCTTGAATAAAAGAAAAACGTTTCAAAGCCAAAAATGTCAACCTAATGCCAGAAGATTAATATTTGAAAATACAATATTTTTTTCCCAAACCTCAAGATGACATGCCTAGAAATTCACGTTCCATAGAGTCGAGTAACAACGAACAAATCGAGTTCAGAGTAATGATGAGAACAGCATACACTAACAGCTCGGCTCACGGAATATGAAAGAAAGTATCCTTGCTGATTGAACGTCGACATCCAATTTATGCTTATTTCATGATGACAGTTTGAAAACACAGTTCACCACCAACGCAAATAGACGAAACAAATGCATGAAAACTAGAGTAGCTATACTCTCCAGCAACAGGTGAGTAAATATAACCATATAGAATACTATTTTATAACATAAACACTCCAAGCAAAAATTATCTCTTTCAATTCACAGGAATACTACTAATGATGTGATCTGTAGCAGAAAGCATTTATGAAAATTTTGTGTACTCTACATGGTAATTAGAAAATGATATGGCATCTTGAAAACAGGTAATAAACATAACAAATCTTTCACAACACTACTATTCCTTTATTTCTTTTCAGAGATTTGTAAAGCATTATTATAGTTCAGATAAAAAAAAAAAACGAATACACTGTGATATATGATGTTTATATAGTCACTGAATAAAATGTATAACTCACTTTCGTGCATGATTAGGTGCAGTAAGTTGAATACGGTTTAAGTTGACAAGTCAAACGAAAGCCTCAACTTGAAAGGAATAGCATTTGATACGAATAAAATACTGCCTGAAAAAATAAAATGCTATACACCAATGGTGTC
Source organism: Zygogramma bicolorata (assembly GCA_032362365.1). Lineage (NCBI taxonomy): Eukaryota > Metazoa > Arthropoda > Insecta > Coleoptera > Chrysomelidae > Zygogramma > Zygogramma bicolorata. The sequence continues at coordinate 222,676 of JAVJAQ010001206.1, read as the reverse complement.
TGCTCCGGTCATGATATACAAGTTGTTTCATCGATTACGTGAATCCTTTCTACCAAATAGCATCGAAGTATGGAAATTAAACGAAACGGGAGCCAATATATAATCTTGAGGCCCTCCATTCTCCATTTTCAAGAAGTCGGAACTGTGTTCTCGGATAACGTCATCCAAACATTGTTAACTCATACATAAAAACCAATAAAAAGTGAGTTTTATACTATTCATTGTCGAAATAGCTTGTATGAAACTAATCTCTTTGTACACTTGAAAAAAAAAAAACAACTTAATTCGAAACTTCAATAGTCAGAACTTTGCTTAATTCTCACACAGAGCTCTTATTCGATGTATTGGAACTCATTTTTGCCCCTTATATATGATTCCCAATGTTCAATGCAACCAAGCAAATTTATAGACTATTCGTTGCAGTCACCCATCTTTGAATGAAGTTAAATCCTCAGAAATCAAATCAACAGTTCACAATTATGAAGTTTCATTCATAATAAAGTATTTTGCACTCCGTGATTGGTGGAATTTGTATCCTTTGTGTGAATCATTACGTTGTGAATACTATAAGAAAATCAGTATATTTACAAATGGGAGAAGAATCAACATTCCCAACAGTTATTGTCAGTAACGGTCAATCACAAGATTCATCAAAATGCCGTTTTCATAACAAAACATGTTAATATTCTCGAATAATTTGCGAAAATTTCTAACAATAAATTCTCAGTTTATCGTTATATTTCTTCCAGAACTGAAATATTGGCTTTTTCCCACATCACAACTGAACTTTGACATTCACAGAAGAGCCAAAAGCGAGCGGAAATGAAAATGGAATTTTCAATCTTCGGCTTGTCGATGTAAACTTTTCCTGGTGAAAGTTTTCGAATACATGGATGATCGATCAGATTGTACCCCTGCTATCGAGTTTTCGGGACTCGGGAGAAACAATCGCCACAATTAATGAACAAGCCTATCCCGAACCAGCTCAAAGATGGAGCAGATCCTTTCGCGATGAGTAGTCGAGCGGAACTATCAACACATGTAAATTAGACAGAACCCTTACAAGAGTTCCCCCTGTGAAGTGGAACAGGGGAATATGTTCCCTACCAATATATTCCGCATCAGAGACTACCCACAAGGAAAATTTATTCATATATTTGGAGACTGTTTTTAATTCATCAAGAATAAATTCCTTCCGATTGGCACTCTCCGATTAGTATAACTACTTCTCTTCGGGCTTGAAGGCCGCCGTTCTTTGGAATTTTTTCCTGACGTTTCGCTAGCGCGAGTGGCTAGCTTCTTCATAGGCTTACTTTAGGCGTATTTATATTGATGCAGGTAGTCTGGAGTGTTAATCACTTCTGTCGGGTTTGGGGAATAGTCATCATTATTAGTTGGCGCACTACCTGCTGTGAATTCATTAGTGATTCTTAATTTCCTCAGAATGGGATTCCAAATTCTGTTTAGACTCAACGCTTCTTCTTTTCTGTTGAAATCGTCCGCATGTTTTTGGATCTCTATTGCCTCCCGTACCAGTCGGCTATGGTAACCCTGGTTGGGGGCAATCAGCTTAGCATTTTCAAACAGAATCCTGTGGTCACCCTCACTCAGTGCGTGTTCCGCCACCGCCGATTTGTCTGTTGGCCCCAGCCTGCAGTTCCTATCATGCTCTTTGAGCCTTGTTCCCAGGAAGAAGTTCCAAAGAACGACGGCCTTCAAGCCCGAAGAAAAGTAGTTATACTAATAACCTCGGCCGCGAAAGCCTTAACCACTCTCCGATTACTTTGATTATATCCTGATTCAGAGAAAATCATACCCAAACATTTTCTGAATAACAAAAAATTCAATACTTCCGATCAAAGAGAAAAATATAATGAAGTGAATTAATTTTGAATTCATATGTGAATTCACTCTGATGATATTTTATTTTCGTGTTTGAATGTGTTTCACAATGTATTACGTGATGTTTCATGATGTAGAAGTTTTAGCTATTTGTGATTATTTTCAGTCAGAATTTTTGTCAAATATGAATAACGACGAAAGATAGAAGAATAGGTGAATGAACCATTTGGTATTTGTTATTCATTAGTAAATCAAAACGGTCTCGATAATTTATCAACATTTGTTCATATGATCAAAAATCGTAATACGGTGGACTACTCCAAAAAATATATCAAGCGACTGATTGAAATGATTGTTGAAATTTACGAAAAACAACTAAAGCAAGATTTAATTTCAGAGATCATGGTGGATGTTCCTATTTATCAGTTCTTCAACACCAGATTCCTTTCAAAATCATTTTTTCAAAATAAAATGTTTTAAGAAGAATAACATTCCTATCTCATTATAATTGATACTTGATTATGATCTCAGTAATGTTATATTTTTCTATATTACAGATATCCTGAGAATGCCATAGTGCCAAAGATACTCGAGGAAATGTGTGATAACTAAGTTTTTGAATATATTATTCTGAATTAGATTATATTATTATGTTCCTGTTCCAAGAACTTTCTGTATTATTTCGAATTTTCTGTTCATGTATCACACTGGATTTGATGATGAATAGTGCCAAAGATACTCGAGGAAATGTGTGATAACTAAGTTTTTGAATATATTATTCTGAATTAGATTATATTATTATGTTCCTGTTCCAAGAACTTTCTGTATTATTTCGAATTTTCTGTTCATGTATCACACTGGATTTGATGATGAATAGTGCCAAAGATACTCGAGGAAATGTGTGATAACTAAGTTTTTGAATATATTATTCTGAATTAGATTATATTATTATGTTCCTGTTCCAAGAACTTTCTGTATTATTTCGAATTTTCTGTTCATGTATCACACTGGATTTGATGATGAATAGTGCCAAAGATACTCGAGGAAATGTGTGATAACTAAGTTTTTGAATATATTATTCTGAATTAGATTATATTATTATGTTCCTGTTCCAAGAACTTTCTGTATTATTTCGAATTTTCTGTTCATGTATCACACTGGATTTGATGATGAATAGTATTGAGACATGTACATATTACTAGATTTAATAATAAAAATATTTTTTTCAACAAATTCTGATTTCTCAACAAATACAACAAAACCTAACCTCAAGTGGTGACTACTTAGCTAACCTAGAAACCAGAAGTTTTTTTTTCGTGTATATTTCGCTATTATTTTCATCTGAGGGAGGTTGAAGTATCTACACTAATTCTTTCAGTATTTCAACCTCCTGCGATGCTGACACTGTTACTGAAATGCAGTTCAAGTAGAAAAAAAAGTTTTGGTTAGTTATTGAACTAACATTTGAGGCATTTTGTGATAGCGGGTTTATGCAACAATACCTTATAACTAAGCCTAACTCCGAAAGTAATAAACAAAAGTTCAGAAATAGCAAATCAATTAACTTGTTCATGCAGTCGTAACTCATACGAACTGAGACATTATTATGGCATGAACTTGTTCAGTGATTTTCGGGTGTTAAACTCTTGGTCATTAGTTTTGGGTTGAGGCTTAGTTATTAGCTATTTTTACATGAACCCGATATGAATGAATTATGTTCATTGAAAATATATATTATTGACATCTCTATAAACTTAATCTGAAGTCATGGTTATATTACATATTCATCTAAATATTGTACTGTCAATTGCAATGACAACGTTCAGTTATGCTTCCTGTATGAGTCAGGTACATTGTTCAAATTGTTCTAAAATTGTTCGTTCGTATGAGTCAGGTACATTGTTCAAATGGTTGTAGAAGCCCTAGAAAACATTTATTTTGTAACGTTTCCTAGATGAAATGAAGATATGATATTAACAATCAATAAACCTTCTAGGAATGTTTTTCTGATGGAATTTTTCAAATGTCTCACGAACACGTTTCCTCGGGGGTACATAAGCAGTATCTATGACATTGATACAATTCGATATTGATTAATATTATACATTGTGTAATGAAGTCATTATTTTCAGTAATGAGGTTTGTAAATGAAGTCGACTGACCGGGCTGATATATGTTGTATATAGATTCCGTTTCAGCATTTGGGTTTATTCGATATGGTATATGATAGACTGCTAGAAGTATTATTGATTTATTTTTAATGAATGATGTTATCCGTGAACATTTTGATTACTCATTTCATTTTTATTCCGTTTGGCTTATGATTTAGTGACATAGAATGATTTTCTGCTCATTGTTGTTAATCTCCGTATTTGATATATATTTTCTTTCATGCGTTTGGGGTTGGCCTATTTTCATATTGAGTAAGGTTTGATTATTCCATCTATCTGAAATGAATGATGTATTGCATATAATCTTGAGATAATAGGTAGGAAAGATTCAGAAATGTGTTTTCATAATTTGTTGAGAAGTGAAATGTTTCAGAGAATTCGAAAATATTATTTCCGAGTAAAATATTCATCATTTCGGGTATCTTATCAGCCTAGTTTGCTACCGTTAATATAAAAACACATTCTTTACCGAGTTTTTCAATTTACCTTATATTGAAAAACATTTGAAACTGGCCAAACCGACTGTAGTTTTAATGAAATTCCTCAGTGCTCTCTGTCATTTGAGTTCCACTACTTTTCAGATTTTCGGCGGGTATAAATATCCGACTCTGAGGACTACCGGGATTCATTCATTCGTGAAGATTCAGTCTTGCAGATAGTTACTTGTGTTCCTAGTTGCTCCGAAATTTGTTTACCGACCGTTTTATTCAACAAACCGACCGAAATACCGAAATTCATTTTGAGGTTAGATCCGACATCCGACAGTCTGACATTTGAGTTGTTATTTTACTTATTTTGAATATTTAGTTCTGATTGCGTTCTTGCCAGTTCGACCGTCTGTCGTATCTGAGTGCCGTTCAGAACCAATCATTTTTGTGGAATTCAGAAAATTCGTTTTATTTTTCATTTGGTTGTGTTCTTGCCAGTTCAGCCTTCTGCTGTATCTGAGTGCCATTCAGAACCAATCATTTTTGTGGAATTCAGAAAATTCGTTTTATTTTTAATTTGGTTGTGTTCTTGCCAGTTCAGCCTTCTGCTGTATCTGAGTGCCATTCAGAACCAATCATTTTTGTGGAATTCAGAAAATTCGTTTTATTTCTCATTTGGTTGTGTTCTTGCCAGTTCAGCCTTCTGCTGTATCTGAGTGCCAATTAGAACCAATCATTTTGTTTTATCTTTATTTTGGGTTCTTGCCAGTTCAGCCTTCTGCTGTTTCTGAGTGCCATTCAGAACCAGGTTTAGTTTACCGTTAATTCAAAAATATAAAATTTAATCTCCGATTATCATAGTTACCGCTCCGAAACATTTCACCTGCCAACATTTCATAGTTTTCCATTATAAAGTATCGACTAACCGTTTACCGACAAAATTCCGATTTCAGTAACCCTGTGCAGTTCAAACGCAAAGTTTGTATACCGTTTATCATTGTTGCCAACCCCGTTTTCATTACGTTAATACTTATAATACCTCTCAAGTGTGTAAAAAAGTGTCTCAAGAAAGTAGAAACGAAATACTTTCGAGAACTTTCATATAGCAAACGGTATTCAGATGCAAATTGGTGTAATTAAAGCCTACATCAATTAGTACTCTGTCGTTGTCACAATTATCTGACCTCTGGATACCTCCATCTGATTGCTATCCGGGAATTTGGAGCATACCAAGTAAAAACTGGCGCCCGAGGCATTGATTTACAAAACGATCTGTAATTTACAAAAAGATTTGTAAATCTATCCGTAAGCGTCACTTGTGCGGGTTTGAACCCAGGAAAACCCGTCTCAATTGTAATATGTAAACATTTTCAAAACGTTATTGTAATGAAAAATTTCTCAGTGGGCACAGTACTACTGAGTTGGTTGGCGTATCAAATCTACAGTCCTCACCAGCTAGGACTTGTAGCTGAACAGCTTGCTCATCTCACTAAGCCAATATTCAGGTCTCAAGGTAGGCTCCACGCAAGAGGCTATACTTCACAATCCATCAACCGAGATATGATGAACTATTCGAAACGAAATGGGAAAAGTCAATGAAAATTCAAAATGTCATCAACTTAACATTAACTTTGTCGATGTCTCTCGAAATACTTCGTTTATGTGAATTCAACAAATAGACTGATGAATAGTGTTACTAGCTGGCAGAACTCCAATCGTAGCGATGAACAATCTGTGGGATTAGAAACAACGTTTTTGTGTGCGGCATCTGTGATGCGGTTTTGGAGGAGTTAACAGAAACCCTTCGTTATCGTATATCATGCACTTCACCATTCATGACTTTATACTTGTTAGTGTCGGACAAAGGGTATGTAGAGGGTTCGACCAGAAATTGTTACAGATAGTTACGTGTAATTTGAGGGTCATATGTTGTTTGAATTTAACATAATCTCAATCAAGCAATGAATCAAAATGGGTTGTATTATCTAAGAATCTTTTAATCTATTGGCAAAGCGTGAGAAAATATTAAGTAGAAGGATTGTGTCCTGTGTCCAATTATGAAGTCACCGTGCTGGGTGAGCACACGATAAAAGGTAAGGCCTTATTAATCCATTGCTCGCAGTATTCCGAACAACTCAACAATATAAAATATATTGATAATAAGAATACAAATACAAGAATGAGCAGCAAAATCATAATAAGAATCAACACAATACATGACTAAGAAACTTTCAGTTGTAATAGTCCTGCGAGTCATAGGACGTTTTCGATATGGGGAACTCTCGTTTCTGATTTTTCATATACTACCAATTGCTTCAAACTGGTCTGGCTAATGATTATAAATATTTCGCTTTCTTATGAGGTTCGTTTCGAGTCATCTCAGGTATTGGGGGAGAAAAGTGACAGTTAGTTCTAATGGACGTATGATTCACAAGGTTTATATCCGGTGAATGATATCTGGGGTTGTTCAAACTGACTCGATACGGTATACTACAATAAGAGCTCTTCACACTCCTATTTCCATAATCAATTTCTTGAGCTGTGTATATTGAACCAATATATGATAAGGTCGTTTGATGTTTGATTGTTAATCTCTTCATACATCAATTATTACTGGTCCCGTCAATTTCAGAGTACGTTTCCACATGTAGTGGACAAGGGGACAACGGAAACATGTAATTGAATCTTCTCAACGTGATACATAATCCGATTGTTCCGAGAGAGTGGAAGTATAAATTCCTTGCAAAGTTTTATCCAACCTCCTGATCGTTTTTGAAGTAAGGTAGTGACCTCTCATCGAAACATGTTGTGACAGGCTTCTATTAAATTTTTCGAATTTTGAAAATATTCGAGAAAATGTTCCTTTACTTCCTCTTAGTGTTTCTGAGGCACATAATATTCGAAATAAATTTGTTTATTGCAATTCTTTTTACTTTTTCAGCCACATTTGGAATTTGATCTGCAAAATATCTTTTTCTATTAATTTTCTTTGGAGTGTATCGTTTTCCTCAGCAGCACAACATACCGATAGAATCAACGTATGTAAAGATGACGATTTCAGTTTATGGTCAGTGAATCAGCTGATGGTTTTAATCATCTTAAAGTGGAATCAGTTGTGAAATTTGCTCTGTGATTTCATATACCTCGTATTTGCCCAGTTATAGATGTAACCATATCTGCGGAAATTGTGAATTCACATTTTTTCGGGTACTCAATAATTTCAAATCACATAAACCTATCGAACCATTGGATTTATATTTTAATTAACTCTTTTCGTCGTTCTTCTCTGGGAATTCAGATGTTTCTCTTGGTGTTCAAGAAGATTCTAATAATCGAATCATCGGCACTTTCAAGTGATGATAAGTTTCATCAAAATATTGAATTGCTGCAGGAATGATAATTGAAGTACTTGATCGATTGGTGTTATCAAATATTTAATAACTGTTTATCTCTAGTAGTATACTCCAGTTCCCGTTATTTTCACTCTTCACGATCCCCAATGAAGACTGATGAATTTTGGGGAAATGAGAATCTTGTCACCAAATTCATGTTCAGTGTTCCTACAATCTCATCAATCATATTCAAATATAACGAGTCACGATATGAACGCAGTTGAAAACTACCCTGTCTCACTTCAAAATTCTCCATTAACGACTCAAATCAAACGATGAAGTGACGATGTCCACTCCAATTCAATTACTTAGAGAGTCGTGATCCGATGAATGAAATGGATGCGGTATAATCCTTCATCCCTTTGAAATAAAACGTCAACTCCACATACTGCCACTTCAATATCAGATACATGGAGACATAGGTATAAACATCGAGCATGACTGTTTTTATCGGAGCTTTCAGTAGATGTCGATTCAATGTCCAGTGTGAACAAGTGACGGATAGGGACTCTTTCATTTCACATATCATTGAACTGCACAATGCTACCGAGCTGTTTTGAATTTGGTTTTCAGATAAATAATCAGTATGAAACTTTCATTATCAGTTTTGATGCAACTATTTGAATTTCTTCTTTGTGGAACAGCTTTCATGTCCATCTGGTGATATTGAGATCTCAACTGTTTTTCATATGATTATAGTAATTTTTTGATAAATAGGAAAATCCTAATATCCACAATGAACTCATATTGAAATTTCCAAAACATAACACATAAACATATAACTATAAAAATGAATTCATCTAACACCATTTAGACTTATATAAATAGAATAATACAAATATGAACAAATTTAACAATACCTACAATATATCAAAAAAATCACTATATCTAAGTCAATAAAATCACAGTATATAAGTGAAATTTCACAAATATGAAATAACAAATTCAACGATGCCTACATATATCGACAAAATCACAAATATTCAACAAGGTTTTTCTGAAAGCTACGACAGTATCGAATGCTCTAAGTCAATTTGGGATAGCGTTATAATGATTTGAGTCATTAGCAAATAATGAATTCATACCTTTTCTAGTATTGGCTTTGTCTATGTGAAAATTGTCAGTGCTTCTTGTATAGTGTTCATGAGTTCCGTATATTGATCCTTTGACTATTCAAACTAACAAACTATCCTTGCTGAGTATGTTAGTATTTTGGAGTATTCGAAAAAAGCCTTCAACTTTGTTGTCTAAGAGATAGAGAATGGTAGCACAATCTGATTGGATATTAAATACTATTTTTAACTGTTAATCTAGCTTTCATTGATATTCGAGCTGCTATTCTTGAGGAGAAAAAATTTATTTCAATATTACTTCCTTAATTGTAACTCGGAAATTCGAAGAATGATTCAATCCGCATTGAAATTCTGTGAGCGTCGCAAATCGACTGAAAATATATCAGTATTGAGCTCCCAATATGTCAGCAATAGCATTATTTTTTGTGAATGTTATACGCCTACATGAAATCGAATTGCAAACATACGGTTTGGCTTGAGAGCCAACCCTATCTCATTTTTGTTTTTTGAGGATTGCCAGAGAGATTGTTAGGATATTTTTGGTTGATAACTGATATTGTGGATGTCCAAGCATGCATTTGAGTATCTATATCTGGTGTCTTCAGTCGATACTTAATTTTTTTCCTCAACGTCATGAGACATAACAGTTCCACTGATATCTGAAAGGTGTTTAGCATTTTTTTCTCTGATTGTGAATGCCTTATTTTTTCATTTGAAAGAAGTGGGCCAAACGACTTGATTCCTCAGCAGCTTCAAAAAATGATTTGTTGCCCAACTTCAGAAATGGGAAAAGTTTTCAAGAATTGGAAAATTTGTGCTTCTAGAAGGAGTAGCAGGAAAATGATAACCAGGCATCAGACTAAAATTCAAATTCTGTATCACTCTCCAAGCAACATATGTGACATGATTTTTTCTCAGAAGTGAATCACTTCTCAGATATCATTGAAAAATATACAGCATGAACGATTTGAAAAAAAAAAATAAAAAAAAAAATGACAGACTTGAACCTTCCAGAACATATATTTCTAAAAGTATAAATTGAATCTGAGATATTCTAGATTTGCTACAAATGATGGCATTCAAAGAAATAACTTTGCCTTATCGAATTCTGATGTATCCTGGTACCGTCAATTGATCAACGAATATTTCCTTCTAATGATTGTGTAAACATGTAAACAGTACTTACAACTTCGAATTCTTCATATTTCCAGAAAAAATAAATCAGGTTTGATTATTACTATTGATATCAGAAAAAAATCACCCAATGATTGGTGGAATCCGTATTGATGTATTTCTGTTGAGTTTGAAATTCATAGATTCCTTGGAATTCGTGGCCTTATAGTAAAAGAGTTAATGATATCGGTACGATATTCCTTGCAAAATCTCACTTCTGACCCTACTGTTACGATTTATCCTTGGGTTCGTCGATTAAATTACCAAACAACACTAAACTTCCTTTATTATAACTCTCTATCACAATACTACAATCCAACACAATCACTTAAATCGCTCCGATAACTTTCCAATGTTCGGTACTTAAACTCTCTGTACTAAAAACTCTACACGTCGACTACTTGCACTTAGCAATAACAACACTCTTTCACTTAGCTCTACTAAACTCGCTCCACTTAGCTCTGAATACAACCTTCCGAATAACTAACTCTCCGAATAAAAACTTGTCTCGTAACTAACTCTCTGAATAACTGACTCTTCCCGCGACGAAGTCACTCCCGTATTATATACCTGCATACCTATCGAGACTCCTCGACAGAAGCCCCGATGACATGTCTCGAATTCTCCAGGCGGCAATCAACGGCTTCCTGGAAAATGACGTTCGCTACGACGCGTTTACGATTTCTTCAGGGCCGCCGCTAGGACGTAACAATATTTATTGTTTTTTTTTTCTTATGAACGCTATCGATGAGAGCAGCATGGTCATTCACGGACCCTGACCATGAAAAGTGCCAGAGTCATCACCAAATCCGAGAGAGAGGAATTCTCGCGGAAAAATTATCTGCAATGTTGGAGGATCGAACCCACGACCCCTAGATCACGAGCCAGGTATAGAATCACAGCACCAACTCTTTTGCCATTGGGCTCAAACTCCTTCGGATATCACTGAGGATTATTTCGAAGTCAACAATCAGCCCTCAGACATAAATGATGACACGAAACATCTTCCAACTTGCTAGATAACCTTATATGTCGATTAAGACGAGTTAGTACTTGCTGGTTGCTATACACTTTCATCTTCTTGTTTCAGCCCTCTCAGAGAGGTGATTCACGTATCCTGCAGCGGTGTTATCGTACCTAGCAGTGATTTATCAGAAAACCTAAAGCCTTTTGTTCTACGTATATATCATATGGACACTACAACTAATGGTCTGGTCCTTATGACAGTTTTCCATATAACATGATGCGGAGTTTATTAAAGAGAGAAAGGATATGCATTTCGAAGTGATATTGTGAGGGACAGAATGATGATTCTAATTGAATTAAATTACTTTATCCTTCTTGCCCTCTCTTTATTTACTACATTGATGAAGGGATTCACTCAGAGAATATATTCGAAGTATTCTATCTTGCTCATTCAGCAGTCCTATCTCTCTTGGGGCCAGTCAATTGGTTGTAATGTCTATGGTACATATTAACATGTATCTCCTGCCAGTTGCCAGTGGCTCTGCAGCTCTGTCGGAAGAGTTGTCTTATTTTTTCCAGCACCTTCTTTGAGCTCTCCGATATACCAATGATTGAATTGAACTGGCCGATACCAAAAAGTCCATATCTACCCATATTCTACGGAAATAATTAGAGTTTACTAAACAATTTTCACAATGGATTGACAAAACCGCGACATGTGTTTCGCTGTATAGTAACTTCGTCATGCTGGATTCTGCTTTTGTGAAACCATTGTTGTTGGGAATCATACAAAATACTGTGATATTTCTTTATATACGAATGAGAGATGCAGGTTCGAAAAATTAGAGACTGATAACTTTCCTGGCTAGTGAGTAGGCAACGCAATCACCTCTTGATATGCAGCTTGCGCCTCGGTCCAAATCAGAATGACTGCCAGACTAGAATACGGAAAGATATTTGTGCTATCCTTGATGTGAACCTCAAAACATAGTATAAAGTTCGATAAAATTGAAATTTGGTGGTTTTTCAAATTCAACAATCAGAGCTGTGTACATTCAATATTGAAGTTGTAACAGAATACAATCGCCCCAGTGTTACTCTGAGGGCTTCCAATAGGACATAGTAGCATTCTGATGATCTGCTCGATGTGACCCATGTTCTCTTGAAGTATATCAGTGATTGTCCTCTACCGGGGTGAGTTCTTATGCTTTTACCAGTTATACGCATTATTATTACCAAAATGGTATGTTTCGTGACGATGGTGGCAGGGTATTAATGAGTCAGAATTCGAAAGAGTTCAAAATCAATAGTCGGTATTCTATGATTCGTTTTTTTTGACTTGCGACTTTCATTCATAACTCATTCCAGGCTGAACTGACACCACTAATTATATATTTCATGGACACAGAAAACAAAATCTGAACATGACATCAGAAACAAGAAGTGAGATTCGTTTTGCTTGGATGTGGTTGACGATGTTCCTTGCTGAGTGGTATCAGTTCGGACTTTCATTGTCTGCTGCCTATATATTCAACTCTATTGAGACCTGTTCCAAAAAACTCGTTGAACCGATATACACGATAAAACGTACATAAGTCTGAAAATGAAAATGGATGAGCAGATAATCTATAGTAAATAAATCGTGTCCAATAAATGGTCTAGAAGCATTTGATGAAATGAGGATTTGAGTGTCCGAAGAAAAACATTGGAATTAATTTTGGTAAGAGAGTAAATCATTCACAATTGGACTGTCAGCACCCGATGACGATAGCGGTACAAACGGTCGGGACGTCGTGAGTAAACTCAACCTGAAATCTGGTTCCAGCTTCTTTTTCATTGATTGATATTCCTCCATTCAAACCTGTTTGAATTCATTATTTCATATTCAACTCAATTCATTTGTCGCCATATAAATTTTTTGGCTTGAATCTTGTATTTTTATTCTCTGGTCAAAATAAATATCATTGTTTCCTGCTTGGATTTGACTTCAAATCCATTTCCATTTTCAGAGTTATATATTCCATAGCATCACCATGTATTTTAATTTTATTATTGGCAACATTGCCACTTTTTCTTATCTAATGAGTTATTTGAAACAGGATTCGATAAAGTTTATTGTGAATACATTGTAAGTCCGAATCAATACCATTCATGAGAAACCCTATCAAATGTCATGATTCAATATCAGTTTGTGACCCGAATGGAAAGTCAGATCTTGCCCTTCCATTTCACAAGAAATTATAAGCGACAGTTGATACAACAAGATTACAATCATCCCTACAGAAAATGCGCTTCAGAAAAAAAATCGTGAATCCCTGCCCAACATATTCGACAAATGTCAATGTCACAGCAATAATCTCCACAGCTGTGCAATCCTTCGAAAAATCCTTTAATCAATAACGCCGGTGCGCGACCCCCAATAAATCCCTCTTAAGTACATCGGGTCCAAGCAGCAGTATAGGAATTTTTCAAACACTTTGACATTCCAAATTGTTGACTGGACTGCAAAAACTTTTCACTTCTGATATATGACGGGGCGAACGCGACGGCGCTGACGTCGCAGAGCTTTGAGCTTAATGCTGCGAGCTTTCGGGAGTCAGTCGTTTCGCGCCTTCACGCCTGCTAGATTGGTGTGTGCACCGTTGCGCGAAATTTGCGAACAAGAACGAGCTGTTTTCGAGTTGAAGACTGGGATCCGCGGTGGTGGTGGGTGACACGTAAATTGGATGTGGAATGTGAGCTGGGATGGAAAATTGATTCTTGGATGTTCTGTTACTGATGAGGTAACGATGTGTATGGTGTTCTTATTTTTCGGTGAAAATATCAGAAATTATCTCTTGTTACGAATATTCACCAACGTTTCGGTGGATGTGCCCACCATCTTCAAGTTACAACTCTATGAACGAGTAATACCTACTGGTAAAACGAAATACAAATTTTGAAAGCTTCGATAAAGGAAAATGCAAAATAACTGGTGACAAATATTTTCGGATAATATATGTGTATCAGAAACAAGCAGTCGAATAAGAATATCTATCTAAAAAAAATTAGTCCCCCGCCCCTCTAACTCTCCCGGCAACTAACATAGTGAACATTTGTTTCCACCTAATTTGAATATCACGAACGTGATTTTTTTTTAATCCCCCTTCATCAAACACTCCGATGAGGGCACCCATAAGGCAAAGCCTTGTGCAGGCAAGGGCCACCACGCTCTATGGTAACTAATCTTTTTTGTAATACTTGTGCACTGTAAGTAGACATATATACCAACAGTACTAGCCAGTGGGTAGGTTTATCAGAGGTGTTCTCCGCACTGCTAGGATCGAGAAGGATATAACTGATTGGATAAACTCCTACATCCATATTCTATGAACTTTTTTCATTCAGTTCGGATAGCTCCATCGCTGTAAAAAACAAGTTGAAAAAAAGTGAAGAGTGAAACTTGAAAAAACAACAATATGAAAATGAACCGATCATGTTGAGAGTTTTTTTGTGTGATGATAGGAATGGTTCTGTCTCACTATCAGGAGGAAAACAATATCTGCATTCTTCCTGCATAGCCCTTTTTCAGTACAGATGGAATTGAGTGTGATGGTTCCAACTACATTACCAACACAGAGTGCACAAGAAATGTGCAAACGCTACAATGGATGATACTGGAAGTGGAGCTTGTGCGGCAAATGTTTGTTATAAAGCACCAATGAAATAACCAACAACAAAATATCAAGAAACTGGTGACATATCTGAGGCGTTCTAGCTCACCAAGAGTATATTTTGGAGTCGAACTCCACACATGAACTATTCCAGGATAGGAGAGAGAATCAGTCTTTCATGAGTTACAAGAACTTGCCGAAACTCATATTATATGAACTCGACGTGCGTTTCGATAACAAAGTTAGCATCTTCAGGATAAGAAAACAAATGCTGATTGTAACTTCAGGAAAAGGAAACTGATACTGATAGTATAGTATCGAAATGCCAATAATTGTAGGTTAAACATAAATTAGCCAGGAGCGCGTGGATATTTTTTCAGATCACGATTTATTTTTGATCTCAGTATCTTTTTTTTTTGAAGGCAGATTAGGAGAATGATCCAGAAAATCTGTCTCCGTAATTGCAAACTATCCAAGGATAGGTACTAATTATTGAGATATTTTATGCTGAGACATCACAAGCATGATAAAGATGGAATATCTGATAATCCAAAGATTATTCGATATCGTTTCCAATGGTGATCTTCAAGCAACACCCCACACTTGACTCATATATTATATTCTCTATTCGAAAACAAGACAAGCAAGTTGCTCCTGAAACAATCTGATGTATCGATTGGAAGGACAAAGCAGCCAATTTATACTCACTTTCGATTGTTGTCTTGATGAGAAAAGACCTGTCAAATCTGTTCCTTGTGGTACCATTTTTCTAATCGAGTTGTTGGGCCTTACAAATTTGAGAAGTTTTCCATGCTGATTCATATATTCTCTCCCTCAGTTCACGCTATTCTAGCTGAGAGTTAGAGGGTTTTTCCTTCCATATTAACCTCGAAATTGAAAAACACTGACTTCATGGAACAAAGCATGACACTGTTCAGTGAATATGTACGGATTCGTGTGTCATTGTCGGCCAAGACAAACATTCATTCAACATCTAGGTCAGTAACAAACTACGTTCACCGACTCCCACTATTATGCAGAAATAAATAGGAGAGAAACCTCTTTTTAGAGATCAAATATTCTAACACAAAGCCATATGTACAGCAGGGGGAGGCGGCCATGGATAATTCATTGTCAGGATTATTTCATTGTGAATGGGTAAATTCAGGACTAACTCCAAGAAAGAACTATCATTTCTATTGAGTCTGCATTGGGTGATAACATGCGCTGTCGTAGATTTAGGCATCGAAAATATGCTTCTGGCACTAAAGAGCATGTGAACAAATATTTAATTCAGAGTAAGTGGACAACAGTGGCCATCTTCAGTTGTATTGGTCATGAGAAACAAAGTGAACAAAAATTTGACACCTTCCTGAAACTATTCCTAGAGATTAATGACCCCAACACCAAACTGATATTTTCACACTCGACTTGTAGTTGATAGTATTTCGAGAACAGCAATCCATATTCTAGAAATTTTGGACAAGATGTAACTGATTTATGAGAATCATACCGCAAATAGCAGAAACTTTGACCTGCATATCCTACGTTTTCTCCAACGGAAAGATAATTGAAGGAGAAAGTACTTCAAGCATTAAATTCTCCACATTTATGTTTGTATAGGTATATGTTGATCTATGGGAATAGGCCATTTGACAACTTTGGAAATGCCCATGAAATGTATTCAATATCAGCTATTCCTTTTAATTATTTAAGAACAACGATAACTCAATGTATCAACCCAATGAACACAGATATGTGTCAGTCTTGTATCTATTATATAACATCGGTAACATAGGATGTGTCAGACATGTCATTTGTATAGTTCAGGTACTCCCCATTTACCACACGATGTCCGCCTCAACTGATGTAACATACACGTATCTGAATAAAAAATGAAACATGATTTCAGCATTCAGTGTTATGTGTCAGACATGTCTCTTGGAAATATTTATGACATATTTCTTGAAAGGAACAAATTATTTGCACGAAAAGAACAATTTCATTGATTGTCTATATTTCAGACATGAAACATGTAATATATTTTTTCATTCCACTGTTATCTGTCTGATTCGTTTCACTGATCTTAGCGAGAATGATTCCTGAAACGAACGAATGAATGGCATGTACGCTAACATTTTCATTCATTTAATTTATGAGGTATGATACTTTATTAAATGAGATATGTTGTGAGTATCAAATCTCATATATTAAAAGAATAAAAATGTTAGCGAACGTGCCATTTATTCGTATGCATTTTTGTCACATAGGTTTTGTTCCATGAATCAACTCTATTGGTTTTTCAATACCCAGGTAAAATGAAATAAATTGCAATAAATCATATATTTTCTGTTAATAACAAACATATTTCAAAACCAAATCACATTCCATTTCATTATTGATTGCCTTTCATGGTTCTCCCTTGCAAACCTCAGCTTTGACTGCCGCAACCATTCACTCACTATATTCTCGAACTCCTCCAGCGAATGAGGGCAGTTGTCTGCTACAGCAGCTGAAATTATTAATTCAATGTTACACCGATTGAATTGAATGGGCGCTACTGAAAATCCATTTTAACCAAGAATATCAGTTTTCTATACAAAATTCTGACAATTGGTTTACAGAATGGCAAAATGCATTTCGTTATATGAAATCTTCCTTGAGCAGGATAAATTCATTCTGCACGTGTTTCACTATACCATTGTCAAAATATCTGACTTTCTGTAAAAAAATGTAACTAGGTGCTGTAGGTTGAACGAACTGTCTGAAATTATATTTCATTGTGTTAATATTCATTATTACAGGTAGTAGGCCTATTTGATGTTTAATGTGTTGAGATTTAATTTCAGATTGAATAGGTCAGGAAATAGGTGAACATTGTTTTCAATAGTTGAGCAAACAATATTGGTTTCATTTTTTGACTGATAATTCATAGATCTACTTGCATTTTTTGGCTAATAATTCATGGATCTACTTGAGGCTGCTTGTTGGACTGCTCCCTTACAGAAATTCAATTGGTGAAAAAGGCGGTGTGTGTGTGTCAGAAATGAGTGAACAGTATTTTCCAAAAGGAAGGGGGCACAGAGCAAAAAAACAGACATTCAAGAATGAATGCAAATGATTCAGAAGAAGGGGATATTATGGTTAATCAGTTGTAATAATATTTCGAAACTCAGTTGATGTATCTTGATAATTTTTGATGATTTCAGATATAATAAAAATGACAACATTTCCTGAAAATATAAGAAGAATGGAATTGAATGAATCTGGTATGTTTTCATTGTCCATATTTTCTTTGGGGAGGGCAATATATTGTTGTGTCCATGAATATGTTGTATCTCCACTAAAAATAAAAAGTTAAACAGATTTAATTCAAATTATATATGTTCTTCGGGCAAAATGGTATATTTGCTATTAACTGTAAAAAGATTGCATAGCAAAAATCAACTGAATCACTGTTGTACTGTTTTATACATTCATTTTATAGCATTTCAATATATTACTCCCCAAAAAGAAAATATGGACAATGAAAACATAACAGTTTCATTCAACTACACTCTTCTTATATTTTCAGGAAATGAGTTGATAAATACAATTAATTACCAATAATTCCTTCATCTGAATAGTCAGAATCATTTTCATCTTTGTGCTTGAACGTATGTTTTTTAGCTGTGCCCTCTTTCTCTTCGAAAAGACTGTTCATCTTATTCTGACATACACACTGCCTTTTTCCTAGCAGTGCTCCTCGCAGTGCTCTAAGATTCTGAAATGATGATCTGTTTTATATTTATTATGAATCAATGGCAATATACTAAAAAAAATCTGAAAGGGAACAGTACCAAAACATTTGAAAATTTTCTACAGTCCAATAGCAAGCAACATCAATTAGATCTAGGAATTATTTGTCAAAAAATCAAACCAATATAGTTGGCTCAAATATTTCAACAAGCTGAACTTGAATCTGACGACAAAATGATGCACTCTCTATTTGTTTGAATGTTCTGACCCAGTGGAGTCATAAAAAAGACTCAAAAAGAGATATATTTTCTTCCATTTCGTACAAAAAAACTATAAAGATACACAAAATCCTGTTCACCACCTCACCTCTTAAATTTTTTTCTGCATTTTGAACAGGTTGTTCAATTCAATTCAGCCAATGTTTATTCTTTCAGAAAATAGGTCAAATTTATAAAGGTTATTCTGGAAATCAAGAGAAAAACATCCTGTGCATTCAAAAACATATAAGTGGCCCCTTAAATTTTTTTGCTATCTCCGAGATGTCTTTTATCAAATACAGATGTGTCCAATTTTAATGGTGGTATGTATGATGAATTATTAAATGAGGTTTAGCAGTGACCTCGGCAGTGACATAGTGAATATTATCATGTATCTCAATTATTTTATTTGAAACAGGAGGCAGAACATTACCCTCAATTGATATTAAAAAGATCATAGCTGCTTCCAATCAAAAAAGCACTGCGTTTGACTGCAGATTAGTGTTCACCAGGTACAAATAAAAAGTTGGTTCGAAAATGTTTGATAACTGATTTTCAAAGAATAATTTCAAACACTTCATAAAGCTAATAGTTCGAAATGCATGCCCTCTTGGAACAAACATTTCTAGAGAGCCTAGCAGTTGAAAACGAACTGTACAGATAATGTTACCCCTAATGAATCATGACTTAGTATAGATGTAATGAAAGAAACACAACACTTAAGACACTTACCACGAAAACACACTAACCTCTAACCTGAGACGTATTCTGAGAAAGCTCTCTATTTGCTGATGATGAAAACTATGGTTTATCATTTGAGGGATCCAGAGCATATCACTTTGCGCAAGTTTACGACGTTTCTGCACTTCTGCAGTCTGCTTAGTTCATAGAAGTATTTTTTCCAGACATTTTTCGCACTAAATAAACTCAACTCATATGCAGAACACACATCTCACAATTCAGCACAAACATTGATATCAAGATATATGATACAGTTTCAAAATGTGCTCAAATTCTGGTGGTACCTGAACTTCTATCAAAGTTTCACAAACACAAACATGATACTATAACCTATAAGTCTAGTCTAGTCGTCGTCGAGTGAACACGTATTTTTACAGTCCTTACAACCAACGCATTTCTCCAGTTTCATTGTTCTCATAATCACTAAATTTCGTGTTGTGATGTGGATTGTTATTGTGTATCAACATGTGAATAGTACAATGTGTCTGAGCAACTGATAACATATCGACAGAGGATGAAAAACTGTATGTATTAATTGCAGTATTTTATAAAAACCCCAAACTACTTTATATCGTCATATTTCTTTGGTTACTGATTAGGAACTCGATAAAAAAGACTATCTTATATACCTCTACTGTATGGTCAAATTGATAAAATATATTGAAGACGAGTTTTAAAAATGCCAGAGGGAGACAGATCAAACAAGGAAATATATGATGAGATATTGAAAAATAGGAACGAAATCAAAAATTATATTGAAGCTAGTGAGACTCGACTCTTACTCAAAGTTCAAGAACTGAAAAATTCAGTATCTGAGCTGGAAAAAGAGAACTCAATTCTCAAGGAAGAAGTAGAATATTTGAAGAGAGAACAAAAGAAAAGGAATATAGTAATTTTTGGACTGAATAAAAAAAGGGAAGAAGTTACCCCAAGTAATATTTGTTTGTCACTGAAAGGATTACTTGATGTGGAACTAGAGGAAACCGATTTAAGTGATTGTTATCCGCTGGGGAGGGCTGAGAATTGTCCCATAAAAGTAGAGTTTCAAACAAATCTCAAGAAGAAGCAAATCCTTCAAAATTGCAAAAAATTAAAGGGAAAAAATATCTCGATTGCCCATGACCTAACGAACACACAAAGAAGCGAACATAAACTTCTGAGAAGACATCTTTCACTTGCCAAACAGGAAAACTACCAGGATTGTTACATAGCGGGAAACAAATTGTTTGTGAATGGAAAAGCTTACAAAGCAGATGATCTAGAGGACTTCCCACCAGACAAATGCTTAGAAAAGCCAAATAGTGCTCCTGCTACTCCAACAACAACTCAAATGGAAAAGCTGCCCGCTGCATTAGAAAAGCCGTTGTCATTAGCTGAAAAACCTCCAAGTACACCAAAATCTACATTTAAGAAAACGATAGCACCAAAACAAAATGAATTAGCCAAACCTAGAACACGTTCATTCAAATAAGCCTGAAACATCTTTCTTTCTTTCTCTTTTATTATACATTTTTATATTTGATATCATATACATACTTTTATCATTATACATTTTTATATCTTATGGCATACTCTAAATTTTGAGGAACAAAAATACTAGACCTGTATTTTATTTTATTTTACTGTATTTTATAGTTATTCGTGGTAATTTCACAGAAATATTTTATCACATCTATTTCAATCACTGTCTCCTACCCTAATCGGAAAACTTCTTCCATCAAACTACAAACCGTAAACGTGATTAGCGGAATAAAAATTAGATCCGGTTCAGCATTTCAGGAGAAAAAGTAAATTATTTTATTCTTGTAACTGTAATTTCAAATTATTTATTGGTTATTATTCTTAGTCTTATACAGTTTTCTTGCAGAACAATATATATAATGGATCAGCTTATTAGAGATTTCAATTACGATCCCATTATCACAAAAGAGTGCACCAACATATCTGATGTAAATAACTATTTAAGTCAATATAGTCCACAAAACTGTTTCAAAATATTACATCAGAATATCCACAGTATAAATAGAAATCTCGATGAATATAAAGTGTATCTGACACAAATTAACTAACTTTAACATTGAAATAATCGTTTTAACAGAAACTTTCAGAATACGTAATTTAGATTGTCATAAGCTGGAAAATTATAGCGCACTATACAATGAGGGAGACTTTAATAAAAACGACGGTGTTGTTGTGTTCATCAAAAATGAATTAGAATATACATCCAGAGTCGTCAATATAGGACAATGCAGAGTTATAGAAATTAAAGTAAAGGTATCCAAATACAAATACGCCCTAATCACAGCACTATATAGATCTCCGGCTGGAGATGAGACAGAATTTTTAACAGCCTTGCGGTTATATCTGGAGCAAACAAAAAACGTGTTAGTTGAATATTATTATTTAGTTGGGGATGTGAACTTAAATATTTTAAAGGAAGAAAAAAATGAAGATGTTAGTGATTATTTAGATATAATGGCTGAGTACAATTTTGTGTCTATTATAAACGCAGTAACAAATTCGCAGGGTGAGTCGACTAGCTGCATTGATCATATATTTTTGAAAACAAAGCATGACATACAAAATAACTGCATATCTTTAACTTGTAGTACCAGTATAAACAACCACAAAACTATTCTTGCGGGTACTCCAATGGAATATGAAAGAACCTTTACATCAAACAAAAGATACAAGTATTTTATTGATTATGATAACCTAAATGAAGCCATAAAATCCAGCAATTGGGACCTATTCTACTCTTCAACAGATTCTGAATTCCTATCTAATGAACTAACAGCTAAGATGAATCATTTAATTCAATAGAATACAAGTAAAGTCAAAATTAAAAACCATCAACACCCACGTAACAACTGGATCACACAAGGTGTTATAAACTCAATAGAAACGAAACAGGAATTATATAAAAAATTAAAGACAGATCCTAACAATCCCATAAAAAAAGTTGAATATACCAAATATAGGAATAAGCTGAATAGGATAATACAGGAGGAAAAATCTAAATATTATCAAAATGAAATAGAGAAAAATTCAAAAAACGCAAAAAATCTTTGGAAAACCGTTAAACGAATAAGCGGCAAGAATAGAGAACACACCATTAAAGAAATTTCAACCAAAACTGGAGAAATCATAAGTGAACCCTTAGAAACAGCCAACTACTTCAATCAACACTATGCATCTGTAGGTAAAAATTATGCTGAGAAGATAGAAAAACCTTCAACGCCTAAACCTGAACTTATGTCGATACAGAAATCATTTTATTTATTTCCTGTCGAGAGAAAAGAAATTGAATCAATAATTGAGGAACTAAAATCAGGTAAATCTCCCGGGGAAGACACAATTAAAATGGAGACAATCAAAATGATCTGAAATGAAATAGCGCCCTTACTTCAACATTTAATTAACGTTATTTATAAAACAGGAATTTGTCCTTCAAATTTTAAAAAGGCAATAGTAATTCCAATATATAAAAAGGGTAATAAGAAGGATGTAGTCAACTATAGGCCAATCTCTCTCATCAACACATTCGCTAAAATATTTGAAAAGTCACTGAAAAAGAGAATGAAGGATTTTCTCGAAAAAAATCACATAATATCGAATCAGCAATTTGGTTTTCGAACAGGTCTATCAACAGAGGATATTACATCAAAATTAACGGGTGAAATAAATCACTGCATTGATACTAGAAAGCCAACAATTGTTGTCTTCTTAGATCTTGCCAAGGCCTTCGATACTGTCGATCATTTTCAGCTTTTCGAGGCCTTGGAGGGATCAGGTTTTAGAGGAATAGCACTTGACCTTTTGAAAAACTATCTGACAGATCGTAAACAGTCGGTAAAAATTGGTGAAACTGTAAGTCATGACAAAAAACTATCCTATGGAGTGCCACAAGGAACTGTTCTTGGGCCAATATTGTTCTCATTGTACATTAATAACTTATTCACCCAGAAATCTACTGGAAAAATCTACAGCTTCGCTGACGATACAGCTATCCTTTACTCATCTATCTCATGGATGAATTTAAAAAAAGAAATTGAACAAGATTTGGGAAACATCTTCAACTGGTTCAGCCATAAATTACTTACAGTAAATTTCGAAAAAACTTACTATATCCCATTTGCTAGCTACGAAAATCATTTACCGGATTATAAAACTCTAGAGATCAAAGTAAATGGTAGAGAAGAGAAAATAAATACAACTAACAAGATGAAATACCTTGGAATTACCATTGACTCTCATCTAAAATGGAATTATCACACTGAGCAGATTAGTAAAACACTCAGAATTCTCCTCTACAACTTCAAATGTTTACGTAACATACTAACTCTGAAGCAGTTGAAAATATTATATCATGCTCTGGTCGAATCACGCCTGCAATATTGTATACTGAGCTGGGGTGCATGTTCAAACACACACTTGCGAAAACTAGATGTCCTTCAAAAAAAAAATTTGAAAATAATGTATAGAAAGCCTTTGTTATACCCATCTGCCTCAATTTTTGCTGAGAGTCACGTATTAGATCTCAGACAGTTGTACTACTACAATACATTAATCTATACTTACAAAAACAGGCACCTACTAAAAAATGTAGAGCACTGCTACAATACAAGACAAAACGTAGGTAGTTATATCACAGTCAAAACTATTCATAAAACAATTGGTAAAAAATGTTATACTTACCTCTCTTCAGTAATCTTCAACAACTTACATGAAACTTATAAAAATTATTTATTGAAAATAAACAGTCTCGAAATGTTTAAAAAATATTTCAAATCCTTCATATTTCGAACGGAACGAAAAGAAATACATTAAATCATTTAATCTGTTTCTCTTGAATGAAGTTCCCCCCAATGTAAATTCTTTTCTTTCCATTTCTTGTATTCTTAAGCTATTAAATTTTAAATTTCTATTGTAGGAGTCTTAGAATGTATGTATATATATATTTATTTGTCTTGTACTTACTAATAAACTTTATCAATATTCACCTGATCACTGTTACATCGACTAGGAAAAATTGTAAAATGTACTTACTACCCCATATACAACCGTCCATGGTTTCTTTGGGTTCTTGTTTATTGCAATGAAATGTAATGTAGATATTTCAATTCACTCTTTCAACATGTATTATATATTATTATCATTAAAGACAAGGTATTTCAGGTATATTATACAAACATTGTAATTTTTATATATGTGTAATTTTTTTTTTCTCTGCAATAAATTATTATTATTTATTATTATTATTATAACCTCAAATACAAAATCTTGGCCTGAGCGCTTGAGTCAGTCTGACAGATCACAGTCTTCTTTTACCTGTCATTAACTGGAAAAGAATGTTTCTTGACATGAAAAAAGTTGTTTCCCGAAAATTTTCAAGTACCTTTCATTATTTGGGTAACTTATATATCCGGTACATATCTGGTTCATATCGTGATCAATGGCGTGCAATATTCATCTGTGTACAAATTTTGAACCCATACATATGTCATAAAACGAACAAAGTTGTTGCAATGAAACCATCTAGCACCGTAACAAATTCAGCTCTTTTATATGTCCGATATGTATCTAGTGATATGCCATTTGAAAGGTACAGGTAGGTTTTGAATTATATGTCAGAAATATACCAAACGGAGATCATTGAAATGTCTCAAATTTGTTTCGGTGAACTCCAAATGGTATATGGCAGACATATGTGTGTTCATTGGGAACTGGTGGTTATAATCTATTCAGGTTATTCTGAGAATTCACACAATGTGAGAATCAAAAATATCCGAAGAAAGTCACATTGGAGGATTACCATGGTTCCGACAGAACAATTCGAAGCAGTTGGACAGTTGTATACTGCAGAGATTTCGAATAATCTGTTGCTTCCTGTAAATAATCGTTTCAAAGATATCTCATATGGAAAATATGCAAGGAGATTGATTGAAAATGATGATCCTATTGAATGTAATCTAGTTCTTGCTCGAAGGTGTCGAACTACTTCTGAACGTTATCAAGATATGCTAGATCGAACAGGATTTAATAATAATAGTTTTGAAAAATAGGATTACCTTCGGAAAAATTGAGTAACGGTTACTCTCAGAATATAATCAATATCAAAAACCCTCTATACAATGATTTCGAATAATTAAATATTGAGAATTCATATTGACATTATCGAGTAAGTATATGCCGAGGGGGGAAAAACTTAACTTGGTAACTAAATTTCATGAAATCTTACAAAAATAAATGAATATCTCGATAACGGCACAAAATTGACATCAACACACAAAATAGGCTCACATCAGAATGAAAAAATTAATAGAAAAAGTTGAAAAACACAGGTTGGGGTGAAAAATTTCTATATATTCTAGTTCGAAACCATTTGATTCCTAGTGGTTTCACTGTGAAACCCCCTAGATATGATTTTTTTTCTACGTGATGTACCATGCTTCTTTTGACAGGCAGTGATAAATCATCTTAGTGTATTCACGAGCAGTACTGATTGTTTCGTTTGGTTGAACCTGGAGGTCCGTTGGATAGTTTTCCCTAACGTTTTTTTTACATTGTTTGATATAGATGTATATTCTATTTTTTCGATAGTTAATAAATCAGCAGATGGCTTTTCGCCTTGGAGGTTCACACGATCTGCACCAGATTCAGACATTGGTTCATGCTTCAACGACAAAAAAATATTTTTTTGAATTTTCATAAAAAATAATGTACCTGATCGTTAGAAATTGAATACAATTCGATATTCGCTATTAGAATTGAGCAAGCAAATGCGATTCAATTTGACAAATTATGACTTTTTTAAAAGTCACTCTTTTGCCTAGTGGTTTCATCTGAACCTTCCTCAAAATTCCAAAATGAAAACTTTTCTAACTATGCACTACCATTACTTAACTCATAATCCACTGAAAGTCATATAAAAAACATGACTTCTAAGGAATAAATAATTCCGGCGTTGGAGGGTTAACCGAGAATGAGGAGTTTAAAATATTTCAAGTGGATGGATCACCAGGTACTTTTTCTCCCAGATTCACACCACCATACAGTGCGAAATACTTTCATTTGTATTCTCTGAATACCCTACATACCGGTCACAGTTTTGATCTATCTTTGACTTCTCTACACCAATACATCTAACATTGAGTTGATGTACAAGCCACCTGATTACTGAATACAAATGGTAATCTCCTCTTCTATGATTCTGGCCATGTTCTCTAAGGTCTTTCTCTCCACAGGAAACTGAAAAAATTATTCGATCTTTCATGAAAAAGTCAGTTGATAGGTGATTCTGCAACAAATCGACAACATTTCGAAATTCTTCCATTTTTCCCTCAACTGATGTTTACCCTCAACCTTCCAGTTGGCCTACTCCAGCTCATGAACGTAAAGACATCAACATTATTGAACATACTTTGTTTTCTCTTTCGCTTATTCTACGCGGAAAATCGACAAAATAACGTTACATTTCGAAAGGAAAGGGAACACGAATTCAATTTTGTTTCAACCAAAGGCTCATAAGAAACAGAGCGTCCGCTGACCTGAAATATGGAATTACTTCCCGTTTCCCTTACTGCGACTACCAAATATTGTTATTGACTTCCTTTGAGACATTCGACTTCATAGAATGTAATTAATCTTTTCCGAATGTTGTCAAGGAAGAAGGAAAATGAAATGGATATTGCAGACCTTATAACGTTGATCAAATATACTGAAACATATTCGGCAATATTGTCAAAAGATACCACAGAGCAGAGAAGTAGTGATTTGATGAAATGCAAAATTAATGTGATTCGAGTCGATATTGAAATTTTCCGAAAATTGCTTGGCATGAGATAAATGATTACTGTGGTGGGGCGGACGTACATGAGAAAATGTCCGATAATGGCAGAAAAGGAAGTAGATATCGGCAAAAAATCTGAGTTCTCTTCAACATGAGAAAAATATAGAACTAGCTCCTTGATGGAAATACCACCCTATGATGATTTTATCAATTTGCAGGTATATCGCTCCAACTGATCCAGTGAAGAACGTGTAGTTCAGATTTATGAAAAGAATAATCAGATACCGATCACAACTAACACAAATTCGAGGTCAGCACTAGTTTCTGTCTTCACTTTTACATGGTTCTTACGATTTTCCTGGAACCTTACAGGATTTTTGCACTGTAGTGATTTGAAATCGTTTCCCCATTGTCCATTCAATATTTATGGAAAAAATGGTTTATTGATTTTCGAATCATATTTTTCCAGAATGGCAATTGGCAAATTTGAGGTATTGAAATTCGGCCTCATGTGATATCGTTTTTTCCATCAGTCTTCGAATGTAAACTATTTTCCACAAGCGTTGGAACTATGACCACCTTTTTGCATTCAGGGCATATAGAATTATTTGCGCTAGTTCGACCTGAACATTAGGGTTCACTCAGAGCTAATCAGAGCGTACTTTCGCTTGAGCTTCAGAACTCAAGGAGCCTAACAAAATGTGGAGATATTACTGTGAGGGTTCAATATAATATCAGTTATATAAAGGTCACAGCTCATTAGAGCCACCCGGCACCCACCCCGCACCGCCTCGTCGCACGGCGTCCACTCGTTGTCGATAGGTGGACGCCGCGTTATCACCAATAAACGTCGCACGGTCAACTAGTGGACCCCGCGCGGTCAACGAATGAACGCCGAGTGGTCAACGAGTAGACGTCGCTTGGTCCACGAAGTTTTGAGAAGTCTGTTAACAATTGGCACTAGGTCTACACGTTTTTCTAAGTTTTTCTTTATTCATGTTGAAAGCAAAAACGATACATCCGACTTGTTCGACAGAAAGGCTGGGAATGAAGGGAGGGTGGGGAGAGTGGCGCATCTCCAAGTATCGTCCACTCGGGACACGCGCGTTGGCAATGGGCAGTTAACGCAGTGCAAGCATACGAGCTGTGCCCTTTGAACTGCTCTACATTGATCCATCAGTCAGTTATTCAAGACAAAACATTTTATATGTGGATATAGATTTACAAAAAACACTAGTGATTCAAATATAAAAGCACGCTAGTACCATGGACTTCTCGTAGTACTTATAGAGGCCAACATTTTTGGTAAATTTGGTGAACACTATATTCGTCTATACAGAACCGCTTAGTCTTCGTTGGAGTATCACATCTCCAAACTATGACAATAAAATAGTTTCTGTAAGTCATATCTCAGATCATGAATTGAGTCCAGCTCTCTCAATTTCGAAGCAATGAGAATCTTCAGAAAATTCAACGTTGATGATATTTCTAGAGCTTAAGATGGTGTTTCTTCAGAGCCTATATTAAATATGCCAGATTTCAATAGCAAAACTAAACATTTGGATCTTTCATTCAATTTTCACCTGAAACTCTGCTGTATGTAACAGAAATTGTTTCATTCGATCATGGTTTGTTCCAATTGTTCTACATTATCCAGCTGACGAACGTCAACCCTGAAATATTGAAACTCGTGCGAACAATGGACTAACGAGGCTTCACCTTTTAACGTGTGAATCACGGTGGTTCGGTGGGAAATTGAACCCCGGTCATCTGTTAGATAGGCGGACGTGCTTACTTCTAACTACCGAGAACTAGAATTGTAATGATCAATTTTATGCTCACGATACCCAGCTGTACTACCGTTTCCAGCCAACTCATTTGGTAATATTTGTGATGATGATATTGCGGAAAAGTCAAAAAAACACTTTTCGGGAATGAATGAGGATAAAATTATACTTTCATGTTTTCCAAAACAAAAAAAAATCTTACTGAGGTGGTTGCTAGTTTCGATGTTGACGGATATAAATGGGAAACTTCGGAATACGCAAAAGACCTGGGAATCATCCTGAACAGCACACGAAATTTCAAGTAACACATCACGAATTGTATCAGACTGGGATATGTTGATCTCAAAGTAATTCTTGGAAATCGTAGCATCCTCAACAGAAAAACCTGAAACAATTCTTTGCGACTTATTAGACATCTCGAGACTGGGCTATTGTTATTCTATATAGGGGCCTTGCATAGACAAAACCGAGCAACACGGAATCCAAGTTCTCTAGAATTAATGTTTGAGATGAATCTGTGGCGTTCTTATAACATTCCACCTAATGTAAACGAAATCTCATGTCTTAATATAGCGAAGCGGAGGAAGCTGCATATCTTTTTTACGAAATCATTACTTTTGGAAAAGCACAATATCTGTTGCAGGAAATATAATATCGTCATGAGAAAGGCTACTTTCCAAACTATATGCAACTGCATATAACCTAATTCATGCACCTATTGAGATCTAATTATGCCTGAGTGCTATTGAAGTAAACAGTAACCGCGACGCCTCGTGCTCACATTTTTTTGCTCGTTTGTAAAAGGCTACTCATCCTCCTCATTATCGAGTCGAGTCGAAAAGAATAATAGCATCATTGGATTATCTTTCCAAAATTATTTCTGGTCTCATATCACACCATATCCCTCAACTAACAATGGTTATAATTCTTCTTTATCTGAAATGGTGAGACTTGGAAATAACTACTGTGAAGAAATCAATTTCGTCTGTGATGGTTTAATACTTCCAAGGAACAATTCTCCCGCCCTCTAGTTATACAAATGTATTTTACTAGTAAGTATGGTCATTGTTTCCATTTCTCTTCATTTTAATTCATATATAATAATAATGGAAGAATGAATAGTATTGTATAAGCTTTCTTCCTTACATAATCCTCTGAATTGAAATCCATCTGTGAACGAATTTTCATTCTTATTTTTCACCAAAACAGAACAAAAACTGTTGGATTCACGACTAGGCCCATTTATCCCGTAGGAAATAATCTGTTCAGTTTTTACACACATATTCACTTGTAAGCTCGAAACATTATGAGATTTTCATGTCTCAATAACGAAACAAATATATCGAAAGGATTACACTAGGTATACAGTTACGTCTGGAGCTTCGAACAAAACTTTCCCGGAATGTTCCCGGAATTATATTTATGATGTTTTTTATTCATGCGAACGTATGAAAGAAAATATTGTATCCGAGATAAAACTAGTGCACTGTTCAAATAATCCTACCTAATAGAAAATTGAACAATTCAGGAGTATATGTGCATGCCGTCTAATTCCTTTGAAATGGATATTGACTGGGTTGGCTTCGTATGTTCATTCAATCTTGCCTCGCATAACAAACATTCACTTGCACGTGTCCAAATTTCAGGAAGTAAGAAAGGAACATCGAAGTATTCAGAGGTTGTAACTACGAGGAAATCAACTTTGAAGCTGTGAAAAAAGGCGTAAAATTTGTGAAAACATTTCAATATAGATAATATAATATTTTCATTGTTCCGCGATATAGTTGGTGAGTGTACTTTGATATTGATGACTGAATCGTTTCGTAGCAGATCTCGTTAGTACCAAATAGGTTTCATGTACCTGACTTTTACCTTGGTAAAATGTTCTCATCGTTGCCTCAGGGCTCTATTGCGGAAGATTTTCCAAACCATTTATGTGGATTGGGGATTACATTATATCCTGCACATGAAGTATTGTCAGGAAATACATTCTTCTTGTGCTGAAACCAATCTCATATTTTCGTGTCCAGTGAGCAGTTTCATGATTGATCTGAGTTGCTACTCACTGAAGGTGCGCAGTTTGTTGCTCCTAGAACCTTGGCTACTTCCCAAAGAGCCTACGCTTCCTGTCAGATGCGTGGCTTTTCATGATGGTGAATATCAGTTCGGATCAACTGGTGTATCTTGAATCATCATGTGAAATATGATAATCCTGTTCAATGATTCATTATCACACTGTGTTCACTTCCACGTTCGCGTGTTGACAAATTTCGTTGATTTATATTGTTCACATCAAGAACCGGTAAAACTCTGACAATGACATATTTATAATCCGTATCGATTGGTGTTGTATATCAGTATACCAACTCCACGACGGTGATTTATTTCCAGGGAAGCATTTCTTCATGCATAACAGGAAGCTTATTCCAGGATGTCTCCAAGATTTCTGATAAGATATATGCCAATAGAGTAGATACCCAATATCTTGATATTGACAATCAAAATGTTTTGAATTGCCTGAAAATATACCACGGGCTGCGTTCAATCGAATATCCATTAGTCAATATGTGGCGGAGTTCGAAAAATCAACCCTATTCCTAACTTTTTGAACCTAACCACATAAACATACTCGAGTTCTGTAAAGCAGAATGCGTAACTAGCATCTTTTTGTGATTTATTACATTCACATCTTTCCTTTGCAATTCCTTTATTTTTCATTGAACGTCATCGTAGGAGCTGATAATTTCATTTCATTTCATCCTTTGTAAGCACATTGGATTATATATGCATGAAACTGCCAGATAACCAAAATTGTTATTATAGATTCGGTAATCGTTGTGGTCGACGATAAAATCCCAGAAGAGATACAAAATGTTTAGTGATCTCGCGTTACATTTCAGAACTGCTAAACCGCGTTGAATTTGATTATTCCCAGTAGAAAGGACAATTCTGGAGGGATTATTTCTGTTGTATTTCTGCTTCGTCATTCGGCGTCATACAAATATATACATTATAAATGTTTTGGAAAAAAAAATTATGGAAATTTTACGACTTTCTAGTAGATAATACTCATTTATCCTCAGGGAGTAAGCGAGCCAATATCCTGAAATTGGCATACAGATGGTCGATGATGATAATTCTTATTGGACTTTTATTCATACGAAAGATATCACTACATAAATACTAGTTTTTGTGATTCTCACTAACAATCGGTTAACAGAACGGCGAGACGTGTTTTGCTATATGAAAGGTGAATCTCCTCTTTAATAGCAAAAAATTGCAACGAAAATTTTTCATCGTACTATTTTATCGGCGAAAAACAATAGCACACAAATTATAGACTGCGAAACGTGTATGGTTTTAGGTTTCACTTACGATCTATTTCAAAGTCTACCCTGTGCCGGGGGTTATTTTTTCTCTGGGGGTGGAATAAGAGTGGAAATCAATGAGTTGAGCATTTCAGGCAGCAAGAAAACACGTTTCAAGATTCTTTTTCGCGAATAACTAGAAAAATATGTATCAAATCGAAAAACCTGTAGGGAGAAAAATTATAGCTCATGAAAAACAAAAAAAAATAGTATATTTCTGAAACATGCAGACCCATCACTAACGGAATTATTGCTTGTTGAAAGTTGATTGGTATTTTCAGACGCCAAATCTCATGGAACCTTATTTGAAGTTCTTGGAAAAACCTTCGTTTTCATTTTTCATAACAGTTCCTAGCATTGAAACTAAGCGAGGTATGGAGATAATAATGTAATTACCACAAAAATGTGCTTTTGTTTTTTCCCCATAACCCGCTTGGTATCTAAACAATCTAGTCCTTCGAAAAATCATTCTGTAGGTTTTTGAGAGCTATGAGCTCAACAAAATGTTTTTTTCAGGCGCAAGCTTCAACTAGCCATATCTTACTTCATTTTCACTCTACAAAATACTAAATAGCCAAAATTATCAAGAAACACTACGTATTTGTACTCAACAAAATTTTGTGTGTCGTTAATAGTTTTAGGGTTATTTTGAAGGAAAGGCGACTTTTTGCTCAATTACGAATATTATTTTCTTCTTTGAAGCTCATTTTTTTTTCAAAAATAAGTACTTCCCACTAGTCAAACACTCAGAACGTATTATGAGAATGAAAATAAAGTGGATTGTATAGAGGCAACGATTTTTTTCAAATGGTATGGAAGATAGGGAGAGATTTTCACAATTTTTCTCCAACGAAAAAATAGGAATCGACATTATTCCCTTCATACTTTGTTTAGTTTAGATGCTATTGAGTTTTATGGAAAACAAAACTGATGGTATCTGCTGAAGAAACCCCTTGGAAACTGATTCTGCAATATTCATTAAATACATAGAGTCTCAGACGAATAAATTAGGACCCAACGCGAAAAATTTGTAGAAGCTCAACACTCTTTGATGACATACTCATCTCGATAAAGATGGGCTACTGACTAGGAAAAAATTAGTTTTTGTGAGTCATGTCTCAGATCATGAATTGGTTATAGGTGAATTGATTCTCGAAAAGTCGTCTTGCTTTCCCAATTTCGAAGCAATAAGAAACTTCAGAAAATTCAACGTTGATGATTTTTCTAGAGCTTGATTGCTTTGTTGAAGAGTTTGTTGCCTGATAGGTCTCTGTGTGTGGTTGTTAATGGAGTATCATGTGATATTCTCCCAAGTGCAGGTGTTCCACAAGGTTCAGTTCCGGCGCCCACTTTGTTTCTGCTTCATATCAATGATTTGCTCGAGAAAACATCTTGTTCAATACATAGTTTTGCGGACGACAGGACTCTTCATACCTATTTCTCTTCCAGAGGACCCATACCAGCTCAAGAAACAAAAATTCAAAGAAACATTCATGTCAATAAAATTAACGATGACTTGGTAAAAATTAAAGAATGAGGTAACATGAACTCGGTGGAATTTAATGCTGGGAAAATCCAGGCGATGACTTGGTAAAAATAAAAGAATGAGGTAACATGAACTCGGTGGAATTTAATGCTGGAAAATCCAGGCATGTTTCTTCTCAAGGAAAGCCGATCTACCATCATCTAGTATTCAGATGTCGGGAGTTACTATTCCTACAAAGTCAAGTATCTCGATGCTAGGAATTACGATCAGTGATAATCTCTCATGGAAAAACCATGTGAGATCGATCGCTAAAGGTGCTTCCCAGAAACTTGGATTTCTATTTCGTGCGGAGAAAAATTTCTCGTCAGTTTCTGATAATTCAGATACGACCTGCTTTGAAATATAGTTCTCATGTGTGGAGTTTGTCACCAGAACAATCATTGAGGCTTCTCGATTCTATCAGGAGAAAGGTTATCCGTCTTGTTGGTGATTCTTCGCCCACAGACTCACTCACTTCATTGAAACATCGTAGAACAGCCGGAGACTTTTCTCTTTTCTATTAATATTCTCACGGTCGGTTCTCTTCTGAATCAATCGTTTCACCCTTGGCAATATCTACACGGATTACTCGACGAGTACAGAATTGCCACCCCTTTCCTGTGAATTTGGAGACCTGTCGAACCTCTCGTGCTCAGGGATCGTTTTTCAA
This sequence comes from Zygogramma bicolorata, assembly GCA_032362365.1. Taxonomy (NCBI): domain Eukaryota; kingdom Metazoa; phylum Arthropoda; class Insecta; order Coleoptera; family Chrysomelidae; genus Zygogramma; species Zygogramma bicolorata. The sequence continues at coordinate 188,100 of JAVJAQ010001206.1, read as the reverse complement.
TAGAACAGCTGAGCTGTGGAACTCCTTGCCGAAAGAGGTTCCTCCTGAGGCTTGAAAACTTAAAAAATTCAAAGTAAATGTTTATTCTTATCCCCTGTTCCTTGATTCACGTGGTGTTCTTTGAGCATCATAGGGCTCCCCTTTCGTGTGAATCTGCATATAAAAAAAATTACCTTAAACTCTGTTATATGTATCAAAAATTGTTTCATTGGTTTTAATTTTTTTTTTCAATTGCTGTTTCCATCAACAAGCTGACGAACGTGAACCCTGAGATATCAAAACTTCCTACCTTTCAACGTGTGAATCACGGTGGTTCGGTGGAAAATTGAACACTGGTCAACTGTCAGATCAGCGGACGAGCTAATGTCCACACTACCGAAAAGTAGAATTCTAATGACCATTTTTATGCTCATGATACCCAGCTGTACTACCGTTCTCAGCCAGCTTATTTGAAATCATTTCTCAGGTAATTTCGTTGATGATGATATTGCGAATAAATCTAAAAATCACTTTACGGAAATGATTGAGGATAAAATTTCACTTTTATGTTTCGGAAACAAAACAAAATCCCACTGAGGTGGATGCTGGTTTCGAAGTTGATGTTGATGAATATAAAGTGGAACCGTCGGAGTACGCAAAAGACCTGGGAATCATCCTGCATAGCACATCAAATTTGAAACAACACACCACGAATTGTATCACACTGGGATATTTTGATCTCAAGGTAATTCATGGGGATCGTAGCATCCTCAACAAAAAACTTGAAACAATTCTTTGCTATTCATTATTCGAGACTGAGCTATTGTTATTCTGTATAGGGCTTGCAAAGACAAAACCGAGCAGCGCGGAATCCAGGTTCTCTAGAATTCGTGTTTGAGATCTGTGGTGTTCTTTTTTACGAAATCATTACCTTCGGATAGCACAATATCTGTTGCAGGAAATATAATATCGTCATGAGGAAGGCTACTTTCCAAACTATATGCAACTGCATATAACCTAATTCATGCACCTATTGGGATCTAATTACGCCTGAGTGCTATTGAAGTGAACAGCAACCGCTCGTGCTCACAATTTTTTGCTCGTGTGTGAATGGCTACTTATCCTCCTCATTTTTGAGTCGAGTGGAAAATAATAATAGCATCATTAGATTATCTTTCCTAAATTATTTCTGGTCTCATTGATTGTCCGGAAATTTTATCCCTAATAATTTCAACGTCCCGTAGAGGTCTACAAGAGAGATCAAGCTAATTATCACACCACATCACTCGAATAACTATGGTTATAATTCTTCTTGATCTGAAATTTCGAGACTGGGAAATAACTACTGTGAAGAAATCAATTCCGTCTGTGATGATTCAATACTTTTGAGGAACAAATTTCCCGCCCTTGAGTCATATAAATGTATTTTATTAGTAAGTATGGTCATTGTTTCCATTTCTCTTCATTTTCATTCATTTATAATAATAATGGAAGAATGAATAGTATTGTATGAGCTTTCTTCCTAACACAATCCATTGAAAACTGAAATTGGAATCCATCCGTGAACAAATTTCCATTCTTATTTTTCAGCAAAACAGAACAAAACTGTTGGATTCACGACTAAGCCCATTTGTCCGGTAGGAAATAATCTGTTCAGTTTTTACACACATATTCACTTGGCAGCTCGAAACGTCATTAGATTTTCATGTCTCAATAACGAAACAAATAAATCGAAATGATTACACTAGGTACACAGTTACGTCTGGAGCTCCAAACAAAACTTTCCCGGAATGGATATTTCTATTATATTTATTATTTTTTTTATTCATGAGAACGTATGAGAGAAAATGTTGTATCAGAGATAAAACTATTGCACTGTTCACATAATCCTACCCAATAGAAAACTGATCATTTCAGAAGTATATGTGCACACATGTCGTCTTATTCCTTTGAAATAGATATGGAGTGTTAGCTTCGTATGTTCAATCTTGCCTCGCATAACAAACATTTCCTTATATGTGTCCAAATTCCAGAAATTGATAAAGGAACATCGAAGTATTCAGATATTGTAACAAAGAGGAAATCAACTTCAAAGCTGTTAGAATGGGCGTGAAATTTGTGAAACCATTCCAATAGATATAAAAAAATGTTTTCATCGTTCCAAGATATAGTTGGTGAGCGTACTGTGATATTGATGACTGAATCGTTTTGTATCAGATCTCGTTAGGACCGAATACGTTTTATGTACTCGACTTTTTCCTTGGCGTAATGTTCTCATCGTTGCCTCAGGGCCCCATTGCTGAAGCTTCGGGCTGAATGCCCTGATTTTTTCTGGTTGCATTACTCTTTTTCCATTCCATTTCAATCTGAAGAGCGCTATCACTGCACACTCTCAGGTTAAGTGGATTCGGGATTATTTCTGATATCCTGCACATGAAATACCGTGCCCCAATGTCCTTCGTTTCCACCATAGAACTTTGGCTACTTCCCATAGAGCCTAGGCTTCCTTTCAGCTGCGTGATATTTTATGATCTCGATTTTCAGTTCGGATCTTAAATTATTATGTGAAATATAATTATCCTGATTCATTATCCTTTCTCTGTTCGCTTCCACCTTCGCGTGTTGACAAATTTTGGTGATTTATATTCTCCACATCAAGATCCGGTAAAACTCTGACAATGACATATTCAAAATCCGCATCGATTGGTGTTGTATACCTGTAAACCAACTTCCCGACGATGATTTAGTTCCAGTTAAGCTTTTCTTCATGCATAACAGGAAGCTTATTCCAGGATGTCTCCAGGATTTTTGACAAGATATATGCCAATCAAGTAGATACCCAATATCTTATAACTCGATACTGACAATCAAAATGTTTTGAGTTGCCTGGAACTGTACCACGAAATGCGTTCAATCAAATATTCATTGGTCAGTACGTGGCCGAGTTCGAAAAATCAACCCTATTCTTAATTTTTTGAACCTAACCGCATACACATACTCGAGTTCTGAAGCAGAATCCGTTACTAGCATCATTTTGTGACTCATTTCATTCATATCTTTCCTTTGCAACTTCATTTGGTTTTCAATGAACTTTCATTCAACGTCATCGTAGGAGCTTATAATTTCCTTTTTGAGCACATTGAATTATATATTCGTGAAACTGCATTGCGTTCATAGTTTCACGTGCAGCCATACTATCCAGATAACCAAAATTGTTATTGTAGATGCGGTAATCGTTGTGGTCAACGATAAAATCCCAGAAGAGATACAAAATGTTTAATTATCTCGCGTTACATTCAGAACTGCTGAACCGCGTTGAATGTGATCATTTTGGTGATTATTCCCAGTAGAAAGGACAATTCTGAAGGGACTATTTCTGTTGTGTATCTGGTTCGTCATTCGGCATCATACAAAATATATACATGTTTTGGAAAAATTTTACGATATGAAAATTTTACGATTCTCTAGTAGATACTACTCACTTATATTCAGGGAGTAAGCGAGCCAATATCCTGAAATTGGCATGCAGATGGTCGATGATGATAATTCTTATCGGATTTTTCATCACACCAAACATGTCACTACAAAAATACTAGTTTGTTTGATTCCCACTAAAAAACGGTTGTCAGAACGGCGAGACGTATGAAAGGTGAATCTCCTCCTCAATACCAATAAATTGCAACAAGAATTTTCCATCGTGCTATCATATCGGCGAATAACAATAGCACACAAATTATAGACTGCGAAATCTGTTTGAACCGCAGTGCCTTTTATGCATTGTTTATGTTATATAACCCGATCCAACCGAACCTAACTAATCCAGTCAATGACCAATTTCCCGTGTATTTATCCCCGACAGCATCACAAAAATTTGGATTGAGGATTCACTTGAAATCCATTTCAAAGTCTATCCTGTTCCGGGGGTGAAGAATTTTTCTTTGAAAATGAGTATTTCCAAGCAAGTTCTGTTCTATGTTGTTTCCTCTGGAAGGCAATACTTTTCGACTTATTCGCTAGTGAAATTGTCGCTTTTCAGGCAAAAATGAAACACGTTTATATATATTTTTTCGCGAATAACTAGAAAAATATGTATCGAATCGAAAAACCTGTAGGGAGAAAAATTAGAACTTATAAGAAACAGAGAAAATAGTGTATTCATGATGCATGCAGGCTCAACACTAACGGAATTATTGCTCGTTGAAAGTTGATTGGTATTTGAGGACGCCAATACTCATGAAACCTCTTTTGAAGTTCTCTGGAAAACCTTCATTTTTCATAAAAGTTTTTCGCATTTAAATTAAGCGAGGTATGGAGAGAATAAAGTAATAACTACAAAAATGTGTTTTTGCTTATTCTCCATGACACTCTTGGTATTTTAACATTCGAGTCCTTCAAAAAAGCATTCTGTAGGTTTTTGATGAGCTATGGGATTCCATCAGATCCGCAAGCCTCATTCGTCTTCAGGTCCATTAATATATTTCTTATATTTTGTTAGTGAAAAATTATTTCAGGCATATGACTGTCGACATGCGTGATATTCTGGGGATATTTTTCCGTTGAGTCCAGAGAAGAATTTCCAGCAAACATATTTGCAAATATATTTTCTTTTTCTTGGGCAGTGGTGGCTTGTGATCCATCTTTTCTGGTTGAAGAGGGAAATGAACTGAAGGTGAAATTTTTGGCGACAGCTTTAGCAAATGACCAAAACGAACGAGAATTGTTTGGACCTTCAACAAGTTTTGAACGATTTTCAGTATAATGTGCTTCTTTAGCAGCTTAAATTGAGTTAACATACTCCGATCTCGTCTCTAAACTGGGGTCTTGGCGGCAGCGATTGAATGCCGCTTGTTTGAATGTGACAGCCTTAGAGCAGCTTTTATTGAGCTATGGTGTCTCAGACTGTGGTCTCTTTATACTAGTTGGAATGAATGTTTCCATTTCCAGAATGATGGTATCAGAGATTTCTTCGGCACATGAAGTGGGATCATCAGATGAGAAATAGACCCTTCTCCAAGGAAAATAGGAGAAAGCCATCCGAATACCGTTACTGTCTTCTGACTTGTAATGCCAGACACGACGTGCGGGTAACTTACCTTGAAGCCAAATACGAACAAGTTGTTGAAATCAAAGTGTGATCAGAATTAACCAAGGGGAAATGAATTAAGATCTGATAAATATCAGGAGTAGTGAGTAACAAGTCCAGTGTATTGACAAATTGGGTATTCGTATCAGGAATACGAGTGGGTTTTTCTATGAGTTTTTCCAGATCATTAGAATCAGCTAATGCCTCTGCTTGTCGTCCTCTCAAATCTGTTCTTCACGAGAATTTAAGCCTTGAAGAATTATGTTCATTAAAATCACCCAATATGGTGACCTCAGCAGTTGAATGGTTTTCTTTGATTGTCGACCTTTTCCGATAGTCTGTCAAAAGAGTCATTGTTAGGTGATGAATAACGACAAAAGACAAATTTAGTTTGTTCATGGTTGCTTAACCAAGCAAGCTCAAACCACATCACGTCAAAATCTCCCGGTCCCAGCCCTTCTTCAAGTTGACACGATAAATCATTCCTAGAATATAGACAAACACCACCTTTGAAACGAAAGCGGAAATAGAATTCATAACCGGAACAAAGCATATGTAAATTATTCGTATATGAATTGACATGAGTTTCAGTTATAATAAGAATGTCAGGTTTTTCCGTTTGCAGATGGTGATGCATATCATTGATATTTTTAACCATACCACGAATATTACAACAATCGATTGGGGAGGTGTTTTGTTTCCGGAGTTTTTTACTCTGGGTGACATTATCATCATTTTACAAACTCATAGTTGGGAAAAACTGGAAATATCAAACATATACTGAAACGTGAATTAACACTTCACAGCACATATAGTTGGTATGGTGGTATCTCACCGGGCGATGGTAAGACAATCCACCACCTAGGTTATCCTTTTAGTCGCCTTCTACGACAGGCAGAATCTACCCCGAGGTTATTCTAATTCGACCCCGTACAGAGACGTTCTAGAAGATGAAAATATGAATGGGACAAAGCATACAGTGATTTGAATATTGTGAAATGGTTGATATGATGATGATGACGATATTGTTACCACAATACCACTATTATATAAATACTGCACATAGCAATACGCAGTTGGAGTTTGTTGAGGAAATATTGCACCAATATTCATATCAAAAATATTGTGGTCGCAATATTAATCGATATAAGCTCAACATTATTTCTTCTACGATCTATATTGGCTCAACCTGAATTCGGCGTTCAGTCGGTATGATGTGTTTCATGGGACTTATTGAGATAATCTAGGAATTGGGATTCTTATGTAACTGCAGTCTTCTTTACTGCCACACCAAGAAATATCAATCTCTACTTGGATCAATATGTTTCCTCAATATATTATTATTTCGTTCTTCATTAATCAAATTTTTCTAGAACGGATTTGTGTTTTGGCATTTTTTTACCCACCGAGTTTTTCACAAGTTTCAATAGGCTTAGTAATAATACCTGAAATCGCTGAGCAGATATAGTCACACCCTCAACGTAGAAATATATTTTGATTCAAGTGGAAATTGTCAAGCTGTATGCACGTGCCAACAATATACGTGGACTTAATTGGTACCATTCTTATTATCCAGGGTATTCCTGTTCAGGATCGAATCTTTCAACGTTGTTATATGTTCACAATTTTCTGAACAATTCTGTGTCATTCACAATCATGTATTTTTATGGTTGTTGTTCTTGCACACCTGACGAGTAATCACTGATGATGACTTTTTAATAGAAAGCGCTCTGCTACAATTTTGATAAATATTTTCCTGCACGAAATACAGAAGTCCTTCTTTTTTCAAATTTTGAGCCGCTTTACGGAAAACACTTGCAAATGAATTTGACACCTCATCATCAAAGATGGCCGACGTCGCTCACCATCCAGGGCTATCGACGAAGCGAAACTTTTGTCGTCCAAACGGAGGACTGTTGACTGATTGTGTTCTAGATATTTGACGTCGTATCAACGAAGACCTTTCGTCGTCTACACGGGTAGCTGTCGACGAAACAGGGAGTTAGTTGCGCCGTCTGGACAAACGGCTGTTGATGGGCCCTCTCGATGCTCGAGGCTGTATTTTCAAGGTATTTCCCTTGTCAACTAGATGTGGCCTATGTGAAAAATTATTCAATTTATATAACTAGTCGATTCCTCGATTATGTTTCCAGTAGTAGTCAAACACAGAAAGAAGGAAGCATAAAGGGCCTACTCAGTTGATGAGTACTTACATTCACCCATCAACGTTGTTTCCTGTGAAGTGTTCGAAGCGATTCATTTTTAACGATTGTTAATTTACATAATTCATTTTGTTTTTATCGAAATCACATACTAGAATCTCGTTTTATCATGTATGTTCTTGTAATTATACTTCAGAGTCCTGAAGATAAAACAATAAAGTTTCGAAACGTCGAAAATTCAGTGATTCATTTTCGTCAACATTCCGAACGAATTCCCTCAAACTCAGCAATTGAAATAATATTCACAGCTCACCATCCTATTCAACGATATACATATAGCTACGTTAAAATTTTCTTTCATCATTTTTACGGTACATCTCCTCTCGCGACTTTGTATTCATGTGACAAACCTTGGTTGGATTCTGATGAATAAATGATTTTGACTCTCGACGAAGCGAAAAATCTCATTAGGTAATGTTGATTGCTGTGATAAAACTCTCACTCCCCGTCACAAAATATTATCAAGGAGTGACAAGCTGAAGGGCGCTAAATGGTGAGTCCATTAATGTTTTTTTGATGAATGATTGAAAAGGATGACTGGACTCGAGGAAAGTTCCGGTTAAAGGCGAAGGGCTATTTATCTCGTGGAACGTTACAGAAAAGCCGTGAGAGTGTCCATAACAACCAATGTGATTAGGCCATATAAAAGCCGTAATACCTCAACTCTTGGGATAGAAACGTTAATAATAGGTGATACAGAGCCGATGATTAACGATTTGGGGAACACGGGAACGGATGGTGGAGTGGATGTTTGTTATCTCCTTGTTGGAATTATATATGTCAGAATTGTTATTAATTGGGGATATCCATTCGTGTATCTCTAATGGATAGAGGCATCTGGTGAGAATAGATTGGCTGGAGCATATGGATAAAAAGACAATCAAGAAATAAGTTTTCCGAAAACTTTTGAAAATTTCTGTCATGGTGGTGACAATTGAAAACACAAAGGAGGTCATGACCAGACTTAGAGTTCCACGAGAATTTTAAAAACAGAAAGGAGCGTTCGAAAGATATTGTTCTCAGAAATGGCATCCATTTTTCGAACTTCGAATTGTTCAATAAAAAGCTGATCTCAATCATTTGAGTGTATCCTTTCCTATATCCATATGGTGTTCACAAAATTAAAAACCAATTGAAAGAAAATTGTTTTGAATGTGTATACAAATATTGAACTAATACGTATCATTGTTCTATATTTTATTCTGTGTCATCTCTGTTTCATAAAATTTCATTGAGCGACTAATTTCGCCAACAAATCCCCTTCTGATGACAGTAATCACTTGTTGAAATATTGGAAATATATTGTTATAGGAGCACACTTTGACTTTTGCTGTGGTCCCAAAATGATTCCTAAGTTTTGTATATATGTATATATGAACCTGTGAAGTTATACGGGTAAACGGCAGAACGTAAGTGTACTGCTATAACACAAATGCTTCCGATATTCCGATAATGTATATCATCATCTTCAGGAACAAGCTACAAAGACTATTATTTTGAGTTTTCACTTCAAATTATCAATAATAACTTTAGGATTAGTTGTATCCAATTTTTTCTCAAAATGTGTGAATATGTCACAGGCGATAGAAATATAATAACAGTCCAATGAAAAAACTTATGCCAAGCACAATTTTCTTAAATAATATCAAAATATTACAATAAATCAATGGAATTTTGAATAGTCAACAGGCGAATACATGCGATGCAGAATCATGCTGTGGTTGAATATGTATGACACTTAAAGTTTAAAATGACAGAAATGACAATGAATTACGAAACATCTAGAAACAGTAGGGTCACTGGATCTAGTAAGCTTCGCTTACTCGGGTACGGACATTGGGTTTAGCTAATCGGAACGATTAGCCAAAAATTGACCAATAGCATTGCACTGTAATTTGTTTAAACAAATTAAAAGAGGAGAAGACAAACTGTCATTTTTCAAATTGACGTGACATTGACATTTTGATGCTCGATGCAAAATGTAAACAATCACAAGCACAAGGGTTTTCGACTAAAATTTTGGGTGTTTCCTATGGATATTTGACTAATTTTAATTTCCTTTTAGGGCTACCTACGCTATTTCAATCAAGTTACTGGGATTAACAGCAGATTTATACAACAGTTTCAAGTAAGATGAAATGGTCATCTTTCTGAATAATAATTGTTCATATGGAATAGTAATGTTGAACTTCTTATAGTGAATGCTCACTTCGTAAATTTGTGTATTTGGTCATTCTTTCTCAGAATTTTCTATTTGAAAAAATAACTTCTACCCAAGTGAACATCGAGAAAAGTCCATTTAATTCAAGGTGAAGTTTGTTTTCATTGGCGTTTTATACAAAACTATATTCGGTGATAATCTAGTAAAAAATAGTAAATAACTCACCACTGGAATGGAAAAGAGTTTGTGACTTTTGTCATTGTTTTTACAGTTTTTAACTGAAAAAATTTTCATTTCAAAATTTTGAATTTCAAATCAGTATGAAGAATATTGTGTAAGTTAAACTCTGTTAAACTTTAAACTCAACAAGCAACACGAAAGGCGAGTTCTGAAATTCAACAGTAACTTTCGTCAGTTCTATCACCGATGCCTCTCTCTGTTTGTCGTTCGTCACAAACAGAGAAAGAGGCATCAGTGACAGAACTGATGGAATTTACTGTTGAATTTCAGAACTCGCCTGAACTCAAACACTTCTTCTTCTCATATTCTCCGAATTCGTATAAACAAATTATCCTACATTGCGATTGGCCGAGTTTTGGGTATCTTCTGGGATTGGCCAATTTACAACAATTTTCGCCAGGGCCTCGCCCATTGTCCGTACCCGAGTAAGCGAAGCTTACTAGATCCAGTGACCCTAAGAAACAGGTGTGATGAGAGCCACCTACCGACAGGGAACTAACCTTGAGTGAGAGAACAGTACTACCAGAAGGGCACCCTGAAATGAATAAAAAACAAGAAATTTAAGTGCGGAAACCATAGAAAAAGCATATTTCGATGTAAATTCATGTGCGAAGTGTACGAAAAAAATTTACTGTTATATCGAGATTGTACTCATTCACCTGATCCGCCATGATATTTGATAGCTGCATACAGTTGACTGGTACGACATTGCCAGAATGCAAAATGTTCCGTTTTATATTCGAATGGTAACAATCAGACGTTATTCTAAGTTAGTTATGTATGACTATCATTCATCTCAATGATCAGACTTCATTCAAGTGATGCAAGGTTAGTTAGGTTTGACTTCCATTTATTTCAATCAAGCAGTATTTAAGTGATGCTAGGTTAGTTAGGCTCAACTTTCATTTTTCTCAATAATCAAACGTTATTCAATTGATGCAAGGTTATTTAGGTTTGACATTTATACACATAATCAAACATTATTTAAGTGATGCCAAATTAGTCAGGTATAACTTTCATTTATCTTAACAATCAGACGTTTTTCAAGAGGTGCTAGGTTAGTTAGGTTTGACATTTATTTATCCCGATAATCAGACGTTATTTGAGTGATGCAAAGTTATTCAGGTATGATTTTCATTTATCTCAATAATCGAACATCATTCAAGTGCCAAGTTAGTAAGGTATGACTTTTATTTATCTTATCAATCAGTCGTTATTCAGCTGATGCTAGGTTAGTTAGGTTTGACTTTTATTTATCTCAGTGATCAGTCTTTTTCCGAGTGAAAGTTAGATTTGACTTCCATTTATCTCAATAATCAGACGTTATTTAAGTGATGCTAGTTTAGTTAGGTTTCACTTCCATTTATGTCAATCAGACGTTATTCAAGAGATGTAGTCTTGTTAGTTTTGATTTCATTCAAGTTATGCTAGATGAATATTAGTTCTTGTAACATACACGAGAAGTTGATATCTCATAAAAAGTGTTCCATTCAGAATGAACCGTTTTTTAATTAACGGAGCAACTCATTGGGGTAGATAAAAAATCTGCCCCTCTACACTTGCATAGATTCCAACATCAATTCTTAATTTTTCAGATTATGGTAGGATGGGAACCTTAAAAAACCTAGGAAGAATTCATCCACTGAAAAATAATGGCATTCTTACAGTACTAATATACGGAACATATCCTATATTATTCAGGCGATGCTTGGTTAGTTTAGGTTTCAAGTAACTTGATTGCAATTCGAATACGTTTTTGTCTTAATTTATACTTTGGCAACGTTGCTTCACATGCGTAATCAGTAATCGGCTGTATTATGTTGTCAATGTTGTCAGTTTCAATGGTGAATTTTTATAGTAAATGTTATGATATTTTCAAAGAATATTTTAGATATTCGAAAATTACCTATACTCAAGTCTGATGTGTTTTTTCGAAAAAAGTATGTGTAGTTGTATTTCGTTCAAAATTATGTGAGTGAAGCAACAAAACAATGGGATTTTTTCAATTCAGAAATTACTAGTATTTTGGCTATCATGTCAGTTTTTCACACGAAAAAAAAAGAAACAAATTAAAAAAATTGGCGATTCGACGTATTTTACTCCTTTGCCTAGTTTTCATCATATCACCTGGTGAAGGGAACGTCACGCTTAGAGGTATAGAATGAAGGTGAACATCTTTGTTTGTAGAACTAGACTCTCCAAACAAGTTACAAAAACGCCACATTCTGCGAAACTCTCAGACGAAACTAATATCAATAAAATAAATTCGACACTATAATACGATGAACCATGTTTCGAAGAAATTTTTCATTTCAAATCAAGAATCTGCAAACCAATGTATGTCGCCAAAGACTGAAAATTACCAGCAGACGTCTTGGTTTGGTCTAGCAGTGGACCGCAGTTTCGCTCTATGGGGTTCATCAGCAAAGCGATGACCGCATTCGAACAAACTGATGCTCGAATGACACCATGACGAGTGCTGAAATTGCGATTTGTCTCATCCGTCCACGATGAACCTGAACTGATCGCCATCTCGTGGTGGATTGACAAAGCAAAGGATTTGGTAGAAGTGACCGGCATATACCTTTAATCTGTGAAAATTGCAAACTTCACGAGGAACGTCTGAAACCGAGCTTTCCTGCCATTACCCTCGTTTGCTGTTGTCATTTTTTTGTGGTTCCAAATGTATCCTTCTGCACGGAGGCTTCGGATTAAAATTCCGAGAACATCAATAGGGCTTGCTGTCAACAAAATTGACAAAAACACACAAAAGTAATGGCAGAAAACAGCGGTTTCAGACGTTCCTCGTGAATCTTGAAATCCCGAAGTCTTCCACGTGCCCATTTATGTAACTTTGGGGGTGAAACTTCCCTTTCGAAGACGGTGGTTTTGAGGGAAAGAAAGGCCGTTCTCCTTTGTTCGCGAAATATTTCGTGGTAGAGCCCTTATCCGCATATGGTGAAATCGAGGAAATAATCTTAACTCCGCCGATAACAATGGCGGCTGCCGCGTTTCTGTGTAGTAAGAGCGAAAGGAGGAGTGCAAACCGTTGTAAACTGATATTTATGAAATGCCAAATGAATTACTAGTGCTTTCACGCTCTCGGAGTGGAGAGAACTTCAAACAATTCGAGCTCTATGTTTATTTACTCCCGAGCTCTGCCGGATTATTCGTTCGTAAGTTGTCCTCTCCTTGTCAACTTTTGCCAGGTTTGAAATGGTACAACAAGTGGTAAGAAAATGAAGGAAATTAATCTACCAGACAAAATTTGCTCTCATAGAATTTACTGTTTGAACTCCGATGTTCGACTATTTTCAATGCTTCAAATAATGTTCACGGTGATGATCAGAGATAATTGATATGCTACCAGTGCTACGAATACCATCTTCACCAATGATTGAAGAAGTATATATCATTGTCCTGGGGGGTATAAGGTTTCGAGAAATTTTTTTGGTATTTTTTTTATTCTTTGTGCAACGTCGGCCTATATCCGCTAGCAAGGCCAATCACCGACGCCGGTGAGAACATTTACTCCGACCGGAAATTTTGCCGAACCCTCTGATATTCCTACCAGAGGTAGCGATTTTTTACGAGCCCAACATCCATGGACTCGAGACCGCCGGCTTCACCTCCTCTCCGAAGGACGGCATATTCTCAATATATATTGTGCTCAATGATATATCGCCTGCAGTTATTTTGCTGCAGTTGTATGGGCCTTCGACGCAATCATTCCCTGCACGAGGTTACTGACCGCGCTCGGCGCTGCTCAAATTCAGATTTCGAATGACTGTAAGTCAACCAAAAGAGCTGGGCCGTGCCCCTTTTGGTATTTTCATTTTTCGAACAATACCTCATGTAATCTATGGATATGGATGTTATTTACAAAAACAGAGACGATGGATATTAATATCTACAAAATTATAGTATGATTACCTTCATGGAAAAATACTTTTCGACTGCTCTTTGAGGTCGATAAATCTGGACTCATTACATCTGAGTCGTCTTGAATATCCTTATCGATCGAAATTTCGTCGTTTGAATATCGAAATCAGTTTTTTGACAACTGATCTCAACAAGCTTTGCGACAGTCATAAGTTTTCGATAACACTCTGTGAATATTTCATATCGCATTAGTTTATTATTGTGTTTTTAGTGCTCAGTAACTAACTACGTACCATTGTACTCCACCTCATGGCCCTTGGGTGCATGGAATTCACTTTCTTCTTGAAGATTATCTTTTATTCATATTTACGTTCCAAATTTTACTGTTTCTCCCTAGCAACCATAGTATTCAGTTGAAATGGAATAAAATTATTGATTGTTTTACAGATATTCATATTTGATACAATAACGAATTAGTATGGCATAGAAGTTGGTATGCAACACGGGTATGAATAGATAGATGCATATGCCCTCAGGCGACTAACTATTCCTCGGGCCAGATCTCCTCGGCTTTGTGAAACAGTCACCCTGGCACAAACATCTACATTATATGCTTGATATATGCATAACTGTTATATCTCAGGTAATAACAATATCTTCCGCCAGCAGGTGATACTGTATGTCGAATAACGGCTTCAAGAATTTTTTTCTGGCAGAGCCCTCACAGAATTATACTGAAGTATTATTTTTTTTTTGGTTCTCATCGAATATTCAGATAACTTTGTTTATGAGGAGGTTTTCATCCCCAGTTCACCTTGATGGACTGGGTGTGCACAACCATTGATTTAATTATTTTTGTATTATGATTTAAGAAAATCCCAAAACCGCAAGTTGTATCATCGAACACGAACGGGTTTACTCAAAATCAAAAAATTAAGGTAAATAAAGGTTAATACGGAAATTTCTGGTCAATTCAAATATTGTAACGAGTCCGTGCATTCAAACGCTGTTAAACACTGTGCAGTCTGTCTAGTCTTCAATGGCTTCATGAGTTATACGCAATCGAGATAATGATCATAGGAAAATGTCCGCCCTACGAAATTTTTCCCTACGGACACGATATTTTTTGAATTGTTATGTTGCCCAGGATGATACTTATTGCAGTTCAAGTGTGATAAACCACCCGTAGTGCCACGATGTGATATTGATTTATATAGCTTGATACATATGCTCATCATAATTACGGCGAATGCATAAATATCTCAGAGGCCTCACGGTAAGCCCTGTATTCACTGTCAGAAACATCTATATCTATGGCAGAGCATCGGTGAACAATTATTCTAATACGAGTAATGAACTAAGCCAAGGCGATAGGGATTACGCTGATTGGAAATTTTATAGGAAAATCCGTACCATATTAGCATTAGAACGTTATCTCATACATATTCTTGTTACTCATTCCTCTTCTGAAATATCTTCAATCGTTTCACCTTTGGAATTTATCCTTCGTGAGTGACTTTTGAAAATTGTGCAACAGTCTGCTAGCTTTCCATGAGTTAATACCAATTGAACCAGTTCCCAATGTTGAAATAGACTTTTTTGCTGCTAATGATTCTGTAGTCTAGTCCGAGTCTTCAAAATGAAGCATTGTTGGAAATAGAATTTAAACAACAGTTGAAACGGTCCTTTCGGCTGCAACGGACTCCACAAAAATATTGTTTTCATTGAATACTAATGGTAATGATGCCTTTTCACGTGAACTTTCCTATTAAAACGTTTTAAGACGGAGATAATTTTCTTGGCCGCACTGTACATTATTACATTAAAGAAATTCAATCTCTATCGATCTATCTAAAATCTGAAATATTTTCTAGTTGAAAAGTTCGCCTACTCATGTTATCATCGGCATTGGAACTGATCATAACCATCCCCGCGAACACGAAGGATAAATGTTGCTATGGATTTTTTAATGAACCCCCAGAGTGGGTAGTTCGAACACTCACAACTCCAAACGAATTTTCTGCAAGTAGTTTCTTGTACACTTTTTCGATGAACTCTACAAAACCTACGTTCGTCCAATTATGGAGCATGCAGGTTCGTTGTGTTGTACTGTTATAGTACGCGATAGGGAAAATGTTCAGCGTCGTGGCACAGTGCGTCCAACCTATCCCTGAGGGTGGCACAACTGCTAGCTTTTGACCAACGTCTTCTCCGTGGGGACCTCATTATATCTTTCCGTATAGCTTAGTACAATCATGCTGATGAGAAAGAATTTTTTGTTTCCAACAATGATTCGCGCTTGCGTGGTCACACACTCAAATTGAAAAAGGAAAAATTCGGTACAAGGCAGAGACAATATTTTTTGTTGAATCATAGTTTTGAAACATAGAATAACTCACGCAACAATGTTGTGAATTCCGACTCAGTGAATAGTTTCGAAAATAAAATAGGGATTTGCTTATTTACCTAATCGCTTCTATGCATATATTAATTATTTTTCTTTTCTTTTTGCATGCATTGTATTAACTTGTTGATATCTTTCGTTTTTAGGCTCACAAAGGATTCTGTCCTCAGCGTTTATTCATATGTAATAATAATAATAATTCTTGCACAACATCTTACCAGCTCAATAAATATCTTCTGATGGTTTCTTTATTCCTACATGAACCATTGAGCAGGAGGCAGGATCGACATCGCAGGAGTCGAGGTGAGAGAGGTCCTAGCCGATTTACCCATGAGAAAACATCGGACCGTTAAACCGCGGTGCAAGTGTGAATATGTTATTGTTATCGAGTCCTGTGGAGTGTTCCCAAAAACAAATGGTATTTTTATCTTTTGTTTTTCTTGCTTCTATCTTCCTTCCGGTTCGCACACAGGTCAGTTTTATTGAAAACTGGCGACCCGTCCGGCTTCGCACTATCCCTGGGAGATACACAAATACCATCGCGGACTTTTTTGTAGACCGTTTTGAGGTGTACAATACTGTAGTACATTATTTCGATTTATCTCATAGAGTTCAACCAGCATTATTTGCAATGTGAGCGCTAAAAAAATGTAGGACATCACATTGGAAACCTCTAAAAGTATCAGTGTTCCTCCTTCCTTTCGAATAATAATCTATCAAAAATAACCAGATCAAAGTCCGTTACGTAGTTTAAAGATCTAAGTATACATAGAGACAGACAGCGGAACTAGTGTTTCATACTATGTAGTGATACTTCCACTATAATATAGGGTAATACATAATTACTAAAATAATAAATGAACTGAGTGACTTCTTCTTTGAATTGTAGGCCCAGTATATTATTAGCATATTCGGATCCCCATCATTTCCCATTTCAGATATTGATCACACATATGTATCAAATTCATAGAGAAATGACCAAGATCGAATAAAAGCATACATTTCCAATAAATCGTCAGGTGCAGTCGAAAATGATAAAATTAATTCTGATATCAGTTATGTTCTACGAATAGGCACTAATATAGCACATAGTGATGGAAGAAAAGTACAGGGTATATTACGAACAGGAAAAATGACCAATGCCCTCCTCTATCACCTGTGCTCAATTCAAATTCATCGGTGATTCTGAATTATTTTACTCGATGATCTTTGATAATTTTAAGTCGTACACAACATAAAAATTCTGATTGGGAAGTTTCTAAATCAATACGGATAGAATTTCAAGCGAGTAGAACATGCTCTATCTGCATGCGAGTTTCGTGAAGTTTCTTCCTGGACATGAAATTTCAAAAAAGAGAACGATTGTGACTTCAAGTTTTTTTTGCAGAGAAGTCAGGAATTTACCGAATCAGTTGTCAAGATAACAACAACAAATACATCGGTCAGAGCCGACGAGCTATTAAAACTCGTTTCAAAGAGAATTGTGTTTACATGAAATACGGAAGAATAGAAAAATCCAGTGTCGCACAATACGCTCTAGACAATGACCACAAAATTGGTGAAAGCAATCTTAAACTGATCAAGCATGTGAATGACATAAGACTATACTCGATGCATGTGAGAGTCTAGAAATAGCAGAATGTGAATACAGCATGAATGGTGACAAGGGACCTACCCCTTTCAGCCTGCTTTTCAATTTATTGTTGAGAAAGTAATCAGAATAATCAATAATAACAGATGACGAACCAACAAACTTTGCAGGTAGTGTCTGCACTGGTTCATTATCGAGAGATTAATTATAATAATTAACAATAACAAACAAAGTCTATGTCAGACCAAAAAACTTTAGGTAAATAAACAACTAACCGTAGCTTTAGATTCAGTATCAATTTTCTTCTCCTGAAGATGCTAACCTTGTTAGCGAAACGCGCGTCGAGTGCCAAAATATCAGTTTGGTGTTAGGTTACTCGGTTTGTAGAAAAAGTTTCCATTCCAGTAAATCCGATGATTCAACTACGATTTCCAACCAGAACAATCAAATGTGATGATGCTACTAGTTCTGTTGATATCAATCCTCGCATGAAATGTTAAAGTATCATTTTTGATTATTTCTTGCACGCGACACGCTTTTCGCAGACCAAGGGTCTTCTGGAGAAGAGATCAATACTCAAATTTGAATATACGACTAGATGTTGCCAATTCGATCTCGATAATTTTCAGTTTTATTGCTCCCATTTATAATTTCGTATATTTTCACTCAATGTTCTTCTCTATGTGAAAACCTATATTAAATGAAATATACCAAAGCAATCATTCGTTTCCCAGAAGATGCTAACTTGTTCTGCGCCTAGCCCGCGAGTCATTTGAGTTTGATCTTGTACTTATTGATCTCTTTCGAAGATTTCACTTGTATATCGAAGATCCAACCCTAGAGATCATACACAATCTGTGCCAAATTCCACAATTCTAGTTTTCCATTCATTATATAATGTTCGATAGAGAATTAACATTTAACTGAATTTACATGCATAGCTTTATTAAGCACCATGATCTTTGTTGATACATATTATTGAATGAATATCAATAAAACAACATAATGAAAGAAGGGTTAACATTCATAATATAAAACTTATGGTTGAATATATGTAGAATAATGAAAATTAACATCATCATCAAAAAAGTATTGTTATTTATGAAAATTTTTTCAGCATTTTATCATTTTGATTACTGATTTTACTTGGGTACTGAAATAATTGGTGCTTTGACTTCTTCTCCATTCTAGCAAATGAAACTACAACTCCTTATGAGCAACGATTATGTCACATCAGCATTCACCGAGTCTTGAATCACCAGTAATTGATATCATTTCTCCAAATCTGTTCTATTTTGTTGTCAGATATTCACGAATAATCTGAATACCTTGCCAAAGCTTGTATCCTCTCTCTCTGCCAAGTACCGAGCATTCATTTCAAGAAATCGAAATAAACTCCGTACGTCATTTTCCGATTCAATTCCTTGTAGTACGAACTGGGAAATCAAACTTTTCATTGCAATCGTTGGAGAAGATTGAGTTCAAGACCTCTTTATCAACCCGTCAAAGTCCAAAACGAAGTTTTGAATGGAAAAATTAATGAGGAATATTACTTGCCTCGCAATATATATACGAAGAAATTCCATTGGGAAATCATATCCCGGAATAAAATTAAATTCAGTATGCTCATGAAAGTAATAATTCATTAATATTCAAATATAGCTAACAAAACATCCCAATGCGAATTGGCAAGCTTTATCAAGATAATTGAATTTGAAATGAATACCCGGATATGTTATTTTCAGAGAAACGCTTTTTGAATAAACCAAATAAATCGAGCTCCAATGATTTGTGCAATCAGTGATTGCTTATCCCTTCACGTGTGGTTTTTGTGCGTAATTAGATTTCAGAATTCACCATCAAATTTGTCAAAATCGATTTCAACAATTTTCAGTGGGATTTCAAATTGAAACAGTTCTGAAATGAAGCTTTTGTAGTCCAGCTATTTTACTCCTATGTACGACTAGTATAAAATTCACTTGTCCAACCTGAGTATTACTATATGATACTGTTTGAATGTCAATATTTTGTGGTGAATGCATTCTTTTTTCTAGCTATTTTGGGTTCTCAACCTAGCACAATATGAAAAAATAGGAATTAATGTGAGAATTTATAAAAGTGTAAAAGGGCAGAATTTCAATCTACCCCGAGAAGTTGCTGTGATAATTTAAAAAGAGTTCCTTCTGAATGTAACACGTTCAGTTATTCAGCAACTTTTCGTATATCACAAATTTGGGAATCAAAACAAATACAAGAACTAATATTCATCAAAAAAGTAATGGTTCCGTTTTCAAAAATTCCATAAATATTCTCTTCCAGTTTAGTTTTTGTGTTCGCTTTTCATAAATGGCAGAAATTTGGGTTTGAACATGTGTCTTTCAAGAAGTGTTTGAGATGCAAGCATCCGTAGATGGTATGAAAATAGCAGATCCTTTCATCTTCCGTCTCCTGCTATTGCTCTCTCTTGCTATAATTTGAGTGTCATTCCATTCAACTGTATGATCTCCATTTGCAGTGATAATGTGTTCTGATAATTCAAAACCGATAATATGTCTGTTTTTGATGTACATCTTGTGTTCACTCTTTCGCACTTCTAGAGGTTTGGATGTTTTACCGATATATGTTTGACCGCCCGAGCAAGGGATTCGATAAATAAAATTCTTTGTGCGTTCTGTTATGTTAGTTGGTTCAGTGTGTGTCAGTATTGAACGTAAATCATTTGTTGTTTTAAATATTGTTCTAACACTATACTTGTTGGCGATCCGTTTTATCATTTCGGATGGTCGGGGGACTTAAGGTATAATGTTTTTTGCAGGATGTATTGTTTGTGCAGATTGTATGTCTTCATTATGGGGTGTGTTACGATTTTAAATTTCAGCCAAGGTATTTTCTATATTCCTTCAATATTGATTTCATGAAATTAACCTCATCGATTTTTTCTAATGAATTGCATACTATTTTTGTTCTATCGAAAAGTAATGTACTATACCTCTCTTGACACTTGTATGGTGATTTGGATTATAGTGAAGATGTATGTTGGTATGTGTTTTCTTTCAAAAAACACTCTTGTCTACATGAAGTGTTGATTTATTTACTATCAAATGAAGAAAAGGATGTTCATCGTTTCTTTTTATTTCCATTGTGAACTTTATTGTTAGTGCTAGTTTGTTAATGTGTTCCAAAGA
Source organism: Zygogramma bicolorata (assembly GCA_032362365.1). Classification (NCBI taxonomy): domain Eukaryota; kingdom Metazoa; phylum Arthropoda; class Insecta; order Coleoptera; family Chrysomelidae; genus Zygogramma; species Zygogramma bicolorata. The sequence goes on along the minus strand of JAVJAQ010001206.1, from coordinate 167,353 downwards.
AATATCAAGTTAATTTCGACCATGACTCCAGCTAGCAGAAACATCATAAACATATATCCACCATACTTTCGGTCCATTTGTATAGCTTTCTACCAAAGAATCCTCAAAATACCTACCTCATATAAATATTACTCAGAATTGCAGAAACAGGTGAACCCACATCCTTCCCAAATTCTCACAGATAAAAGTAATTTTTGAACTGAAAATATGTTTTTCTGTACATAGTTTTAGGATTTTTGATATGGTATCTACATTCAACTTCGTTGTTTGGATCAGACTTCCATCAGTCTGTAACTTGGATTGAACGATTTCTGAGGTACTGTTGATAGGTACGTTGGTCAAACGTTCCACATCGAAACTTACCATCATGTATCCAGCTTGTATTTCTATTTGTTGTAATTTTTCAATTAGTTGTGGAGTATTCTTTATGGAGCTTCTTCCATTACCGGATAGGTTCCAATATTCCTATAGTAATGGGATTATCAGGATAAATGGAAGAAATAATAGAAGCACACATTGTGAGTTATGATACAAATTACCCAATCATTCTGGATAGGAAACATCATGTCACTCGTCTTCTTATTATACATTACTATAACAAAGCTGGACATCAAGGAAAGGAATTTGTTTTGAATGAGTAACGCCAAAGTTTCTGGATTTTGCAAGCTTGATGTTCAGTCAGAAGTGCATGGAATTCGTGTTACAGGTGCAAAAACTGCAGAGCCAAACCCAAAGTCCCAGAATTGTTAGTGCCCCTATTAGATCTTTCACTTTCACAGGTTTGGACTATTCTGGTCACTACTGACTCCACTATCATGACAATGAAACGTATGATCGCAAGAAAGGTGGTCCAAATAAAATATTTGCAAACAAGGATACAAATCTAACAGGAGCTGAAAGGGGGATGAAGGATTAAGGCTTCCAGCAATGAATGAGTGTCAGATATCAGCTGAAATGGCCACACGAGGGATTGAAAGGTTGCAGATATCACCTCGAAGTAATACAAAAATTAACGTTCAACCAGTATGTGTGTGAATGTACAATGATGCCTGCTGATAAAACCAGGCATGTCACAGGCAGTTCGTGGAAAATTTCAATCACACCTTTATCATCGCACAGAAGTCGGTGGTGGGCATTTTGAACATGTGTGTGAATAATTAGATACGATTTGTACCACATTTTATCCTTAGTATTTTGTTAGTCAAATGAATAATCAGCTTAGAAAAAACCTTACACAATTAGATACTCATCTCAAATCCTTTTGAATAAGCTATCACTCGATAACTTGTTGCACGTGAAATAGTAAGGGTTGGTCCAACCCTTCCTAGAGGGTTAAAGAAGCAGTGTTCAAAATCTCATTGAAAAAACTCCTTCTTGACTTATGTAATTACGTGTACGACCGATTTTTCTTGAAATGAAATGAACGTATTTCGTTTCAAATAGAGATTCCAGCCCTGATCCTGAGAGAATACACTTCCTAAAAAAATTGATTCATTGAACCAACTGCAAACTCTGCACATAAAATTCAAACATTTTTCTGTTTCAGTTGGTTGGATATTCAATAACGAGGCGTCCAATAAAATGGATATATATAATACTGAGAAAATACATTGGAAAATTTATGGGACACAGCAAAATACTTGATAACGTCTGGAAAACAACTGAACAATAAACGGTATTATTAGGAAAATAAACAGTCGAATGGCCACGCAATTCTGGCCCTTTTCTTTCTAGAAATATGTTTCAGCTAGCAACTCCCACAACTCACATAGCGGAGAGCATTCATCAAGCTTCCTTCTGAAATGAAATTATCATGCGAAAAACATCATACGGCGGTAATAAAATTCAACGGTCCGTAAAGATTATCTTTGTTCATGAAATATTTTGTAATTATGTTTCTTTTATGATGATGTGCCGTCGATAGTCTAGTAACCAGGTTCAGAAAGCATAAAAGTTTACCCGGATGTTGGGAGATACTCAAGTATTCATCCTTCCCAGTTACGCACTCACCTCATCATACAAATTGCACATGGTAATCTTCATCTCTTCCATAGAGGCGAGGGCAACGAGGATTTCAAATTCAACAATATGTGTTGTTGTAACTCTGAACTCGAGAATGGTCGTTAATGCCAATAACCTTTTAGGAAATGTTTCCACGAATGTTATAAAATTACCAAAAATCATTTGAACCATCAGCTTGAGAGTCGAACTTTTTCTAGAGATCACAACATCACTTATATTTTTGCAGTCAAGCGCGTTTGAATTACGAGGTTGGTATCTTCAGGGAAAAAAGATTGATTCTAAAGCTGAATACGAGGGTTAGCACTATTTATATTTCGCAATATAAGGTAGTGCAAACAAGCACACTCAAAGTTCTTTCATTAATTCCAATTCAAATTCAATTTCTCAACAATGAACTAAATGGCGGTGTGAATAGAATAGACTATTTGTCCCATTTATTTGTCATTTTTACATTTTGCTATTTCAGACTCCTGAATGCATGAATACACTCCATCAAGGGTGTACATTACACGAGACTGCTGAACGATTTCGAGAAACTAAAAAAAAATGTTGTAATCATTCAATAACCTGTTTCGTTCAGCCTGCTATTTAGTCTATCGTTGATAAATCAATTAGAATAATCAGAAGATGAACTCCTGGTGGCGTCGAGAGAAACATCTGCAAGTAGTGCTTGCCTTCATTACCTTGATTGTGAAATATAAATAGTTAGATGAGAATAGATTTTCCGGGAGCTGGCCCATGACCTGATTCACTGGGACCTTCTCAGATGTATTGCAATGCTCCTTGGTTGTTAGAGCTCGCTGTATAGCTTGATCTCTCTAATGAGACTTAATAGCATTGACACTGACCCTTCCATATAGCTAGCAGGCTCTGGTTTGTCTTCCCCGCATCTTGCGTGTCTTTATCGCTTCGCATTCACAGAGCACAAGCAGTGCGGTTTCTTCCTCTTAGGTCAGACCCATGTTGCTCGTATTTTTCCTGAGCCAGCTATACCCAATTACTATACTCAGAAATTATGAACTTTCTCACTCACTTAGAACCTCACGGTTGTGGTTTAGCAGTTTTTCCGTGAATATAAATAGTACTCTGCAGTATCACTACTTTTATTCGGGTTTGAAGGCCGTCGTTTTTTGGAATTTCTTCCTGACGTTTCGCTGGCTCGAGTGGCTAGCTTCTTCAGAGGCTCATTCATCTTGAAATTCACTCTGATGACTGGAGATTTTTTCTTCACAAGTTGTATTTATGCCGATTCAGGTAGTTTTGGGTGCTAATTATTCCATTCGGATTAGGGGAATTGTCATTAATATTGATTACCTTGTTTACCTCATCTGGGTTCGGAGAATAATCATCATTATCTGAAGAACTACCTGCAGTTATTATCGATTTTCTTGAAATGGGATTCCATATTCGGTTGAGGTTGACAGCTTCTTCTTTTCTGTTTCAAAGTTTCAAACTCACAGTCCAGCCAAGTGTCACTGATGAGACCTGGTGGGTAGAAACAGCTGTCTGACTTTGTATTTGTGAATGCATTCATTTCGAACATGGAAAATTTTGTTTTCTGTTAGAGGTTGCAGCTTTCTGCTAGTTGACCGAAGTTGATTCTCGATCGCGGAGGGATATTCGTTGCGGCTTTGCCGTACGATAGCCCGCTGTGAGAGGTCTCCTCTGCTTAGTGCAGCAGGAGTTTGAAACTTTGGTCGTCACTCAGTAGATGGCGTTGCCTCTCAGAGGTTTACTCCATCTGCAACAGTTTCATCAGAAGTATAAGTTATCCATCAGGAATTCGAATATGATCGAGATCTTGAGTGAAATTCTTGTTTCGGCAACCGTCCGGGAAGTGGGTACTTCCCGGACGCTTTTTCTTTGAGAAAGTAGCATTTTTCTGGCCTAGTTCGGGAAATACGTACCTCCCGGACTAGGCCAAGAAAATGCTACCTTCTCAAAAAAAAAGTGTCCGGGAAGTGGGTCGGTTGCCGAAAAAATAGTGTACGCAACACGACCGAAAATAGTTTTTTTGGACTCGCAGATTTCCACTCGTCCAAAAAAACAGTATTTTCCGGACTTGTTACGTAAATTACTATTTCGCTCATGCGGAAGGAAATATCAAACATTGTTTTCTCTTTAGACCCCTTCTTCACCAAACAATCAAACTATCGAGCTAGTTGGATTATGTTGTAAACAGACCGCGCCTTCTAGGATTGGCAACTGCGTAACTAACAATACATTTTCTCAAGGAACACGTCAATAACTTCTTGCCATCTCATCAATACAACCAGAAATATGTGCCTCGGCTTTGATGTGTACCAAGTACCCATACTATCCAAATAGAAATACGAACCTGATGTAAAACTTCATGTAGTCACGAAACATTTCTTCGCCCAAATTCCAAAAACAGCCACAACTTTTTTGTCGCTCAATTTTCCTCAATTCCTTACCAATTTCATTATCTGAATTTCAGTGTTCGCGCTCAATAATTACTTGAAATTACTATTAGTTTCAATGTTGAGATAGGCACTGCTGAAATGATATCGAGAACCAAAACTATAAAGATTTTGTTCAACCAATTTCTGTAGAATATTTCCTTTCTACCATTTCTACTGTTGAACTAATTTCAATCTATCTCTCCTAAAATTTCAGACGAACGACCGGACTATGAGACTGTTTTTCTTTTTCAGATCGTTAATAATGAAGAAGTCACGCAGTTATTCCAGATTCAACTGGCTTGCGAAAATAAAATGAAAAATCCATCGGGCGAAGACAATGTGAAAAAATACGTCGGATACGTGAACGTCATATCCAAGTATGGATTAAGTGAGACTGTGGCCTTTTTGAACGTGCTGGCGTGAAGTTTGATTCGTCGGATGTACTCGCGATTGAATCATAAAGTGAATTAGGGCAGTGCAACAGTGGAGCCGGACCGGGAATTACAATCGGGTGAGTTTTCAATGAGATTTTAGGAATATCTCATGTCATAGTAGATGGTCTGAAATACTTTTTTTTTGTTTTCCCTCCTCCAGAAAGAAAAAGAAAGAGCTTTGAGTTCTTATAATATCTATTTTTTGGGAAAATTGGTGTGGTCTTAAGATGTGACACTACGTACCAAGATTTGCAATCCCATTGGAAATTCCTGAAGTAGGCTTGACGAAGGAGGCAGACTAGCTTCCGAAACGTCGCCAAGGGAAAATATAAGTGTTTTTTTAATGAATTCGTTAATTGAATCCATAAAAACATAAAAATGCGATAAGTAACTGACAAAATAATCACTGAATTTTGCATTTTTCAATATTGCAATCACGCATCGGGGCAAATATATAATTTTGCCCTAAAATCTGATTTATGAGAACTCAGAGCTTTTTCCAGTCCATTTCTAGGAGAGAAAAAACCCGAAAAATAGATGTCAGCACATTTTCACTTCCTAAACAAATATTCAAACAATATATAGCGTTGTTTATATTGCCCAGTTATCAACTGTATGATAGTGAGAGCATAAATTTCACTTCATCATGACTGCACAAAGCTTCTTTACATTTCAATGCTTGTAATTCGAAACCAAGATAGTATCTACTTATGAAATGGAAATGTTATCGATATCGAATTGAATTCTTGATTCAACAGATATTTATATTGTAGATACAATAACGAACTGATATTACATGAAAAAAGCAATATATATGGAATATCTTGAGAAATCAGAAATAATTAATGATCGACAATACGGATTTCGCAATCAAAGATCAACTAGTGACTTATTGGCTTATGTTTCTCATATTTGGCAGCATTCAATGGGAAAATTCGGAGAAACGATAGCTGTTGCATTCGATATTTCAAAAGCGTTTGATCGAGTTTGGCATCGGGGTCTCCTTTCTAAACTGCCGTCTTATGGTTTGCCTCCGCAGTTCTGTGTTTCGTTGTAGAGTTTCTTGCCTGATAGGTCTCTGTATGTGTTTGTTGATGGAGTATCATCCGATATTCTCCCAATAAATGCAGGTGTTCCACAGGGCTCAGTTCTGGTGCCCACTTTGTTTCTGCTTCATATCAATGATTTGCTCAAGAATACATCTTGTTCAAAACATAGTTTTGCGGATAACACTACTCTTCATACCAGTTTATCTTCCAGAGTCCCCATACCAGCTCGAAAAACAAAAAATCAAAGAAACATTCGCGTCAATAAAATTAACGAAGAATTGGTAAAAATAACAGAATGGGGTAACATGAACTTGGTGGAATTTAATGCTACGAAAACCCGGGCACGTCTCTTTTCAAGAAAAGCCGATCTATCATCATCTAGTATTCAGATGTCAGGAGTAAATATTCCTACAAAGTCAAGTATTTCGATGCTAGGAATTACGATCAGTGATAATCTCTCATGGCAAAACCATGTGAGATCGATCGCTTGGGGTGCTTCCCAGAAACTAGGATTTATATTTCGTGCGAAGAAATACTTCACTTCTTGTCAGCCTCTAATGATCTACAAGGCTCAGATGCTACCTGTATTGAAATAGTTCTCATGTGTGGAGTTCAGTACCAAAATATTCATCGAGGCTTCTCGATTCCATTCAGAGAAAAGCAATTCGTCTTGTTGGTGATTCTTCGTTCACAGACTCGCTCACTTCATTTGAACAGATGTATTCTTGGGTGACGTACAAATTTTCGCTCCAGATACGTTCGGCTTCGAGAAATCGTCACCTGCGGAGCATAATCATCTACATCTTATACTTGGTACATAGTTACTATAAAGTTATGATCATGGGGTTTTCCATACAGTCTCCAGATAATCAACAATGATAGAAAACCCACCGTCTTGAGAATCACATAAAACATAGTTCTTCCACCTACAAAGAAAAACATCTATTTCTCCAGAACTGACAGTGTATCTTACTCACGATATCATTGTATTTCATTATTTTTGTACCAACTAGTTTTCAGATTCGTTAGAGCTTTCGAAAATGCTAGGGAAATTCATTGTAATTATCAAGAAGGGACAAATTTGCTTTGATAACATGGGAATCTCAAATTCGATTACTTTGAACGTATTGATGTGAAACCTTCCGGGTTATGTTTCATACATGAAAAACACTGAAATGGATACCCATTTGTTTCGAATGCTCTTGATCATTCATTATTATGTCCCTGGGGAGACAATATATCACTCAAAATAACCTCGAAAATAGGTAAGAAGACAAATTGCAAGTAAGAACTGTCCCCTAAGGTTTTCCAAGATATCCCACAATATTTTTCCAGATACTTAATCGCCATTAAAAACTCTGTATATAAATGATCAAAAATTGAGGCTATGAAAAATAAGTGGTTTGTCGTTGGAGACGATATTTTGTTGCATAAGCCGAAGTAATCAACCCCAAGGGACGGACAACCAACGCAATATTCGGGAATATAATTTTTTTATGATTTTCAAAAGACCTCCGAAAAGAGTAAAGAATCAAGTTGATCACACAATAACTGAGCAAGTTACGATTTTTTTATGGGAAATTGGGATTGCCGATAAAAATCGTAATAATATAATAATATTGACACTTATTTGAGGATTCAAACATGAATATATTTCCACAATAAATGAAAAGAATGTTTGGCAAAGTATGATTGCCGAAGTCAACAATACCTTTGCGAATAAAATTTTATTGTCATTTTTCACTCGAACATGAAATTTGGCATTGAAGCATTAAGTCTGAGCTAATTCAGATTTGTATTAACGTTATCTCAGATATGTTCTCATATATCGAGAACTATAAACTCTTCAGAAAGGAGGTAAAAAATCTTATAGTTGAAGAAGCATATTATTCCACCCAGGAATGTTTGATGACCTATCCTTCGAACAAATATAAACCAAATTAGGAGAGAAAGAAATGTATACTCTTTTTATTCAAGTTTGTATACACTGATATTTAATTTACATTTTCACTCATAATTGTTGTACATGATTTATTTCACCTATTTGCTTCTGTTTCACTTTGTATATTAGCTTTGTCAATGAGAATTATTTTCTGACAATGAGGTATATTTTGACTCGACTTGAATTTACATTAGTCAAATTTGGCTTTTTCGCAACAATAGCATGAAACTGGTAATTCATGATTATTTCAGTATTTGCTATTGAAACGAATTTTTCGCGGACACCGTTACATTTCACGAATTTTAACAATAACCAATTCACTTAGAATATTGTGTGGTTCCAACTGATTGAATTTGTTCCTAGTTGAAACTTTTAAGTACTCACTTATTGCCATTTCTTCAAATAAACGTTAATTGTTATCGTTATTCCTCTATTCAACTATAGAAATAATTTTAAAATCATGTGAACTTTTTGTAGGAACAATATTCGACATAGACTGGCACGAATTGAAAGTAAGATCAGTCAGGTGTAATTCAATATACACGATGTGATATTTACATATTGGTTAATAAAGTAGGTGGTCATAGGAACATCACTTGTGTGAAAATGTTTATTCACTTTTCGCAATGTCACTTTCCGCACTAGTATTGTTTTATACGCAGTATTGAAAAGAACGTTATTTGCCTTAAATATGTTTGAGAAGTTGTGCTAAAATCATGAGCCATTTATCGATGTTCGAGGGATATTTGGTGGGATATTTCTTTTCTGACAGGACAGTGACATATTAGATGTGAATCAAATCAAGTGAATGAAATGTCAAAGACTGTGTCAAAATCGTGACATGATTGGTAACTAACCGTGATTATTTCAACACACATTACTGAAAAATAGATAAATATGATAGGACGATTATTCAATAAAAAAATTCTCAATGATAAAGTTCGAATATATAATTATATATAATTGTTTCTCATTGACATGTATTTTCAATATATTATAGTCTGACTCAATTAGAGGAATGAAGTTACTGGTATGGATAATGGTATATTCCATCCAGTATATAGTTTATACCTACGAACACAAAAATGTCACTCAAAATCTAATGTGAATTACGGAAAGCTCGAGGAACTTTTCTTTGGCTATTTTCATGGGTATATTTTTGTTAACTATTTAGGTAGGTACTAAAGATATCTGGACACTCCTGTTCATCTGAAAAATCTCAGGATCCATTAGAGCTCGATTCGCATTTCTGTTACTATATTACTCAAATCAGAAATATACAAATTCCTCAATCCAACTGTCTCCCAATTTAATGTTTTTCATAATTTCATATCATGCCAAAGGAGGAGAAAAGAGGCATTTTCGCATTGTATATCGGTTACATTTATGCACTGCTCCAAAGAAGTCCAAAACGATTTCCAAGGTTATCACTGAAGCTGCTCAATTATTTCAAAAACACGCCATGATATTTTCGGTGAATTTTCTTTCAGAATGAGATTGGTTATACGGTTTTCGATAGGAAAATTCAACTTCCTGCTCATCTAAAATTCATCGAACGACCGAATTCCTTCCGCCTATAAAATTTTTTATCGCCTAATGTATGAAACATTTCCTCCACAGGACCTAATGCGAATTCCCGGACTCCGCGTGTGATGTGCTGCAAATCCCGAGGGGGGCTCTCCCGTCTGGGACTGCTGTGGGGCATTTCCGCTCTGGCCGCCCTGATCATTGCCTTCGTCAGCGGTTCGTGGCTTTATACCAAGGAGCCGGTCACCCTGCCCGATTCGCAACTTTCCACTTCCATCACGTTCCGAATCGGATTATGGAGGGTGTGTCCCAGCGTGAAGAGAGTCAACGGCACTACAAGTGAGTTTATTGTTTCCATCAGCTGTGTTCTGTTCGATATTCCGGCTTTCACTCGATTGTTTATCGGTTTTTATCTCTGGAGAAAACAGTGTGGAAATGTTCGGGAAGGTGGATTACGTGACTTTTTCATCGGATGAAATATCGACGGAATGCATATTAGTTATTTATGATATAAGTGCTAGAAGTGATATTTTATTTTGTGACAAGGGAAGTGTTCCATCCCTTCAAACGAAATAAAATCACTTTCAGCAGGTATATCATACACAATTTTTTCTACAAACACCATTGAAATTCCAAATTAACGCATACCAATTTTACATCAATCAATTGATAAATTAGTAGCCTCGAGATTATCAGTTTTGAAAGTAATTTCATCTAATCTATTCATGAAACAAGTTGCCAAGGTAATCAAAAACAGAATTTGTTGATTCGTCTATGTTGACAACTAACGTCAATAAATCACAATTATTCTTTCTCGTTTCTTTCTTCCTCAATGGAAAGTGATCCAGAAAATGAATTTCTACCGCCGAAAATTGAAGAAGCTGCCAATAAAGATGCTTTTGAATTATTGCCTAGTAAGTCAAAGCGACAGTACGAGTTTTTATACGATCGTTTCTTGAAATGGTGTGATCAGAAAAATGTCAGTGGCAAGGAAGCCAGTGAAAAAGTGCTTACTGCATACTTTGAAGAAAAGTCCAAAATATAGAAATCGTCAACGTTTCGGTCGAATAACTCTATGTTGAAGTCGATGATGAATATAAATAAACATGACAAAAGCAGAGATTACAAGCTTGTGGCTTTTCTGAAGCAAAAGGGTGAAGGATGTCGACAAGGGAACAAATCGACAAATTTATCGCAGAAGCCCCGGATGAAATATATCTAACGCAGAAAGTTGCTGCGATTTCAGGTGTTTTTTGGAGCCTGTCGTCGAGAGGAACTGTGCGATTCGACAATAAATAATATCGAGGATTCCGGAACTTCACAAGTTGTGCATATACCAGACACAAAAACTTATGTGCCACGCACCTTTGTTGTAAGTGGTACATTGTACATGAACTACTATAAAAAGTACATAGCCCTTCGTCCAGTGAAAATTAATCATTCAAGAGTTTTTATAAAATGCATTAAAAATAAATGTGCCAGGACTCCAGTTGGAATCAACACTAGTGCTAAAAATGATTTACTTTCAACAGCATGCGTTAAAAATTATACTTATAGAGTATTCCTTTCGAAACATTACACATTATGGTAAAACAATTGGCAATAAAGGTATTGAAGAATGTGGCGGAAAGTTAGTAACGTACCCAGGAATAATAAAATATCCTCACACTTCCAACTATGGATGCCGCGAGCACAAAGTCTCCACTCATGCTGTGGACCCACGAACTACTGCTTCAAGAACTAATAAACCCAAATCCAATCAATTTTAGGTTTCGAAGTAATCTTTCAATTACTGATGTCTGAAGATATTTTATGGTTTGCAGTTGAAAGAAAACGTTATTTTGTTCGGTCATAACGATTTTCAATCTCATACAAATATGTTCTGGCTTGACTCATGCATTCAATTGTGTGAACTTTGGAATTCTCTCAGAATTCGGTTCGGATGATGTACGATGCTTAAAATCCCTGGTGCATCTACTGATTCGATATTGTTTAGAGTTTCTTGGCAAAAAACAATTGACGATTATGATAGCTTTCTGATTTTTTTTATAGGGGGCGTTATATTATCATTTTCAAAAATCTGTCAAGTGTTGGTTTCAGACTGACGTAAGTTTGATATTATTGTTGTCAATCTTTGTTCAAAGTCAATCTTTGTTGAAAGACTGGGTGCTTCTGAAGCATTATACATTGTGTAAAATCATCTAGAAACTAAATATTCCAGTGAATTGATTAAGCTTACAATGAGATGCTACCGAATGAGAAGTATATGGATTTCAATGTTGAAAAATTATTTAGGATAATATGAGAAGAACATTAAATTTCTACCCACCTTCCATGTGGTAAATTCTTGTCTTCACTGACAGACGATTCATACAATTCTCATCTTTCTCACAGATAATCCATACATATTTTCATTCGTATTTGCCATGAAAGCCTTCAAATCACATTCATTGAAAGTGATAGAAAATTGGTATCATTTATCTGCATTCATAAATGATTTTCAACTTGAGCGAAAGTTCAAAGTTATATCGAGGGGGAAACATATATACCTTGAATCTTATCAGTGAAAGATTGAAAACGAAGTGATCTGTATTTTGAACCATTGAACCAAGACACTGGGTTTATCACTTCCAGTATACTAGCATATTTAAAAAAAATAAACTTGTGAATTCTCAAGTGAACGGATAAAGTATATTTTTTTCGGATTGAAGTCCAGTGTTACAAACGGTAATGAAAACATATAAAAGTAGCAGTTGACAGTGACAGGATGTTAACGGTACATTTCCACTTGACAGATACATTTTCTGAAATGCATTCGATTGGCTGTCACGGCTGCCAACTCACCAGCTGAATAATAAACAGTACTGCAGACTTCGTTTGCACATTCCTGTCTAGTGGAGATTGATCTTCATATTATACATGACGGAACGCCATCTACCATAGCCATCTGAAGTTTGTATGATCTCAGAAATCAAGCAAATCAGTTTTTCGCCTAGTCGCTATACCAGGATTTCTAGACATCTTGGGATAATGTAAACCTCTAAAGCCCGTGTCTCACGGTCAATCAATTTGATTAAATCAGTTTGACGTGACGTCATTGATGACATCATTTCAAATATTTGATGGAAATTGGGACACAGAACAAAAACTAGGCAAGTTTCAAACGTAAGAATGATCATAGAACAGTCAATAGTAATTGATTTTGATCAAATCGTGTGACCACAATCAATTCGAAAGTTCATCAAAGTTACTGAAAATAAAAAGAATGAAGTCACGTCAAACTGATTTGATCAAATTGTTCGACCGTGAGACACGGGCTTAAGACAAAACGCCAACTGCTGAATGACGACCAAAGGGTACTTGGTGAAGTAGGAGTTTAAGTCTTAGGTCGTCATCCAGCAGATGGCGTTCCGCCTAATAGGTTTAAACCATCTGTAGCAGATTCGGACTTTTTTTCGTGATATTTTTTGTTCGCAAGTTCTTCTGAGTGTCACTGAGGAGATCTATGGCGGTCCGAAACAGCTGTCTGGCATTGTAATTGTGAATGCAGTTATTTCGAACATGGACTGAGTTATCCTGAGAAAATATCATTTTATGGCGTTGGAGGAGTTTAACATACCTGGTGTTGGAAAATATGGAATTTCTGCCTCATTTCGATTACCTGAATATGAGACTGTGTGTAGAAGAGTTTCATATTGTATAATGAACGCGAAATCTGCAGAATGAATGTAACGAAATTTCGAAAAGTAGCGTGAATTATACTTTTCTTTCGTAAAAGATACGAGAATTTTTCCAGTTTCTATGGAAAATATTATTTTATCATTTTCGAAACATCAAGTCTGTTAATCACATTGCTTGCCAGTTTGAAATCTCTCACAAGTTCGTAAACTCCGACTCAATGTATGCTGGAAATAGTTATTTACGTAAGCATTTATATTTTGTATGCGATTAGTGCGGAATGAGGGTAGTAATAACCCGCAAAGTAAAGAGAGTTATGGAAAATTAAATTTTCTTTCGTGTAACATACAAGATTTTTTTCTGATTTTGAACAACATTCTTTTATTATTCTCATATAGCTGATATCCCTCAGACGAAATTTTCACATGTCAAGTTTGTTCATCATATCGGTTGTCAGTTTGAAATATTTCACAAGTCTTCAACATTGACCCAATGATTGCTGAAAGGAAAAATACTTAACAATTATCAGAGAGAGTCCAAGTGCATTGAATGATACGGAAAAGGCGGCAGAAAACACTGTCAATTGTATATTTATCAGGCTATAGAAATATTTGATGAACGCTCATAAAAACTGTGGAATGCGATAAGAATAAAATATGCCCTTTTGTTTCGAGAGAGAAAATGAATGGGAATTGTCAACGCTAGTGACAAAAGCATCCAACAACCTAAAACCAATTTTTTGTAAGTATTTCGAATGACAAGCAAGTGGTAATGTGAAGACTATAGCAAGACGTTGGAATTCGATTATTATAAGGATGCAGATCATTTGGAGTGCTTGTAAAGGAACAGAAATGAAAGTTCTTAACTTCAAGATATTATAGAGAACGGAAACATGGTTATTGAGATACTACGCCAATACATGTGTTCACCATCATCATGATAATTGAGATAATATTGAAGGTTTGGGTTCTGTTGAGGTTGTGAGATTTGTATCATCAGTGAATTGAATTTTTCTTGTCGATGAATATACAGTGAGTTCCATGAAGTGTGCAACAAATAGAAACAATCTTTATAAGTTGTACAACCAAAATTCAGATACCGTAAAAAGTTGGTGCATGTTCTATAATCAACTTATATGCTTCCGATCTAACGGTATACGGAGCACGGCAAAAATATTTCATTCCTTCCAGAATAAAGTACCGCTATTTTGGACTGATTACATTAGGATTGTTGAGAAATGGAAGATTTGCCAAAATATTAAGTCTTTGTGGCAGTAATTTTGATACTTTCATTTCGAATTCGAATGACAGTTCCATTAGATCTCACCACTACAACAATCATTGCACCCTGTAAATATTGAGACTATCACAGAAAAACTCTTGCTATAGTATCAACATTGTCGTTTGCTTGGCTGGTTCCAAGAGACTTTCACCAACCGGGGATATATTTAAATAACTCAGGCTGGGTATATGTGCCTGAGGCTCATTATTAAAAAAACAAAATATTCGAGGAAACCGTTTCCTGGCCATAATTTACGTTACTAATTACTGGGATACCATTACCGCATACGAAAACCCTGTTGTTTAATTAACAACTCTCATCGCTTCGTGTTATTATTTGCTTCAAAAAACATTATCATACGTACTTTCGAATGGGGGGCCTGTTCTGTAAATAATGTGGATTGCCACAACCTCCTTTAAAATTAATTTCCTCTTTCTGATGGCAGTTTTTTCAGAGGCCCAAAATTTCGACGGTAACTTTGATGTGACCCTCGCATTATGGTCCGTTGAACATGAATCTTGGTTGGAATGAGCAATGTTGGATTCATGAAAAGTTGGTTGCACAGTAGCGAAATTTTTTCCAGAAATGAACGATCCCCATTTCCCCATAATCTGTAATCGGTATAGTCGAAAATGTTTCGCTCTTCTTCAGGCAGAATGATCTTTTATCAATTAGCCAACCAGTTGTTTTTTCAATCAGCATTCCTCGACTAATTGTGAAGTTAGTTTAATTATTTCTTTCAGATACACTAGTTATTCAAAAGACATATATTGATATTTTTCGTTAAATGTCATTAAAAACATTTAGTTCGAAGTTTTTCTATGAGCAGATTCACACGAAAGGGAAGCTCTGTAATGTTCAAAGAACACCACGTGAATGAAAGAGATAGGAAGACAGGAGATACCAGGAAAAACCTCTCTCTGCAAAGAGTATGCCGAGAAGTGAGCGAGTCTGTGAGCGAAGAATCAACAACAAGACGGATTGCCTTTCTGTAAATATGATACTATATCCCAAGACAACTCATATCTGAGCCTTGTAGATTATTAGTGATAGTTTAATGAACTGAATGAGTATATGAAACGAAAATTCAAAATATTCGAAAGTCAAACGACAAGATATAAAAATTCAATGGAGTTTTCATCTTTATTAAGAGTTCGAGAGGAGAGTTGCTCGATTGGTACTTCTCAAAAATAACAAAGTTTGAGTTCAAAAAACGTCATTGCATCTGAACAAAGTTTCATATCAGGTGATTTCAGAGTAACTAGCGTACTCTGTTGCTATTGGAAAATTAATTCGTTTTCCCTCAATTTTCTTGTATAACATTATTCATAATCATTCACGAACGCAGTTGAAATTTTCCAGTATTTATCCGAAATAGCCAATCGAATATTTAAAGTACTGATTTGTATTATTGAGTGAGTGTGGATTTGATCAATGTAGTTACAGAAAACTTTCATTGTACAACAACGCAGCCTACTTCAGCCGGTCAGATATATATAAAATGGATTTGATAGTGAGGAAGCAGTCAAAGTTCTGGGCTGTTTTCTGAACTCATTGTTACATGGTCGCGCTCTCGGAAATATTTATTCTCTGCACTTTCACTGCATCTTCACGATCAAATCCATTTTTCCTCAGTCAAGACTATATAAATATATTTATATATATATATATATATATATATATATATATATATATATATATATTTCAATTATTTCAATTTGTGACTGTACTGTAGAGAGACTGCAATCCACATAAGTCTCTCTCTCTCTTTCTCTCTCTCTCTCTCTCTCTCTCTCCATATATATATATATATATATATATATATATATATATATATATATATATATATATATATATATATATATATATATATATATATATATATATATCCGCGTCTTGGAATCGTTATGTTTTTGACGTTTCGGCTGCCACTTTGGAGCCATTATCAAGACTTTTTCATGACAGAGCGTAAACTGAAGTTGTGAAATACGAAGTTTATGGTATAAAAATTAATTTGAAATTTCTCAGTTGATCAAGAAGAAATGTATATCAGTTTTGGGTTTTGAATAAGAATGGGAATTTTCAGTTGAGCTTTTTGATAAATATTGAAAAATTACTACATCACTCAGAGGATCATCAATATAACAATTGAATAAGAACATTTTTGTTCGAAAAAAAATATATTGTTCAACTCGAGTGAATATTGAACACATCGCTCTCAAACTCGTACGTCATCATATTCTTGTTGTGAAGCAAGTGGATACTAGTGAATTCCTCCAAAGTATTACTCCTCATAACTTTGTATTCATAGAATTCACGAACGATTGTGGGTCGATACGTCTCTTGACGCCCTTTCTGGTATCTTGTTCTCAAGTTTCCACCACAATTAACTTCGGCTTGGGATTATAAAGGGTAGTTTCCAGCGACGAAAAGGTCAACAGTGGCATACGTGAGTATCCAATTAACGCATTTAATGGGATTACAGTATTATGTGTTGTTTCATATTATAATATAGCCTGTACTATAACGAAGATATAGGAGATATGTTCGAAATTAATTTTGGCACAATGGAGTTTGTAACGGTTCTATTAATATTCTGAATGATGAACGATTATGGTCAGCACCAAAATGATCGGAGTTATAATCGCTTTTGAATCAAGCTTTAACTTTCATTCGATAACTAGATAAATATGGAAGTCGAGCAGTGCGGATTTGTTCTCTCTCATCCACAGGAAACTGAAATTTCAATGCTGAAATCTAGTCAGAAAAATATTAATCCCATTCCAATCCGCAGTTCCCATTTTACTCCAGTCTATGACGGTGAAAAAAGTGTAAACTGTGTATTTATCCCATACAGCACCGATTCGTATGGAAATTTGGATATAGGTTCTACTTACCCTCCATTCCAAAATCTACCTCGTGCCAAGGGTTGCTTTCTCCCTGGGTGTGGATGCCACCCCTTCTTGGGGGTGAAATTTTGTTTATTGGAAATAAGTGTGGAAATCAATAGATTGACTAATTCTAAGCACTTTTTGTTCAATAAAGTTTTTCCTGAAAAGCAATACTTTTCGACTCATTCACGAGTGAAATTGTCGGTTTTTTGTAAAAAAAAACACGTCTTCCGATCCTTTTTCGCGAATAACTGGAAAATAATGCATCTAATCGAAGAACCCGTGTAGAGCAAAATTATAGCTGAATAATTGCTTGTTGAAAGTTGATTGGTATTTTCAAACGACAAAATGGAAAGTTTCTACGTACAATAACCAAAATCCAATGCATTTTTCGGAAAAAACTAATTGGACCTTTTCTGAAGTCCTTCGAAAATCCTTCATTTTTGTTATCCATAAAAGTTTCTAGCATCAAAACTGACCGCGGTATGAAGGAAATAATGTTGAATCCTATTTTTTCGTTGAAAAAAAATTGTGAATAACTCATCCTCTCTTCTCCCCCCTTTGAAAAAAATCGTTGTTACTCCATAATTCTCTTCATTGATGTTCTTATGATGAGTTCTGAGTTCTTCATCAATTGAAAGTACGTAGTTTCGGAAAAAATTGAGATTGAAGAGGAAAAATCATATACGTGATTCAGCGAAAAATCACCATTTCTTCGAAATAACTCGAAAATATTGATCACATGCAAAATTTCCCAGAGTACGAAATTGAAGGCTATTCTTCTCTGAAAATTTCAGTGTTTCATTTTTTTCTGCAGGATGAAAATACAGTAAGATATGGCCAGTTAAATATTGTGAGGGTTCGCGCAAAGTACCTTTTTTGAGCCCTTTCAGCATGAACCTTCTCAATAATATAATCTGAAACAAAAATGATGTGAATGAGCTCATAGCTCTTGAAAAAAGAGTATGAGCTCTAGAAATTAGAGTATGTACCTACATTAGTATATTGAAGAATACACATAGTAACTATATTTCAGACCTAGTGGAACTATATGTATATTATACATGTATATATACGAATAGTTCCACTACGCAACGATTTTTTCCAAAGGGGGGGGAAAGAGAAGATGAGTTATTCATAATTTTTTTTCATGGAAAAAATAGGATTCAACATTATTCCCTTCATACCTCGGTCAGTTTTGACGCTAGAAACTTTTGAAAATAACAAAAATAAATGATTTTTGAAGGACTTCCAAAAAGGTCCAACTAGTTTGTCCCGAAAAATGCATTGGTTTTTGGTTATTGTACGTAGAAACTTTCCATTTTGGCGTTTGAAAATACCAATCGACTTTCAACAAGCAATTATTCAGTTTGTAGTGGGTTTGCATACATCACAAATAAACAATCGCCTTTGTTTTTTCAAAAACTATAATTTTGCTCTCTGCAGGTTTTTCGATTAGATGCATTATTTTCCAGTTATTCGCGAAAAAGGATCGGAAAACGTGTTTTTTTGACTGAAAACCGACAATTCCACTCGTGAATAAGTCGAAAAGTATTTCTTTTCAGAAAAAACTTCATTGAACAAAAAGTGATTAGAATTAGTCAATCTATTGATTTCCGCACTTATTTTCAATGAACATTTTTTCACCCCCAAGAAGGGGTGGCATCCACCCCCAGGGAGAAAGCAATCCTCGCACAGGGTAGATTTTGAAAAAGAGTATATGTAGATCCTGAATACAAATTTTCATGCGAATCGGTGCTGTATGGGATAAATACACGGGAAAATGGTCATAGACTGGACTATTAGGAAAGTTGACCTAAATGAACAGTTTCAACGTGGATGGTATGATTTGTTTGGTATATATTATTATTCTCAACTATTATATCTTCAACTTTGTTAGTGAACTTGCTAACATTCGACAACGGTAGTACAATACTAGCATGCCTTTGTACAGAGTATGAGCACAGATCACAAAAACGAGTTCATGTGGTTGAAAAATATTGCGCCACTTCCCTATAATAGCGGAGCCCAAGCGATGATTTCGGGATTTACTAAAGCGCGGCAGATTAATATACAGGGGGAAACCATGTACACGGTTAAGTACTTTCACTATATATGAGCCCTATGACCGCCTTTCAATGATACAGGATCAGATAAGTAAAAAATAATTGATCATCTGAAATTATCGAGAGCGTCAGATTGAGGTAGGGTGAGTTGGTTACATCCTGAAATAGTGTATAATCCACTAATCTGACAATTCGAGAGTGACCTAAAGAAGGAGGAGGGTTACAAAGTTTAAAAAAAACGTCGCCCCGACATTCTCGAGCGTGGCTAATTTTATTTTCATTTTGAAGGGATTAATTCAAGAATTGCAAAAAATATATAATCTGACGATTTCCACAAGCCGATATAAAAAAATTCATCGATGAAGTTTAATGAGTGCAGCTACGTGATGCCTATATTCCCCTCTCCACGTTTCTATTTCTCTCTGACTCTTTCTCTATCAATTATGCTCTTTCACTCCGTCCCCACTCTGGTTTATGTTGCCATGACAGTTGATCACACAGACTCGTTGGTGGCATGATATAGTTTACAACGAATATCCAACGTTTTAAAATTTTAAAACTTTAATTGCTTATAAATATTCTCTTACAAATACAAGTATTATCCTAAAAAAAAGCATACACTTTTTTTAAATGCATGCTCTTTCCTGAGATTTTCACTCAATTAAGTTCAATGATTTGAAAAAAAAATTCAAATTGGCAGAATAGACGAATCCCTCCAGATCATTGTCAGATTATGAGACTGCAACGTCTAGGGCTTAAAGATGAACCATATATATCTCAATCTGACGCGCTTGTGTATTACAAAATGGCGATTTTTTTTTCACATTCTAATAACGGCCGCGAGTCTGCGTCACATTAATATATATGAATATATATGAGCTTTTTTAGGTTCACTTGACATCCCCTCAGAAAATCTGACGCAAAAAAAATTTATTTTTCATGTTCAACCCTCACGTACGACCACCCCCCATCATGGAAACAATCAGGTTAACAAACGTCCATTTTTGAAAAGTATGTAGGACATAGATGATATCAATATCTGACGCGCTCGAGTATGTCCATGCAACAGTTTTTTTTCACATTTTAGAAAGTCTATAGCTGCTTCCCCCACGTATGGAAAGGTATACATTATATATAGTTTTTTTCTTTTTATCATCCAAGCTTCGAAACCCAATAGGTCTCTATGACGCTCGAGTTAATCCGCATTCAGCATCGTGGGCTCTCCTACTACTATAGGGTCTATGGACACCAACTCTACAACAACTTTTGCATGAAGGTTACTAAGGAAAATGAAAATTCAGAAAACTCTATCATCGACAGATGTTTTTGGACAATTCCATACCATCCCAAATAGCATTTCTGATTTCAGGAGGATAATTAAAGATTTACAAGAATAATCAGAAAATTCCCCCTCAGACAAGTTCACTATTATCTTTTATTATATTTGATAGAACTCATTCAAAATTATGAGCAGAAAAACTGCGTGAATTTCGTTGACAATATGTTTCTTGCTGAATGGTATTGGTTCGGACTTCCATTGTCTATATTATCAACTCTATTGCAACCTGTTACTGAGCCATATAATTAATTAAATCATTGAATATGAAATAGCGCAGTCAAAAAAAATTCAGATTGAGAAATATATGGAGTAATATAAACAAATATTAAACCAAGTTTCGAGTTGTGTGTGCTCCCTGAAAAATACAAATCACATAGATAGATTTATTGAAGCGCTCAATTCAAACAATTGATATAAAACACGAGTCAGAAGAAAAATCACTTCAACAATACAAATAGTTCAGATTATGAATGATGTAAAATCACGTGGTATCAAGTAGATAAAAAGGGTATACAAAAATAATGAGAGGAAAAAAAGAGTATACTTTATATTAGAGATATAGAGCAATGGGTAAATTATAATATTAAGGTTACTACGAAGCATGAATTTGATACAATTGAAAAAGGTTATTAGTCGATAAATTCTTGTAAGAAACTCGGCTCAATGTCACACAATAGATCGAAAAGGTTTTTTTTCAAAGTTTGTCTTGTCTGATCTTCTCCGATATTCAAGGAAAATGGTTGTAGAATTCAATTCTTGAATAATGGGGCCCATTCTCTGTATTTTTTAATGAACATTTATGAAAAATATATTTGGATTTATTTCTGGTGGAATACTCATGTCTATATTTTTTTTTCAAAATTCGATTTGTATCGCATACAAAACTTACACAAACATAAATAAATATATCATATGCAATGAGCCTTCTGTTACCCTTGTAGGTACCACGACAAATTTTTGTGTATTTCGTATTGAACACTGTTCTGAAGATACGTTTTTCATCATTCCTTCTAAAGACTGAGTTTCCCATGCGCAAACTATATATCGTTTTCAATTCTGCAATGAATCTGTGGAAGTCCTGTAAGTGTAAAATTATTTTCGTGACCTATACTTGCAAATTAATTGAGGTTGATAGTCATTTACTGATCCACATGTTTACAGAGTTTATGATTTGGTAGTAAAGTTGCGAGTTGATTTTCATAGACACTATATTCTACTCTCATTTCAGAAATTACGAACTGCATACTGAACAAACAAAGCTACTGCAGCGTTAAGAGCCATATCAGGTGTTTTCAATCTGATCCTATCTGTGGGAAAATTGCCCGAGGCGAATTACAGCATAATAATACCAGCTGGTATTTATCTTTAATGGAAAAGACCGCAAGGGAAGCTTGTTTATATAGCTATAATTCAATAGTATCAATTCCGCATATCATTGCATATTTTGATTTCTGTGTTCTATAAATAAATTACAAAGGTGTTTCTGGGATAATTTCCAATAATATCCGTATCGAACCTCGAACATTCATTACAATTCAAGGGGCGTACGTATGGAAGGTAGGACAGTTAGACCAGGCGGTAGTGGTCGAAGATTTTTGGACCAATTTTTCGAAATCTGCCTTTGGAAAGGAAAGTAATTGAGGATAAAACGAATCGCAATTCTCAGAACATGTTATTATTATTACTATTATTAGAATTTCGATTTGACAGAGAAATCACTTCGGGACATTTGCATGCACATCAAGATTCTGGATGTGTATATTCCAACACTTCCACCCCATTAGAAAACTAAAACGATACTGAAAGAAATTTCTAAATTTTTGAGGCCCATTTGAAAAACCATCTGAGCATGAAGGACATTTGATAATACAGACTATAGACGATAACAACCACTGAAACTTTTTTGTAAAGATCAATTAACCTAACCCCAAACTGATTCTACACTTCACAATTTCTCACACACATCGAGTAGACTTTTGTCATGCACTTGCTTGATGAGGTTCAAGTTGTTTCCACCCATTCTATGGTCATTGTCCAGAGAATGTTAGACGACACTGTACTTTTTTTACCATTCCATATCTGATGTCTGCAAGAGCATTTCCTGAATAGAATTTTTTCTATTATATGACTGTATTGACGAAGTTATAATGACATGATAATAAATTCTTGACACTGTACAGCAGATTGACAATGCCAAATAATGACTGTGATATAGAATGTAAGATAGAGAAACAAATAGAAATTTGAAGAGATTTCATCATAACATTGCCAGATTCTAAGGATATTAAGTTTATTTTTGATGGAATACTCCTTCAAACTGCTGACAGTTATTCCTGAGCTGTGAAAATATACCTAAAATTAATTTATGATATACTGTAAATGAACATAAAGGAACAACTTCTTGTTCACATTGATTTGATGGATATAAAATCACCTAGGTTACTATCGGTTACAATCATGACCCTACAGTAGCGCAAACAGAAAATGTTGCCCTTTGAAATCGTAATACCTACTCGAGTATTTTTTCCATGCTTAGTGCCGTATGTTCCTAGCATATGCTGCTTGCTGTATACGACAAATACGTGAGAGCATGAAAATTATTTTCTGTTTTTTTCCGGATATTAATTAACTCTCAGTTCTTCACGTCTCTGTTCAGCCCAATCAGCTTTGATGTTCTTCAACAAAGAATTGCAGGTTGGTTTGTTTTCTTTTCCGAAGCCCACTTCAATAACGAGATTTCTCCTCTATTGTTTTCTGTTCGCTATTACCAACATGCCCAACGAAATCACATTTTGTTTGATTCCAATTACAGCAAATTACTTCATTGTTACAGTTCGCAGTTTTCTGAAATGATATTTGATTTCGACGGTGTTTTTCGATTGTTGAATTCAACGTCAATGAAAATGGTTAGCTTCGGAAAGTATCGAGTTCTGTTGTGATAATTGAATTGTGCGAAAAAACAAACAAACACGTATAGTTCAGTTTATTTCGACAACGATTCAATATCGAAAGGATACCAGGTCGAAACTGATTTTGTTTCTGACAACAATGTTGACTTTGGGTATGGTTTAAAATGTGCTTCTGCATCACTTTCAATTCCACGGAAAAGAACACCAACTTTGGATTCCAAATGGAACACACTACAATTTTGGTGACAAAATACGGCTAAATATTTTTTTTTCTGACGAAGATATTTCGTCTGTGAGACTGTGTTCACTGAAATTTATTTGTTTTGCTCCCATGATCTAACGAAAATCAGATCAGTACTCTGTTCTCCCCATCAGCTACCCATCAACAGTTATACGACAGAATTTTTTTTTCAAAACATGATTGATTACCGTGCTGTATGAGATCCATGATACAGATTTTTCATTACGATACAGATTTTCAACCAATGAAGACCCATTTTTTTCAATCAATCATCCCATGCATTTGACGTTTGTCAAAATCAGTGGGTATTAAATTTTCATGGAACATAGCTAAACTTTTATAATTATATTATCAAAATATCTGATATCAGCGGTGTAGAAGGATAACCATCGACTCCTTCACACATGTCGGAGAATGCAAAAAAAGCAGTACTGAATATTTTACCTCAAAAATCTAGGAAATTGCACAAAAAACTATATCAATTGTATCTCTTGATATTCGACAAAACTCAAAAAGGAACAGCTTACCCAATCCATCTTAGCACAGAACTAATAACATATATTATGTGCCTAGCAATCTCTGTGAATACTAATAAAAACACCTATTATATGTGTTCACTGTGTTGAGAATCATTCCTAGAAGGTGTTTTTTCTTTCTCCATGGTCTACACTACCAGTGTGCAACCGGGAGCCGTATCTGAGTTTGTGCCAAGATGGATTGGAAAAGCTGTAGCTCGTGGCAAAGCCAGCTATACGGCCCTTTATTCGAACTAGAACACACTTTGAGGTGCGGGTTCGAAACTAGTCTCGGCCATCCGCTTTTATTTCATTGTATTATTGTTTTATTGTATTTTTCAAGTACAGTTTTAGAGAATGTTTCAGAAAAATAAAATTTATTGCTATCATTGTGTTCAATACTATTTATAGTCTATATCTATCATTTATCGGGTATAGAAAAAATAGCGTATGGAACTCTCATGTAATGTATAACCATCATTACATGATCGTTGTATGATATACTATAACTTAAATGACATCCTCATGGCAAATTATGATATTCAGAAGTCATGGTTCACCAACAGTTTGGACACTGCTTCCACTGATTCCAGCAGCACTTCTCTGTTACTTGAACTGTTCAATCCACAAATGGAAATCATCCTGGATGTTCTGCTGAAAATTATGGGACCGGAAAAGTAACAAAAACAAATTTTGGATCAATCAGATTTTGATTCAATGTAATGTAATACTAGATCAAAATTATGATCAAGCTTCATTCACGCGAAAAAAGATATTATAAAAATGGTGAATCTGATGTTGTATCCTACACTCATTTGAAGAATGATTATGAAAACATAATGAACTAAGTTCATGACCAAAAACAAGATGAAATTATAGAAGACACCACTCTATAGCATACACTAAAACAAGAATGGACGCCATAGATGTAATGGGTTGAACCTAAATGAGTATTTCAATGACTCGATAACTCGCATTATTTTTTTTCTGAAGAGGTCACTTACCCTGATATTACCAAACTGATATTGTTCGCAATGGAAACGCGTTTTGCTAACTAGGCAAGCATTTTCAGAAGAAAATTCATACATCTTCTCTTGAAGATGCCAATCTTCTAAGCGAAACGCGCGCCGAGTACATATGATATCAGTTTGGTAGTTGATGTCGAAAAAAGTTTCAACTTCCTCATCGAAAGTTCCAATCACATCGTTTATGCATTGTCCTGTGTTCCCACAATTTCATGTAATTACTCTTATATTATTTCATACATACTTTCCATATTACGATAATGTTTCACATATATACCCTTAATGATATTTGTTATCGCCATATATTTCGGTGAACATAATCACAGTGTGATATCACAAATATTCGCAGTGAACACAATTGACAATAGAAAGTCTTTCTTCCCTCATATCAATGTCAAACTGATTTCAGATGTGAGAAAAACATTTTCAGTACTTTTCGATGGAATAATAGTTTATAGAACAAGAGTGGATATGGTGGCCATATCGCACGAGGACGAAGTATTATATTCATGTTCTCCTTCACGTATCATATTGATAATTAATCAATTTTGAATATAGAGATTTTTTCGATATTCATGAGAAATTCAAAGAAAAGGAATTCTATTTAATGCAATATAGTAAGGCGCAAATCGAATTGATAATGTAAAATTGAATGAATAACAAAAAAACTTAAGTATTTGTGGGATTCGAACTAGCGACTATAAAGTGGATCGTCTCAAAGGACTTACGCCTTGACCAATTAAGCTATCTGCACTGAACAATTTCAATTAATTATTTGTGTGAAGAGTAGATGTGAGTACTTGAATTCCACAAAAAAAACAATTGTGACAATTCAAACTTGATTCAATGAAGTAGAGAATATTTCAGATATAGGTACATTTACTTATGCTCAATTGAAACAACTTGGATTTTGTGTTTGTAGGTGTACAGATCAGAATTGTAACGCATCTACAAGGTTGTCCCCGGTAAACAAGTATTTTGTTCTCTGTGATTGGTGAAATTCATATCATACCCTGTGTGAATATGAAATCATGACGATTCAGTTGACAGGAATCGCCTACTTATCCATTTAGTGAACTTCGAAGAAATGAGCATATTTACAGGTGGGAGTAGAGAAACAATATTTCTATAACATCGCTTGTTGCCAAAGGTGTGATAGTACTCTTTTCAACGAATGATAGAGCCAGTCTATTGACACCTTCATGGTGGTTTTAATGATTTGGAGGAGAAAAAGTATCAGGAAATAATTATAATCAAATAGTTCTTGATAAAGAAATCCTATGTCATAAAATGACATTCACCTCATATACTAAACTTCTGACTGACAAGTAACACAAACACGTTTTTCCCCTGGTCCTCAAATAAGCATATAACCACCGATTCCGAAACCCCCCTTATGTTTTTCATGCAAGCTCAATCCGTGAGAAATGAATTTTTTTACAGTTTCCTCGGCTAGCTATAATTTTTGTTTGCTTCCCTCCATTTCCATTTCATATACTCTGTGCATATTTGCCTGCAAGTAAACCTTTTCAATTCCTTTCGAACAATTTATATTTGCAACCATGCAAATTTTTCCGCATTTTCCTCCGTTCCTTATGGATGGCTTCCATCGGGACGGGGCCACCATAGCCGTTCGCCAAAGGGTTTATGGGCCGCGATAAAATATATAGGCGATTATTTCGGATTAACTCAACCGATCTTATGAAATTAATTTGGTCGATGAGATTTTTTGCCGGCCTGTAAAGGAAATTAATAGCCTCGGATAAGTAAGCGGATTTTTTTTCGTGCAATCCAATTGGCGATATTGATGAAATTGGGGATCGAGGTGGATTTTTTGGAGCTTCTCATCTCCTGTGGGCGGTTGAGCGGTTTACCGCGACAGTTGATTCATTATTGAAAGTATTTCCGGGATTGGTTGAAAGAATTATTGGCGAAAGATAAATTCGTTGGCCCAGCCGGCGACAATATTCCTTTTATTCTGTTGATCATTTTTCTCGAACCATCACGATAAAATTCCTGATTAAAGAATAACTCTCACAGAGGTTCCCAAAAATCAATTACATCGATATGGGAGAACGAACCATGGCATTAAACAATAACATTGTTTACACCTCCATATTACCATAATAATAATACACTTATTAGCCCATAATCTGTTTTAAATGAGATCCAGTTTTAAACTGATTGAAAATATGTGTGGCAATGAAAAATCTGTCTTGTAATGAGCTCATCATGATACAGATTTATCATTACGATACAGATTTTCAATCAGATGCAACTTCAATTCAGTGGCAAAAGGCTACATTAAAAATTCGGTTCAGAATGAAATCAGCGTATCCAATACGATATTGAAATCCTTTGAGAGTAGCAATAATGAAATGAATGTTAATGTTCCTCCCACTTCCAGATCAGTGAGACCCACAATACAAAATAATATTTATAGAATGCGTGAGGTTTGGTGATCCAAATGATGGTTTAGTTGAGAAAGGGATCAAGATTTCGTAGATAAACAATTCAGTTTTTCGCCAACGTTTCGGATTTTATTGAATCCATCATCATGGCTCTATTGTTTTTTATTTATTGTAGAGCTCTCATGAGTTCATACTGCAGTTGGTCAGAAATAATGAAGAGATCAGTCTCATGGAACGAATTCATGGGTATTCATCAGCATAACTATATGATCGTGATCAATTCGAATCAGATCGTGTATAGATTATTTATTCAGTTCGACGAACTTAAGTCGATGAGGAATCTTGAGCTAATTCCAGTGTTCCACTTTTGTCGTTAACTTGTTCGACTTCAAAAACACAAAATAACACTTTTGCGAATAATTTCTTCATTCGTTTCACTTTTTCTCTTCACTTCACTTCTGGAAGCTATCATTACACTATCCGGTATTTTCCAAATCATTATATTCTTGCTCGAATGAAACTTCATAAAAAAGACACACGTTTCTCCAAGTAGATAACTGCTAGCAGCGAGGAAAGAAATATAAGAAAACTCCAGAATATTTCTTCGCCTTAACGACAATCCTGACTGGAACTCTTAACACCTCTTGAAAATAATGAGTCTGCTTGAGGCATATAAAATTACAGTGGAAGTTTGTTAAATCCTAATGCTAACGTACTCCCCTTACAACGATGGAGCTCATATATCCTGTTTTCCGAATCTTCATCCATAATTAGGTCATCTGTTGTAAGAAGATGTTTGGTTGGATATATACAATCTAAAGAGTACAGTGTTTTCATGAGGAAGTGGTAGCGATTCCGACTTCAAAATTTTCGCGGAATCGTGGGGAGGCTATCACTCAAATAATAACAATACCTCTATTTCCAACAGGTTCACCACATGATAAGTAATACGAAAAACGTATGTGTTGAGACAATACCAGCCGATAGCATTTCAATATCTTCCTCAAATACCAACAACAAAATTATTGATTTTCGGCACGTTATAATCGCCATTGAACACGTTTCACTTGTTGCTTCTTCAACAAGTTTTCAGCATTTTCAGTTCATGATTTCATAATGTTCATGAACAGTTTTGAAGTGTTTCCAATTTATTATAATTGACGTTCAATGAAAAATTGCTCTTCATGTGTGATATATGGTTGCAGACTTTTTTCAATTTCTGGATGCAGGCAATACATCGAACAATTTTGAGACGAAACAAGATTTGAAAAGCGTAAAGTCGTGAGTACTTACAACTTGAGATCGTGAAAAAAAAATCTGCAACCTTTTATCACACATGAAGAGCAACACTTCATTGAACTTCAATTATAATGAATTGGAAACACTTTTAAACTGTTCATGAACATTATGATAAAACTGAAAAATGATAAGAACTTGTGGAAGAAGCAACAAGTGAACCGTTTTTGATGGCAGTTATAACGTGCCAAAAATCAATAATTTTATCGTTGGTATTGGATGGAGATATTGAAATGCAATTGGTTGGTACTGTCTCTAAACTGATCAGTGTTGGTCAGCTGTCTTATCGACCAATGAGAATAAGGTGAGTGTTGAGAAAGACCAATGATAATGAACTATGTGTGCACTGATGAATTTTGTTGATTTTATGGAAGGAAAATATTAAAAATTGTGATACCAACTTGAGAATAGGTGGAAAATTTGAGAATGTAAAATTTTTATAGGGAATTTTTTAATCATGAGTTGAGGTTATTTGAATCTGTTCTTTTGTTCATACTGTTCTGATGATTATTGATGAAAATCATCTCTTCGAATATTCTTTTGTAATAATTGTTTTCTGGGCACAAGAGTTCAGCATGCTGGAATTTTATTGTGTGTTTGTTTTTTACTACATGGTCTGCTAGAGCACAAGTTTTTCTTGCAGTTGCAGTCGCTTTCATTAAAAGTTATGCGGCCTGAAAGGTTTCTAGAAGTTTATCCAATATATGCAAGATTGCAATACTGGCAAGGTATAAGCATAGACAATGTTAGCACTCAACACGTTTGAACGTTCTAACATTGTCTAAGCTATAAACCTCAGCATCATTTATAACTATATTTTGGAATTAGAACAAGATGATTTTTCCTCGATTCATGATCAAATATTCTTCAAAACATTTTACATTTTCAAATTACCCACCAATTGTCAAGTTAGAATCACAATTTTTTATCTTTTCCTTCCACAAAATCCACTTAATTCATCAGTGCACACGTAGTTCATTTTCATTGGTCTTTCTCAACCCTTATTTGATTCTCATTGGTCAATTAGACGGCTGACCAAGAATAATAGCTCACTATTTATACTAATTAGCACACCCAATCAGTACGTCTTTCACATCTGCTGTTCCATTTATCACTTATTTAGTTCACAAATGAAAAGTCGATAAAAATATGTAGTTTTATTATCAAATCATTTTTTTTTTCATTTTTGCATTACGGAAATAATGATATTTTTTTGTTTTGTAATGATTTTTGAAGCATTTTTCCCTGTACGTGCTGATATTAATCCGTTACTAGAATGCTCGCCCTCTTCGATATCACAGCTTGAACTGATTCCAGACACTCATCGTACAACTATAAATTATACACCGTGAACCATCTGAATTTCAAATTTTCCTGTGTTTTTCGATGGCTCTATGGAAAACAGCAGAGAATGGGCTACGTATACACCGCTAAAAGTTTAATCAAGGGGCGTGAAACAACCTGACATTTTGATTTATTTTACAAATTTCAATTTAAAATTCCTTTACCCCAGACACAATTCACCTTTGAGTTGGGTCCTTCGTCAGTGTTGACCCTATTTATCTCGAAGCATGGCGATGGAAAAATCTGATATCAACATCGTATATCAACAATAACGAAAAGCAAATCTGGTTAACCGAAGTTTGATTAATGACCTAAAATGAAACTTCACTGTTCTAATCATCGATAATTGTTCATTAAGAGGAACAATATGGATTATTAGGTTTTATCAAAGAGTGTTTTCGTTATGGAACTACTTTGCACTTATTGTACGTAATAATCTTTGATCCTTAAAAATGTTGAAAACTGATTAATATAGAGAAATGGGCACGTGAATACAAAAGACTATGATTTTGAGTATAGAAACTGTCGGGTGATCTTTATATTCTTCATTAAATTATAATAAGCATCATATTCCCAGTTGACAACAGAGGGTGATGTGATTAGGAAAAACAAACACATTATTTTATAAGGAACTTGGGTATTTTTCTGAAGTGAATGAAGTTTGATGAATTAATTCCTGCGTTTTGTTTACCCCTGATAAAAAAAAAGAAACTAGCACTTTTATTAATGAATCGAACGTCTTCGAATGATACACACGTTGTGTGTGTGAGAGTGTTTAGACTTTTTTCTGATTTTACTCCTTTGTAAGAAGTTGTAATTTCTATTTTTTTATTCGGAGAAAAAAAAACGAATCAAATTCATCAAACATTTCATTTAAACCAACATTGAAAAAAACATTTTTTTTTCTGAGGAGTAAGTAAGTTCGGAGACTGTGATGAATATAATTTTGTGTTCGGCCAGAACTTGTTTTGTCTTATCAAGAAGAATATTCTTCTAAAATTTAAAAATTCAATAATTCAATCACGTAGTTCCAGTTATTAAAGAAAAATAGAGAAAGCTCTATGGATATTTTCTATATGAGAATGAACACTTTGATAAGACCCTTCTGACAAAGTATTCACATTATATATTGCCACATGAATGAATTATAGGAGATACTTTCTTTTGTGAAGTCCCTTATGAAATTCGTGCACAAAGTAAGTACTGACTCTAAGAAAAAATAATTATTTCACTCGGTACATCACTTTTTTGTTCTTTGCTGTCAGTCTTGTATGCAAAGTTGTCTAGTGAAATCAATGCTCAGAATTTTGAAGTCAGTCGCTACTCTGATCCGGTTCTAAGATAAAAGCATAGGACTTTCAATTTGATTTATTCGTATTTGGATATCACTGATTAAATACTTTTCAAGCTCTGATAATCGAGCACCATTGTCCACCGATTCATAGATTTTTGCCTGCCAATGTGACAGGTGTCAACATGATAATCGTGAATAATTCTGCCAACATGATTATTCGAATAGCAGCACTTTGGGAAATGTGGGAATCATTTCAATCCATCAATATCGTATTCAGATTCAGTCACAGGATTCTATATTCGTATTTAAAGGGTTAAAATGATAAAAAGCACTCATCATGCGTAACATCGAATGATCCACATTGACCTTTCATGGACAGCTTTTCAGATTCTTGAATCTACCTCGATGTCAATATGCGTCTATCACTGTATTGAAATGGCAGAGGAGCGCAATCGAGTATTCATTACACTTGCGCAACAAGAACAAGTTTTTGCACTGAACAGTTGTTTTTTTGCATGAAGGTGAAAGAAACAAAAAAATATAAGATATAAAATTAGAGATTTGTGAAAAGGGTATGTTTGCAGCTCGGATTTCGTTACGAATAAAATCTTAATTATAGAGGGATATTCATCATAACAAAGAATGCGTATACAAAATCTACAAGAAGTAATATAATATTAATTATAATAGTCTATCAAGATCATGATCTTTATAAACGCATTCTGAAAGTAGGCTTCGAAATACCTTTGGTGCTGCTTTCAAATCCACTGAGGATACCACTATCATTAATATGAACCAATATCTGACGACATTGACTATATGTCTGTTTGCGATCTATTGAAAAGTGGTTCGGGATAAGTTCAAAACCATTTGAACTGTAACAAGTTTTGACGACTTATTTCAGTAGATTAAAAACTCAACATGGTGGTTCAGCAATATTTTTAGAAAATTTAACAAAATTTGAAACCCCTGACTCACAAAATTTCAATATTGAGCAGAACTCTGAATTCTGCGGAATTGACTCATTGGATGAAAAGTGTATTGTTGTAGGAGTTTACAGATCTTGTGGAGGAAATTTGAATGTATTCATGGAAAAATTCGAAAATTTACTCGAATTCATTCTGATAGTAGCCGAAAATAACTATAATGGGCAACTTCAATGTGGATTTCATAGAGGAATGAAATACTCTGAACGAGTTGAAACATTAATTGGCAGCGTTTGGTATTGTTTTCACTATTCAATAAACAAGAGTAACAGCCATATTCTTTGTCCAAATTGACAGTGTATTGATCGACTTGGGTAATAATTCAACTCCCATTCATAAATATTCTTTCTGGCGAGTGAAAGCAAACAATATCTTCCAGAGATAGATTAATTTTTTGAGACAAAAAAAGGTCCACTAATTTCCAGTAAATTGGTTTTGATGATGATTCGAGCAATGAAAAAACATCAAATATTCACCATGTATCAGATATCACCTGATATTAAGCAGATGTTACTACCCATAAAAATAACAAGAAAAATCACATGGTTCAACTGAAAAAATTCAGAAATCAAGTTATCATGAGTTTGTACTGAAATTCGAAAATGAATCGAAAGCATGCTGGGAACTGATAAGAACGGAATGAATAAATTCTCAACTTTCGATAGCTTCAACAACTATCTTGTCAATTGAGCCACTGAAATATTATAATTCTGTATATTCAGACAAACTCAAGTGAATTCATTGAAAGTTTCATTATAAAACCATCAACTCTCCATCACAGTTCAATTTTCAGTTGTGGAATGTTTCCAATTTTCAAGAGTAATTCCGCTATACAAGAGAGGTAACTCAAGCCTCATTGGAAATAACCGACTTATTTCGATCATTTTTATGTTCTATAAAATCATCATCAAAATTAAAGCAGCATATTTTGTCTATTGAAAAAACTATATTTTCACGATTCACAATTTTTTTTTTTCAAGGGAAGGTTATTAACACAAGTGGTTCACTGGGGGAGTGAGCAACTTGTCGAGGGTCTTGAGCGAGGCCATCACACATTAATTACGCCTAGTTAAATAGATTATTATTCATCTTCTCTTGTGAATTCATCACAACCAATCGATATCAAGCGGTCCCTGCAAACAACTGTTTAACAAAATTTCAAGTTGTAAGACTTGGCGTTCTACAGGGTTAGTTTAGTTGTTCATCATTCATGTGATTGACATCTGTAAGTTATGCAACCATCCAACACCGTATCATCTAATGACAACACAAAATTCATATACTCCGACAAAAGTTATTCACAACTCAGATGAATAGTGCAATCGATTCGCTTACAGCGAACCATCTCAAATCAAACAGCGATGAAATCCACAACATTAGTTTTTCTAGCAAAACCTAAAAAAATTAATGTGGATAGTTTTCGCTACTTAGTATAGAGTTAAACAGCTCTATCACTTTTTTTCAACTGTTAGATCAAAAAGTTCAAAAAAAAATTCAGCAGTAAAAAGTATATGCTCCGTCGGTTGAAATAGTTCAAGCATAAAAAAAAACACATATCCTTATGGTGATTTTTTTGGTAACTGTTCCGGAACTGATTGATTCACCAATTTCCATTAGAAGAAATCAGGATAATTGCTGGTGCTGGTTTCAGGGATCTCTTTAGCTAGCTTGTATGAGGTTGACAATGTTCCTTGCTGCATGGATCTCTATCAACCACTACTAATCGAAATGAGAATGATGCCTTCTCCTTGTCTTCAGGCATTTGATATCCTAATCGAACTCAAGCTTTCTAGTGAAATAATCGATATCTATACTTATGGCACTAGGTGTATGGAAGGAAAAAAATACAAACACTCTATGCTAATAAGAACGTGTTCATCATTCGATGTCATTTATTCATTCACAAAAAGGAAGAAAAAATAAATCTACATTCAAAAAACAACCCTCTAGTTTTGCTTCATGGTGTAGATATTTTCAATTTTATTCAAGTTTCGTATGCTTGATATAAAAATTGAGCAAGAATAGGTAATTTATTTGTGATTCAGTGCTTGTCATGATATTTCAAATGATCCCCTTTCCTTTTTTTTGTGAATGATATGCAAGTACCTATCAACAGGGAGTGTTTGTCCTTTTTTTTATTTTACTTTTTCCATAAAAGTTTTGTAATTCTTTCCATTCAGAGAGAAAAATTCTAAAAGTACTTACTAAAACTGATTCATTATGCTATAAGATTTTCACTGAAACAAACAATGCAAAAATTTTAAATTAATGGGGAGTCAGGAGTTCAGTACATATTACTCATTTCTGTTGAGGACTAGAAGAAAAATATAATGTAAATTGTTTTCGTGGTGAAAAAATACTCGAAACATGAGCTCAATGAGTCTTGAGTGTTGTTAGTCATGTTCAGCTTTGCTTCGTTTTGCAGATCAACAGTTGATAGTGACGTGAAATTATAATTCCTGGAAAGTGAATACAATTTTCTATTATGGAAACATTATATTCAATATGACTTACACATTTAAGAGAATACGAGTAATATTGGTTGAAAAATCTGGTTATTTTTCCACTTCAATACACTTTCTCTCTAGAAGTGGACGAAAGATTCGGTGGTGTCGATGGATAATAATGTTCAAGAAGTCGACAACTGCATAATGAGTTTGGGAAATTATTCTAGAGTAGTGGTTCCCAGAGTTGTCTGGACTACGACCTATCTAAAATGAGTTACAAAACTCGGTACCCACCTCTTGGAAATTCAACCGCCAACAATATGAATAAAGGGATTTTGGAAATAAAAAAAAATAAAAACCAATTCATGTACAATTTTTGATACTCAATCGAATAACTACATCAAAAAGTTATTTAATTGGAAATAATGAAATTGTTTCCTATGTTTCTCCATTATACTTTGACATCAATTACGATCAGTGATAATCTCTCATGGGGAAACCATGTGAGATCGATCGCTGAAAGTGCTTCCCAGAAAATTGGATTTCTATTTCGTGCGAAGAAATACTTCACTTCTCCTCAGCTTTTGATGAGAAGATACGACCTGTCATGGAATAGAGTTCTCATGTGTGGAGTTCGGCACTGAAACATTCATTGAGGCTTCTCGATTCTATTTAGAGAAAGGCAATTCGTCTTGTTTGTGATTCTTCGCTCACAGGCTCGCTCACTTCAATGGAACATCGTAGAAGGGTCGGAGACTTGTCTCTCTTCTATAGATACTTTCACGGTCGATGCTCTTCCGAATTGTTATCAATCGTTTCCCCCTTGGCAATATTTACACGGATGACTCGACGAGTACAGCATTCCCACCGCTCTATTGTCAATTTGAAAACCTGTCGAACCTCTCTTGCTCAGGAATCTTTTCTCAATAGAACAGCTGAGCTTTGGAACTCCTTGCCGAAAGAGGTTTTTCCTGAGGGTAACAAACTTAAAAAATTCAAAGTGAATGTTAATTCGTATCACCTGTCCCTTGATTCACGCGGTGTTCTTTGAACATTACAGGGCTTATTCCCTCTCGTGTGAATCTGCATATAAAAAAAAACTCGAATTACCTTCGATCTCAGCGAGTTTGATACGTCCAATTTAATTTGGTTTTCGCAGGGCCCACTTAGAATTCACACGCGACCCACTGGTGGTACCCATATATTGGAAAACTCTGCTCTAGAGCCCATTTATTCATAAGCCGCATACTTTAACCATCTCTTTTCAATGTAGTCATGGATGATTATTATTTGATAGAACCTACCTATCAACCTATACAGCATACTGCGCTGATATACTTTGTTCAACCATCCTTTGCCGTTACGTCATAATCGGTGACGTTTTCTGCTGATTTACGTTTGTCTTATATTAGTTGAATGTTATTTCACACTCAACCTCTCGATAATTATTATTCGTATGTACCTTCTTACCTGAAGAATATATCGCATACACTCGTGTTCTTATTGCATGTTGATGTATGATATAAATCGATGATCCTCGAGCAGAAACATGTCCGACATGAACTTTGATTTTGTAGTGTTTATCTGTTTATATTCCCCTAGTAGCTAGATTTTGAACAGTTAAAATAGATATTTCTAGAGCATCAGCAACACTCTATAGAATTCAATAAAATCAAATCAATAAAAACTTACATTTTGCATAACATAGGTAGATATACTTTGTTCAACCATCCTTTGCCGTTACGTCATAATCGGTGACGTATTCTGCTGTTTTACGTTTGTCTTATATTAGTTGAATATTATTTCACACTCAACCTCAAAATTATTATTAATATGTACCTATCTGCAGAATACATCGCATACACTGGTGTTCCTATTGCATATTGATGTATGATATAAATCGATGATCCTCGAGCAGAAACATGTCTGGCATGAACTTCGATTTTGTAGTCTTTATCTGTTTCCATTTCACTGGTAGCTAGTTTTTGATTAGTTCTAATAGATATTTCTGGAGCATCAGCAACACGCTATAGAATTAAATAAAATAAAATCAATAAAGACTTACATTTTGCATAACATAGGTAGATACATACGTTGTAGACTGCATTTAACGGCGAAAGCGGCACTCCAGCATCTCTTTCTCTTGAAAAGTAGTCAATCAACTTCAAAATTAAGCTTTGCTTTTCCTCACCGGAAAGGCATTTTGACAATGAAAAATTAACTGAAAAAGGCGAAAATGGCCAAAAATACTGAACAAATCAAACTATGACAACTGAATTGACAAAAATGACAAATAAAATTCACATCGACATTAAATTAGACATACGTTAATGACGTCATAATTCCGTCTCATCTATTCCATGAATGAGAGATAAAGTTGGAGAACGTATGACGTAACGGCAAAGGACGGTTGAACAAAGTTTACCTAGCACACTCCGTAAGATTCAAAACAACTGTGATCTTTCGGAAATGCATTATGAAAACGATCAGAACCGAGGGTTCGTCTTGAGTAGGAGTGCTACGCAGCCACGTTTTCATGTTTCGACAAGTAGTGAGTATGGAAAAGCTCAGTACTTATATTATTCCCGAAAAATGCTCATCAAGCACTGGTTCAAAAAAGTGTTTCGGAGCATAGTGCTTGGGGCACGAGCTTCAATCACAATGCCTTGGAACAGGTCTGGAATTGAGACTCATTCTCAAAAGTGGCGAAGTAGTCTCCTATCCAAACTCTAATGGCTGCTACAAACGCTACGATAAATAATTACGATCGGACGGTGTTCTCCCAGTGCCCAGACACGTTACTAGAAAACTGTACGACCATTCATTCGTTGAGCTATGGCTACTTGCACACACACCGATTTTGGACGGCCAGTATAAAATCGGCCGATATTTTATCGGTAGCGGGTGCTTGCAGACTCACCGGATTTTTACCGGTCAAACAATCAGTTGCTTTGTTGTCGTAATTAGCACGCACCACCAACGTATTACTTAGTATCTACAATTTCACCAAGCAGTCAATTGGAATGGTCGGTAAACAATCGGTGGGTGTGCAAGCGTGTATTTAGTTACGTACGCCACTACTTCCTGGTGATACCGGCCATGCAGTGGCAGTGGACGGCTGCTTGCTAACCGATATTTTACCGGCACCGATTAGCGGTCAGCGTGTGTGCCAGGTCCCGTTCCCACATGTGGTTCACTATTGGAATTTGGACGAACGGTATAAAATCGGCCGATATTTTATCGGTAGCGGGTGCTTGCAGACTCACCGGATTTTTACCGGTCAAACAATCAGTTGCTTTGTTTTCGTGACACGAGGTTATTGAAAAATAATGTATAATTGCCGGTAAACAATCGGTGGGTGTGAGAGCGTGTATTTAGTTACGTACGCCACTACTTCCACGTGGTTGGAATTTGGACGACCGGTATGAAATCGGCCGTCTACCGATCTTGGAGGGCCGATTTTATGCTTCTACTGAAGAAAATATATCAGGTCTTCTAGATGGATGGAATGGATGGATGGCGATACCATGGACTCCATGGTATCGCCAATAATTGGAAAGCAAGACAAAACCATTCGATTCACGCGAAAACAGTTTCTTCCGATTCATCTATCCAAAATTTCATACTGCTCCGCTCACATGTACAGTTTCGTACAATCGGACAGACTGTACAGTTTTTCTCATAGACAGACATATAGATATATCGTTGCAGTTTGAACTGTACTGTCTTTCGTGACAAGTGTAGCACCCATAACCGTGCAGATCAGTCCTCAGATCGACCAAGTTCATTCATGAGTCATATCAAATCCATAAGGTCCGTGAATAAAATTAGAAGATCCGATCCATGTAATCAAAGACCACCAAGTTAGTCGTAATTGATGGAAAACCCGATGCGTTCTAATTACTCT
This sequence comes from Zygogramma bicolorata, assembly GCA_032362365.1. NCBI lineage: Eukaryota > Metazoa > Arthropoda > Insecta > Coleoptera > Chrysomelidae > Zygogramma > Zygogramma bicolorata. The sequence goes on along the minus strand of JAVJAQ010001206.1, from coordinate 128,326 downwards.
AATTCCTTGTGTGTACGCTGGCCACATAAATGATTCATTTTAAATTAGCAGGGTTGCCAACAAAGCGACTAGCTGCCGGGGAAACTATTTACCAACTACCATTAAGATCGAATGTACAAGATAATGAGTACAACAAGAACACAAATACCCTGCCACCGTCTCATATATTTATGATTTACTCTTCCTTCCTGCTTGGAGCGCTTCTAGTTGGTGTTCGGTGGAGATATTGGCCTATCAAACGTAAGTGTCTCGGGTTATATATGAGATATTAAGTCAGAGGAGTATCGGGATTCCAAGTCGGAACTGAAAAAAAGCATGGATGCCACGTTGCTGGGATGGATAAGTAATCACCGTTTTACAAAACTTGGAGCACGTTGTAGCATATATTTCCGAATAATAGAATTGATATAAGCAATATTTTATCGTTCCGTAAGGCTATTGAGTCTAAGATGCCACGGTACTAAACCTATAATGATGGGTCCTCGAAAGTCATACATATAATTCGTCATTTCAATCATAGTAGAACACAAAATGACACTGCTGGCAAGTCTAGGATCGGTCAACGCCATATAAAAAAATTAACAAAAATTTTTTTTTTATATGAAGTATAAGTCTCCCGTATTGTGATTGTTCCTCAAATAGGGAAGGGGTAGGACAATATGAAAAAGCAGTGCTGCCTTTTATGTAGTTGTAGGAGCCCCCAAGTAACATAACGGTGTTGCGTCCCCAGGATTTCCCCACGTATTCCGAGTGCAGTGTAAAAAAAATATCCTCATCTTGTTCTCGACGTATCCTGAGTTGATCATAGGACTACATTATATCCTTCTGTGGTGATGAAAATTATTCAGTATAGATCTCATTTGTATTATGTATCCCAAGCCTTTGTGATAGTTCAAACAATCGTACAAATAAAAACAAAACAAACTCTACAATTTTACACTCTCCTCAACACAAACCCGATATTTCCTGCAACCTCCAAGTAAACGAGCTATGGTGTTCGGTTTTTATCGGTTGGAAATTCGATATGAATCATCCATTACAACTTCCATCCGATGACAACCGAATGCTTTAGCTCATTTATTTGGGAATATGCGAGTAACAAGTAGTATTCAGTTGAAAAACGGAACACATTGCAAAATCATTCTTTTTACAATATCTGTTTTTTGAAGATGTAAACTGTTCTTTCGCCGCCTTTTGTTCTAGCCTCTTGTTCTATGACACATTACACTAACTCTGTATTTACCGTTGAATTTGACAGTTCGCATAACATGGAGGAAAAAATGGCGTTGGTTCAGTAGTTTGTGTTTGTAGTAGTTTGAACTCGATTTGTAGTGTCCCAGGTAGCACACATTTTCGTGAGGATATCTCAATTCAATCATTAATTTTTACCTGAGGAGTTCTCATAAATCATCCCCTAAGTGTCCGTAGGATATTATAATAGTGCCCATCTAGCACCGCAGAACATCCTGGCTTACTGATCCCCACCCTATCCCAAGGTCGATGCCAGTCACTCCACAGGATATATTTAGTTGATATCCAGTTGCGAATTCGAGAATATCCCAATTTCATCACAGTTGACTATTGTAGGACCCCCCGAGTAACATAACGGTGTTACGTCCTCAGGATTTCCCCACGTATTCCGAGTGCAGTGTAAAAAAAATATCCTTATCCTGTTCTCGGCGTATCCTGAGTTGATCATAGGACTACATTATATCCTTCTGTAGTGATGAAACTTATTCAGTATAGATCTCATTCGTATTATGAATCCCAAGCCTTTGTGATAGAAGTTAAAACAATCATACAAATAAAAACAAAACAAACTCAACAATTTTACACTCTCTTCAACACGAACCCGATATTTCCTGCAACCTCCAAGTAAACGAGCTATGGTGTTCGGTTTTTATTGGTTGGAAATTCGATATGAATCATCCATTACAACTTCCATCCGATGACAACCGAATGCTTCAGCTCATTTAATTGGGAATATGCGAGTAACAAGTAGTATTCAGTTGAAAAACGGAACACATTGCAAAATCATTCTTTTTACAATATCTGTTTTTTGAAGATGTAAACTGTTCTTTCGCCGCCCTTTTGTTCTAGCCTCTTGTTCTATGACACATTACACTAACTCTGTATTGAGCGTTGAATTTGACAGTTCGCATAACATGGAGGAAAAAATGGCGTTGGTTCAGTAGTTTGTGTTTGTAGTAGTTTGTACTCGATTTGTAGTGTCCCAGGTAGCACACATTTTCGTGAGGATATTTCAATTCAATCATTAATTTTTACCTGAGGAGTTCTCATAAATCATCCCCTAAGTGTCCTTAGGATATTATAATAGTGCCCATCTAGCACCGCAGAACATCCTGGCTTACTGAACCCCACCCTATCCCAAGGTCGATGCCAGTCACTCCACGGGATATACTTAGTTGATATCCAGTTGAGATTCCGAGGATATCCCAACTTCATCACAGTTGACTATTGTAGGACCCCCCGAGTAACATAACGGTGTTACGTCCTCAGGATTTCCCCACGTATTCCGAGTGCAGTGTAAAAAAATATCCTTATCCTGTTCTCGGCGTATCCTGAGTTGATCAGACTACATATAATTGAGGACTACATTATATCCTTCTGTAGTGATGAAAATTATTCAGTATAGATCTCATTCGTATTATGAATCCTTTGTGATAGAAGTTCAAACAAATGTACAAATAAAAACAAAACAAACTCTACAATTTTACACTCTCTTCAACACAAACCCGATATTTCCTGCAACCTCCAAGTAAACGAGCTATGGTGTTCGGTTTTTATCGGTTGGAAATTCGATATGAATCATCCATTACAACTTCCATCCGAAGACAACCGAACGCTTTAGCTCATTTACACTAATTCTGTCTGTGTTCAGCGTTGAATTTGACACTTCGCATAACATGGAGTGAAAAATGGCGTTGGTTCAGTTGTTTGTAGTAATTTGTACTCAGTTTGTAGTTGTGTTGGGTTAATTGAATCATAAGAAACAAAGAAATTTGCAGAGCAGCAAGCAGAGGTTAATAATAATATTTCCAAGTAAGTTGAATTAGTTCGAATCAATATGTCCAAAAGAAAATGTGATAAAGCATGTCTTATGAGAGTCAAACGAGGAACATATGAACTTTTGGAGCTTTACAATATCATAAATGACGACTTTGAATTAAACTCAAATATCAATATAGAATCCCGACATAATATTGACAATCACAATGAATTGAGAGCATTCAATTATGTACATATTATGTGTGTATTATGGATACCGATTATCCTTTATTTCAAAGAGAACATAGGAATGAATCATTTGCACTGAATGACCAGATGGATGTCTTATGATAAGGGCTATGATAATTTGTATTTCAAAGACTCTAATAATTTGGAGTTACCGTCATTGTTTCACAAAGAATAAAATCATATTCCAATAACTTGCTTTCCACTTTGAAATCTGAATATTCTGATTTCAGAGGGCATGAGGAAAAGACAATCCCTAAAAAGTCAAACAGAAGCCTCGTTGGAGATTACAACTGAGAGCTGGCTATGCATCATGCCAAAGAAAGGACAGATAAAAAGATATGACTTCAGTAGATAGTTGGGATTCATTTCATTTTTTTACTGTGATATAACAATACATTTATTATTGTATCCCAAGTTTTTTGTATTTTTTCAGAACTTTTATTTGTGTTGACGAATTATGTGTTATATCAATTATATATATACAATTCCAGAATAAGTTTTCGGGTCTTTGTTTGACTTATAGAATATCAGTAATGAATGAACTTCTGTTCATTTGTCAATGTTTCCTTCATTCCACAATATTCCCTATATTGAGGCCAAAAAAGTTTGAAAATATGAATATTGTACAGGATATCCACAGGACATCATATTTATAGAAAAAATGATCGGGAGCTTTACCTGACAAGGTCCTCTTCATATCCTTCTGACGTTAACAGGATCTCCTGAAAACATCATAATTTGATCCTCAACATATCCCTAAACAGTCCGCGTTTCATACTGGTGACTTGTGCAGGACATCTTGGGGACGTCCTATGAAGTAGGAATTTGGTAACATTTCCGCTTCCTAGTGATACGATTGGAACGCCCACCGGTATCCTACGGACGATTTAACGTTGTCCCCTATTGGTCCCAAATAGGTCATTATGCTATCTGGGGTTGTGTTGGGTTGATTGAATCAAACGAAACAAAGATACTTGCAGAGCAGCAGAGGTTTATAATAATATTTTCAGGTAAGTTGAATTAGTTCGAATCAATATGTCCAAAAGAAAATGTGATAAAGCATGTCTTATGAGAATCAAACGTGGAACAGTAAGACTTTTTGAGCTTGATAATATCATGAATGACTATAATATAATAATATAATAATAAATTTATTTCATTCCCATTCAAGTACATTACAATATAGGGTTATAGGTAATTTCAATTATATTGTGTATTTTTTCCCTTCTCTCCGCAAGAATAAATTCCTTCAATTTGGATTTGAATGAATTGCAGCAAAGATTATCTCTCAATGATTTAGGCAAGGAGTTGAATACTCTGGGGGTAAGGTACAGGTGATATTTCTGACCAATAGATTTAATAGATTGTGGAAGTAATAATTTTTTCCCAGTTTTATTTCTAGTTCCATATGAATGTGAAACATATTCGAATTCATTTCCATGTTCTCGGCAAAAAAGTGCTATTTTGAAGAAATATGTTTGACGGACATCTAATATTCTGCTTTCTTGGTACAGGGTATCTGATGGAAACATACGGTCATTTTTCAACATTATTTTCAAAAAAAGTTTCTGTATAATAACAATTTTTTCCAGGTAAAACGGAGCAAGTCCACCCCAACTCAATATAGCATAACTTATCCTAGAGTCAACAAGCGCGAAATAGACCATCTTTAATTGAGGGAGTTCCATAATTTTTGAAAGACATTTAAATTTGTATATAATTGTTCGAAGTGTTTCACTCATTTGTTCTGTGTGAATATTCCATCTCAAGTGGCAGTCAATTGTAATGCCTAAATATTTCATTCTGTCAGTCAATTTCAACTGAACTATTTGATCTTCATGAGGAACATATAACGTATCAAAATCAGGCAACCTATTTGAATAACTTGTAAGGGGAAGAGCCATTGTTTTTTTTTTAAATTTATGGTCAGTAGTTTGTGATTAAACCAATTGATAATGTTGCTAAAGTCACTTTCAATTTTTTGTTTCAGTTTATTCCATGAATCTGCGGTATATAACACTGCGGTATCATCAGCAAAACCAAATATCGTACCGGATGTATTGAGGTCCAACAGAAGATTAATATAAATTAAAAAAAGAAACGGTCCTAATACTGTGCCTTGAGGTACACCACATTTGATTTCTTTGGTACTACTGCATTCATCATTGATTGTAACCATTTGCTTTCGGTTCGAGATGTAACTTTTTAAAAGACTGAAAACTCTTCCTCTACACCCTATATCTCGCAAACCTTCCAATAGTTGTTCATGATCGACGGTATCAAAAGCTTTGGCGAGAGAAAAACGCACGTTAATGCTGATATTGCATCTTCTGTGGACCTGTTTTTTCGAAATCCGAATTGACTCTCGGAAATTATTTCATATTTTGTCACGGAAGATTCTAACCATTGTTTCAAAGCTTTTTCAAAAATTTTTGCGAGGTTGGTAATTAGCGAGATGGGACGATAGTTGGAAACAGTTTGTTCATCACCATTTTTATGAAGCGGTTTTACAACTGATACTTTATATTCAGGAGGACATATCCCCTTCTCGAAACATAGATTTATAATGAATGACAACAATGGTGCTATTGTTTCGGAAATTTCTTTCAAAGTTTCGGCTTTGATTCCATCGTGTCCAGGAGCCTTATTATTTTTTAGACTTCGAATGATTTCTAAGATTTTTTTTTCTGTTGTGGGGCATAAAAATAAGGAGTTTGGATTGATTTTGTGGAATGGACACGGTATTACCGGTTTTTTGATATTTTTGGCAAGTTCGGGACCAACATTAGTGAAAAAATTCACGAAAGTTTCAGCTGTTTCAGAATCTGACTACTTTGAAACAAACTCAAAAATCAACAAATAATCCCGACATTATATTGACATTCACAATGAATTGAATACCGATTATCCTTTATTTCAGAGTGAACATAGAAATGAATCATTTGCACTGAATGACCAGAGATTGATATGTCTTATGATGAGGGCTGTGATAATTTTTATTTCGAAGACTCTGATAATTTGAAGTAACCATCATTGTTTCACGAAAAAATTAAACAAATTCCAATTACTTGCTTTTCATTCTGAACACTGAATTTTCTGATTTCAGAGGCCATGAGGAAAGTACCCTCTCTTAAAAGTCAAACAGAAGCCTCGTTGGAGGGTACAATTAAAAGCTGGCTATGCGTCATGCCAAAGAAAGAACAGATCATAAGAGAAGTCTTCACTGGATAGTTGGGATTTATTCATTTTTTTTCTGCGATATAATAATACATTTATTATTGTATCCCAAGTTTTTTGTATTTTTATTTGTGTTAACGAATTATGTGTTATATCAATATAATATCACAGAATGAGTTTTCAGGTCTTTGTTTGACTTGTAGAACATTAGTAATGAATATTTTTTTGCCAATGTTTTCTATCATTCCACAAGATATCCACAGGACATCATATTCATAAAGAAAATGATCCGGAGCTTAATCTGACGAGGTCTCCTGAAAACATCATAATTGGATCCCAAACATATCCCATAACAAACATAACAGTCTTTTTTTCATACTAGTGATTTGTGCAGTACATCTCGGGGACGTCCTAGTAAGTAGGAATTTGGTAACATTTCGGCTTCCTAGTGACACCATTGGAACGCCCACCGGTATCCTACGGACGATTTAACGTTCTCCCCTATTGGTCCCAAATAGGTCATTGTGCTTCTATCCACACTCATTTATTGTGGGTATTGGAGCCTCTCGAACATTCCCATCCAAACAGATGAATAAGGTTCTTATTAGAGAATGACGATAAAAATTCAAAAATGCCCGCATGTTTTTCCATTGTCCAGGCTGAGCGCTCATGGAACTCGAAATGAAGCCCGCTAACAACAACAATCGCCCCTGAACAATGTCTGCCCCAATACAATCTGCTCCAACCTCATACAAATCACGCAGCGAATGAACTTTGCAACGGCATTTATATTGATATTGGTCGAATGTGCTGTTAGTCCGGTCATTGTGAATTCGTAAACGTGATTATAGCAGAAAATGTTAGCACTGATTTTAGCCTACCCACTTTCTAGCGGATATTCAGAATCGAAAAAGTGAGAAACCCAGTCCCAAAAGACTCGAATAATTGAAACAAGTGCGCATTCAATTGCGGCAATAGGAATATTGTTCCAGAAACTCACCTCAATTCAAGAGCGGATTTATAGGGGTTTCATGGAGGTAATCATATCTCCCCGACGTTGAACTTGTTGGACACTTAGAAGATATTGTTACGTTTTTACGCTGGGTTCGAAAATAAGTTATAATTGGTACAGTCAACTCAAACACCTTCATTGCCATAAACTCAACAAATCATAAATACCGGTAATTCACAACTCTAATTACTCAAACAGTTCTTAGTGTTTCACCTTTTCATTCACTTGATCACTGTCTGTAATCTGTAATCAACTGACTGTCGATACTCGCCTTGTCGCTATATATAGGTCCATGATTCTGGAATTTTTCGTATTCGAACGGGCATCGACACGTCTGGAACATTCGTGATACTCCTCTCCGTGTGTGAACGAATGCGATTGGTATTTTTTTTCCAGCATTCTCGATAAATCGTGATTACGGCCGATGGGCGTGGTCTTCTCAGAATCAGATAGGCATAGACGTACAAGAAGTTATGAAGTATATAACTCATTGTTATAGAACCCTGATGATGAATATATTAAAATTCGAAACTTTGGCAAAGAAACAATAGTTTTCAATCAAATTGATCCCAATTCTCACCAATACCACCATTGAAAAATAAAATTCTGGATCACCAAACCTAGCAAAACTAATTTTTATCACTCCACCTCATTTCAAGATGGACTGAGCGCATTGATTGTGATGATGTTATAAAGAGAATGTAGTCGAAAATTCAAATCTAGAGGTATCATTAAAATACTGAAGGATGTGGTGACTGAACCGTAGGACATTTAGTTGATCAGTTAGTATTTTATCAACTTTATCATTCCATTCATCTAATTCACAACATTTCAGGTTGTCAAATTCTAAACCACCTCGTAGATTGTCTTCTATTACTTACATATACATCCTACTGAATTACGGTTGAAAATCCTTTCATGACCAGAATGACTGGGTTATAGCCTTTGCGACGGCTTTTATATCGATGGGCTGTGTGCACCATTATAATGGGGGTGAGGATGTCGTATGATCAGAGAGTCGAGGGCCATTTGGAGCGAGAATTTGACGCCACGACCGCAACTGGAATCTGAAGTGAATTTGCATCCGGGCTGGATCGATGCTTTGCTGGACAAACAAAAAGGAAATATTCGAAATAGAATAAACTCTCAATATATCAGGAATTATAATGAAATGGGTGGATTCATGAATGAACTCACATAAATCACAGTTTCTGATAATTCTGTTTGGCGAAAAGCAATCGGTTTTACCGATTAATGAATCAGCTCTGATTTTTTATGTGAACAACGGCTCAAATTGGAAAAAAAAACTTCCCCAAGATTTTTTATTGAAATGTTAGTGAGAAGTTGTTTCATTGAGAGTTGTAGGTATCAAGATCTACAATTTCATTTTTGCTAAAACACACTTTTCGCACTATATGATAAATAATAATAATGAGTTTAGCTGTGGAGCTACTTATTACAATCATATCATAAGATCGAATGTATAATATTTAATTATTGATCATTGATATAAAAAAATGAATTGGAATACATTATTCTCACGAATACACTTTCTATAAAATTCAATCATTTTTCAAAAAATGTAAAGATCATTATTTAAGTCTATGAATCATTTATTCTAGAGACAAAAAATCCATATTATCCAGATGTCAATATTCGTTTTAACAAAATTTGTACATATTTTTCGGAAATTTGCTGAACTTCCACAATTTCTCATTTCTAATGGCAATTCATTGAAATTTTTCAAGCCTTCAATGTTAATCTTTCACAGTAATTATCTTAAGTAAGATATCGCAGCTTCAGAAACAGTCAATTATGGTTATTTTCGATTATGTGAAAGATAAAGCGACGGATTGCCACTGAAAAAGCCCAATTAAATTAAAATCAGTGGGATTTTATCAATCATCAATCAACTAGGGACGATATATATATATATATATATATATATATATATATATATATATATATATATATATATATATATATATATGATGTCGATTTCATTTTTGTCGACGATGACCGAAGGAAGGTAGATAGGTTCTAAGTGAGTGGGTCTATACGATCCTCCACTGCAACCACTACCTGAAAATTGTGAAGTATATAGATATCTAACCTCAGTCTTTAGATTCAGTATCAATTTTCGTCTCCTGAAGATACTAACCTTGTTAGCGAAACGCGCGTCTAGTGCAAATGATATCGGTTTGATAAAAGAAGTGTCAAGAAAGGTATTGTAAAATGCCTGTATGATAGAACAAAAATTATATGTAACACAAGGAAAAATCAATGAAGGGATAAACTTCAAAAAACAGAATTGAAAGAGAATGGATATCCATAGAAATTCATTGAAAAAACTTTCACAGGAATTGAAAATTCGAACACAGTCCACAATGAAGACATACAACCTCTGTCAAAGGACCTTATGTCCCTCGTTTGTCTGAAAAGATAAAACGGATCGGTAACAAGTATAATGTTAGAACAACATTCAAAACAACAAATACTTTACGGTCAATACTGACACAAATCAAACCAAATAACACAACGGAAAACACAAAAAATTGTATATATCAAATTCCTTGTTCGTGCGGTCAAAAGTATATCGGTGAAACGTCTCGACCATTGGAAGTGCGAAAGAGTGAACACAAGATTTACATCAGGAACAGACAGATAGGTGAATCTAAATTATCAGAACACATTTTTACTGCCGATGGAGATCACACAGTAGGATGGAATGACTAAAATTATGACCAAAGAGAAAATTAAAGGAATCTGCTTTCATCATGCTGTCTGGTGAAGAATGCATATCTATGAGTTCACTTGATAAAATTGTTGAGATTTTTCCTAGAGATCAATTACCCTAACACCAAACTGATATTTTTTGCACGCGTCGCGCGTTTCGATAACAAGGTTAGCATCTTCAGGAGAAGAAAATTGATACAGTATCAATTTTCTTCTCAGGAACAAACAAATAGGTGCCTTTAAATTATCAGAACACATTCTTGAGATGTGAAGGATTTGGATCATGCAATGTAGTAATTTGATAGCTGAAGGATCGTCTAAATATTTCAGTTCTGAAAGAGGGTGGTGTGGGAATTCACTTGTATCTTATGTTCAAGTAATGGAAATCAGCTCTGTGTGTGACTTTGCGTTGCAAGTAAGAGAGTACCTTCGTTACAAATATTTCATGATATAGACAAGAACTGTGGAGAACTCCATGTTCAACCAGCATACTTCGCGAAGTTTATGAGAAATTTTTTTTTACAAAATCAAGAAATTTGTTCGAATCTGAATAAGAACATAATCTTCAACTGACAGATCTTTCAAAATGTGTGTAATCTTTCATTCCAAATGGCCTAATTGAACACAAAAACGCAGATATCACACATATTAACTCCTGCCAAAGGTTTTATCTCAGGAGTAACTTAGGATAGATGAGTTGATCTGATTATTCCAAAGTGTATAGGAAATAAATTACTCACGTATCATCTCGAATACGATGACCACCATATACATGGTCCTTATGAAATTCATCATGTACATTGGTGGGCTCCAAATAGGTTCCGAATTCTCATAACGCGTATATTTATTCAGTTATCAAACTCCACGGTGATTTCCCTCCACCGGTAATATTGGTAAATCCAATTATGATACCTGTGTTCGACATAGATGATGCATATATGATTATATCTCTGGTTTTTATCATTCTATTGGGTAATTTTCACGAGACCGAACTGATACCTTCTCAGAATCATTTCTAATTCTGAATCAGCAAATGACTAGATAAAATAACTTGTACCGATTGTGACATATAAGCAATTGGAGTGAGGTAATTGGAGATGTGGGAATGTGAGTTTTTTTAACCAATTTTCACAGTCTGCCCCCTAAAAATGATGAACAAATCGTATTATGCAAAAAAACATCTGCCGTGCTGCGCTATTTGATTATATTATGTGTGTGAAAGCCGTGATTTCCGTTTGTTGAAACACTTCCAAACAGTACGCTCCATGAATGTTCGTCAGTCTCGATTAAACAAATCCTGCATGTTATACTGTGAAATTTGGCGTTTACTATATTTTTTTGGGCGGGGAGTTGGTGCTGTTGTTCCGCATCTGCCTGTCCTAGAGGTCCCGGGTTCGCTTCACCAACAGAGCATAGTTTTTTTTTTAAAGAAATTCTCTGTCGTGTTGGCGAATGACTCCTGCCACGTTTCGTGGTTGACGGGTTCGCGAACATACATGCTGCTCCTGAGGTATGGCGTAGGGAGTTAATAACCCTACTTGCTGAAGAACTTCGAGAGGAGTCGATGGGTTTCGAAGATATACCATAAATAAAATCAATTATTACCACTATATTTTTTCGCAACACATTCGAGGAAGTTATAAGTCACTTTATCTCGTTCGAAGGCAGCATGTAAAAAAACTTCTATGAAAATTTCTGTTCAGTTGAGATTTTTTGAGCTTCAGGTATCTCCTCCTCCAATGGCAGACATCAAAAATCTGTACAAAAATTTACACTGCCGCTTGTTTCACATACAATGTCGAGTGTAAGGTTAATGGACGATTAACATCATGAAACAACCCGTCGGTGTAATACATCACTACTTTCAGTAACAAAACAGTCAAGTCCAAACCAATGTTTAACTACCGGTTGCCAAAACTCGGCAGGTTTTCACATAGTTTACGTAGATATTCGGTAAGTAGTGTTTTTGAAAGGCTAGTAGCAGTTCATCATCTCCACCTCTGGAATATGTGAAACGAATATCAATCACAAATTTTTCAAATTGTTTCCAATAATTCATTCAATTGGGTAAAGAAGGAGAAGAGGGAACCTCATGTGAGGTTATGTTCATATTTGTCCCTATGATATTACCGGTAGTAATTTTGAAAAAGCATAATAACAAATTTGAAATGTTCTGAGCCACTTTATCATGAAATGATGGAAAGAAACGTGGTGTTAATTTCACAGCCACAGAAATTGAATGGCTTATGCGATGCAAATTGAAAGAGATCATAATAATCGAAAATAAACAAATTGATAGTGCAACCAGTGACAAAAGAAAGAAGCTTGTCAAAGCATTACAAACACATTTGGAAGCTTGACAAAAGATGATATAAATAAAATATAAGGGAAACATAAAAAACGCAGTCAACTGCAGTTACATTAAAACAAATTATTGTGGTATGAAGAAGAACTTCACTTCTTTCTATAACTGGGAATTGATGGCCATTCATCAGGAGATAATGTGGATGGTAATTGATAATAATTCATCATCGAAACCTGCCCAGAAAAATCATTTCTATACAGTGATTGATTAGTAAGGATTTCATTCGATTTTTTTGTGAAAAATGACTTCATAGTAATCCTAGGTCCATTTGAAGAATCATCTGGAAAGGACATATCCATAACCTGCATGAAAAACTTTGCAGTGCTCCATTAGCAATATCCATCATATGACAAAACAGGTTAGAATGTAAGGTATAGAAACAGCAAAATGTATTTTATGCTTATTTCTTTCTACAGCTTAGCCCAATATAATATAGAGGTTTGGGGTCGTTCAGTAGATATCAACACCATATTTAAGATACAAAAAAAGATCTCAGAGCCATTGTTGGGATAAGACGAACCAAATCCTATAAGAGTCATTTTGGAAGACAGAAAGTACTTATTATTACAAATTTGTATCCGTATAGTCTTTCCTTATCAGCATTTGAAGAGAAACATAAAATTGAACAATTCACAGATGTCTACAACTAAGACAAACTTAACAAAAGCACTACCTCAATTCAATTATTCTGTTAACAGAAAAGGCCCCTTATATATGGCAATAAGAACATTGAATCACCTACCGTCATTACTGACGAAAATAGTTCCTCTGAACATTTTTAAAAATAAGTTCGAAACATTTATTGAAACCAACGCTCACTACTACACTACATTGATCACATCTGAATCATTTTCATAACCTTTACATCTTTCTTCGTTTAATATTGAAATACAATATGCATTAGTTCACGAAAAACTAGCTCTTCAATGTAATTTTTGAACACTGAGATATACTCTGATTTACTTGTATTTTTTTATATTTTGTTACTATACATGTCATTATTGTACCAAAATATTTGTTTATAGGATTTATATCTGGTCCTAATTACCCTTCGATGATTATAACGTCGATTACTAATTAGTTACACATACATTTTAACTGATTATATATGTGTATGAGAAAGGAAAAAGAAAAACTCAAAATGAACTACTGCAGCATACATGGAAATCATTATATAGAAAAAGTATATTGAAACTAGATCTAAACATGCATGTATTCGAGAAATGAATTCCACTCTGATCAAAGAACGCAAACTTTCATGGCCGGGGGTAACTGAATCTGGGGTGTTATTCGGGTTTGTTTGCCTTGGTCCACAGGTTTTTACTCCTGACGTTCCGCCTACACCTGTGGTGAGCATTATCAATATCTATGAGGTAAAGGAAGCAACGTTCTCGTTCTCACAGCACATACAACTTCGTTCACGAAAAAACGATGAGTTTGGAACCTTTGGTGTAAAAGTTGAAACTTTTCCTAGAGGTCTCGAAATTGATACTCAATATCAATTTTCTTGTCCTGAGATGCTAACCTTGTCAGCGAAATTCGCGACGAGTGCAAAAATATCAGTTTGGTGTTAGGGTAGTTGATCTCTGAGAAAAGTTTCAACTTTTACACCAAATGTTCCAAACTCATCGTTTTTTTACTACTTCGTTCACAAATAAACGATGAGTTCGGAACCTCTAGCGTAAAAGTTGGAACTTTTTCTAAAGATCAAAAATCCTAACACCAAACTGTCATTTTTGCACTCGTCGCGCATTTTGCTGACAAGGTTAGCATCTCAGGACAAGAAAATTGATAATGAGTATCAATTTCGAGACCTCGAGGATAAGTCGCCCCGTCCGGAGCAGCCTCGGCGACTATCTCTCTCTCGGCCTCAGTAGCCAAATAACTATTTCCAACATTAATACAGAAAAGATAACGATACTCAAAGTATATATAATAAAAAAACCATTCCGTCATCGCCGTAAACGCGCCTTGATGTATTTTGTGATATCATCAGAGCCATGGAAAGAGATGAAGTCACAGAACTCATCATGGAGGCTTTCAATACGAAAAACCACGAACTCTCCTTCTTGATACTACATTTCAGTCGCCTCGGAATGACAGCATCAGTTTCTTTCGAACAGTGTATCACGCGCTCTTAAACTCAGTTCAGGTGTTCCCCGAGGATATATACTGGGTCGAATCCTTTACATTTTGTACACTGCACAAAAAATTAGTGAAAAGAAACATATGATCTATCATTTGTAAGACGACACTACCTATCATCCAAGTTTGATCTTTTTTCTAGTATCGTTATAATTTGGGATTCCACTAGATGAGCCATATTTCTGAACAGCATGCTCTCAAAATTAATGTTCATTAGTTTTCTGATGTCATGGTATTTGGAAGGTAGTTTGCCAAATCATAATAATATGTGAGACCAATACGATTACAAACTGAAATGTATTATTACCGCTGTTATAAGATCCACGAAAGATTTGAGGGTCACTGTAGGTGACATTGAAACATTTTGTCTAAAACTCGCAACTTTGTCTCGACCCTAACAGCAATATCAGTTTGGTATTAATTGAACTCTACAATAATTTTCATTGTTCTCAATAGTAAAAAAAACTTCTACCATGTGATTCTTTGATATTATCACATTTCAATGATTGCTATACCATCCATTGTTACTTTTTGAATGTTACTGAGCAAAACCAAAGTCGGAGAATTCGAAATGCGTGTATGAGTTATGCATTCGGAATCAGAAAGAGAGACCACATTTCTCAAAACGGTCAACTGTTTGAATATGTACAATAAACAGGAAGGAACCAAATGGTGTTAACAGCGGAACTTTCTGGAAGAAAGGCAATTATGTCTGGAGTACCCCAAGGATCGGTTCTTGGTCCCATTC
Organism: Zygogramma bicolorata; assembly: GCA_032362365.1. Classification (NCBI taxonomy): domain Eukaryota; kingdom Metazoa; phylum Arthropoda; class Insecta; order Coleoptera; family Chrysomelidae; genus Zygogramma; species Zygogramma bicolorata. The sequence continues at coordinate 112,885 of JAVJAQ010001206.1, read as the reverse complement.
TGTATTTATTATACATTAATGACCTGACCAACTTGAACATATCTGGGAGATTCACCTTATTTGCGGATGACACCACGATATTATGGACCAGTAAGACCTCTAACACCTTACCCAACTTAATATCTGCCGATATGAAAAAAATAAAGGAATGGTGTGATGCTAATCTGTTATCTTTCAATACAGCAAAAACCAACATCATATCTTTCAGATGTTCTCTTAACGACCTCACATTCAATAATAATATACTGATTGAGAACAAGCCTCTAACAAAATTTCTTGGCATCCATATTGATAGTAAGCTCAAATTTGATGGACACATCAAGCATCTCAAATGTAAGATTTCTGCTGGATGTTACGCAGTGAGAGTATCTTCATCGAATTTGGGATCTAAAATCGCGAAAACTGTGTATTACGCCCTGATAGAGTCCCATCTACGGTATGGAATACCTTTCTGGGGAGTCAGCAATTCTTCGGCACTTCAATCAGTCTTAGTACTGCAGAAACGGGCTATAAGGTATATGCGTAAACTAAAACCCCGTGATTCATGCAGAAACATTTTTGTTGAAGAAAAAATATTAACAGTAATCGCGTTATTCATTCTAGAATCAGTTTGCCTCATATACAAGAATGTGTCATTGTTCGAGGTTTCACGCAGTCATTACAACACCCGTTCTAATATGTTGAAATTGCCAATCCCCTCAACAAATTTGGTCAGAGATTCGATTTATTATAATGGAGCTAAGATGTACAATCACCTTCCCTCAGACACAGTAAAGGATAACCAGTAATTTCACTTCGTGTTTCGATCCAGAGCGCGCATGATCGACTCCGGAAGGGAAATTGTTGGATGCGCAATGGATCACTCATTTTTTGAGCAATGCTTGCAGCTTGTTTAAAATGTTCCCAAATCTGCTACTTTTCAAATTTTGAAAGGCAACTTTTTCGTATTATGCGCTCCGAAATATATGAAATATGTATGGGTCAATATCTGAAAGCCCAAGCCTTCTTTTTAAATTGAGTTAATATGTTTATTATTCGAATTCCATTCGATCACTCTTATAATTAACAGAACACAGACAAATTTTATTTGATATTGGCAACACTGCTAACAAGTAACAGGTTGTACATATAATTTCATGTCTGGTGTATTATATTATGTTTACTGTTTACTGTAACAAGATTTTTTAGGGCCACGTTTGTCCTGTATGATCTTTTATTGTGTTCAAATTATCTCCACAGATTAGCTTTGCTAAACAATTGATGATTTATAGATCATATGTTAACTGGTTTATTGTTTGTGAATTCTTCTGTGCTTTGCTGAAATCTAGATCGACGATGGCTGACAATTTGAAGAAAGCATCGAATTATTGTGTGATTTGTTCAAATAATTCGAAGAAAAATCCCCAAATCAGCTTCTTCAGATTTCCGAAAGATGAAAAGAGGTGAGTTGAAACAATTCCACTGAATCCAAGGCGTTAATATTATCATTGTAGGCAATGAATTATCGTCGATTTCATTAGAAGTTGACATTTTCGTTTCTATCTTTTTGTTATACCTTCTCACCTTATTCTCAGTGAGTTCATGTACTCACCACATCAAACAGATATTGTTGAACTTTTCTCAGAAAGAACAACTTCACTGTTTCGATACTCATATATCTCTAACGTTGATGATTTATTTTTTAGATGCAATGAATGGAAGTTGAAACTTTACAAATCGAAACTGGACAATTGCTCTGCAGAGGATTGCTACAAGAGATACAGAGTCTGTAGTGCACACTTTGAGGATTGCATGTTTTCCAGTATTCAGAAAAACAAATTGAAGCTGAACGCTATCCCTACCAGATTGATAGAAGTGGAATTAGACAGCATCAGCCAACCCAACGCATCAGGTAAAATATATATAATTTTATAAGCTATATGCTGTATCTTTACTTTCCTACGTAAATGCATTCCTTCAACTTAATTTGGGTAACTTGAAGCATACATATGTACAGAATTTTTTCCGAATAGGTCAGGAGCAGTGTCGTTATGTGAACAAATATTTATATTTGATATAGTCGAGGCCCGTTTTTTTTTATTCATTTTTTCTCAACAGAAAACTTACTTTTTTGCAGGCTGACGAGCTATTATTCGTTGAATTCCTTTCGAACTGTTTTTTAATATCATTATATATTTTTGTCGAACACTCAAATAAGGAACAGAGAAAATTTAGTGTTGAGAATAAATAGACCTCATCTACTAGGATTGATATCTAGGCAACCAACAATTGCTTATCACATAGGGTCATCCTGAAAATTTTCTGTTGTGGCTTGGGCATGAACTAGCAGTGAGAAAAGTGAATCAAGCACAAATCAAGCGCCTTTGCTCATTTGGCCATAAACTCTCCATGACGTGTAATCTAAATCCTGCATTTTATAGATGGAAAGTGTCATTTGCGTTGGTATCATGTAGAATTCTGCATATTTTTGTTGCGTTGGTATCATGTAGAATTCTGCATATCCCGGGAACTTCCGATATTCTCCAAACAGAAATTGATCTGAAAACAGTACCTCTTTCAAGTTCCAGTTCTGTTCAAAATGAAGCTTCTGATATCTCGCTTCCAAGTACAAGCCAAGAACCCAACTGTGATGTGTCTATGAATTGGGAGACTTGTCTTAGTATCAGTTGTGATGATGATGAAGACAATACAAAGGACACCTCAAGTAACAGTGATACAGAACGTAATGCAGAAGGTATGTTTTTTATAGATGTTTTCAGTCCAATTTCTTTTCAGAGATCGTGTACCCTAACACCAAACTGATATTATTTGCACTCGAAGCGTGTTTCGCTAACAAGGTTAGCATATTCAGAAAAAAAATTCTGACGATGCTAACCTTGTAAACAAAACGGGCGTCGAGTGCAAATAATATCAGTTTGGTGTTGGGGTAATTGATCTCTGAAAAAGTTTCAATCTTAAAAAAATGTATTGACTTTATTATTGAGTATTATAGTAGTGCTCCACTTTCTGGTTGAACCTTTCATAAACATCATTTCTGTCATGAACTACTAGTGAATACTTTGCTTGAAATATAATCATTTTGAAGTTCAGTTCCTGATGATATTAAAAAAAGGTGCATCAACATTATTGATTGTACCTACCCCAGTCAAGGATACAACATCAATTTATAATGAAACAGTATATCATTTTAGTCACTTGAACATGAAAAAAAAATATTTCACATGTTGAGTCCTATTCAAGCTGATAAACCATTGAATAGAGTGCTCTGAATTGTTAAAAAAAAAAATAATTTTTGCATACCCATTCTTAGTAACATGTTCTTTTGACTTATCTGAGATAGTTTTACATGCCAACAAGAAAATTTATCATTTTATTCAGAGAATATTAAAAATAGAGGTAGATTTAGAAGTACAAATTTAATTTATTTCGGACGAAAGTATTTTGAAATTTATTTCTTCTGATCCCAATTTATTGGTGTAGATTTACCCTCATCTCTTTTCTTATATATAGATTCTCCAACAGTTTTATTTTTCAGACATAGGCACACAGACCTCAACGTCTCTATCCAAGAATACGCCAAGAAAAATCCACCTGAGAAATAGAATAAGACATCTTAGGAGGAACTCTACAGATCGGATTAACCCTGCCAACAGAAACATTTCGGGCGAAGAAGTTGTGGAATTTGTGAATCAATATTGTTCACCATCTTTAGCAACTTTTTTGAAAGCTCAAATTGAACATATTAGTAAATCTAAAAAAGGTTCATATGGTACTCCAATGATTATAAGAAGTTCGCATTAACAATATATTTCCTAGGCCCTAAGTTTATAAGTATTTATCAGGAATTTTTTGCCTGTCTAGCAAATCAACATTATTTAGAGTCACACGAAATTGGTTTTAACGATTTTATATTTTCCACATTGAAAATCAAGGTGGAAATGTTTCTTGAGAAGAACAGACATTGTATTTTATGCATATACGAAATGTCGATCAAATCTAATATGTTTTATAATATCAAAAGTGATGAAATATTTCATCTATTTCTTCCATTCTGAAAAATCATTTTCATTTTAATGTCCTTTATTGTTAGTATACCTAGTCTAATTTGATGCATTCTTATTTCTTTAAATAACCCCAAATATACCATGAAGCAGGTAGTAATATATATGAAAACTTCTCTAATTGTATTGAAATTAACTGTATGTAGTTTGTGCAATTTCATCAACTTAATGTAAATTATCTAGTTTCTTCATTAGCATGTTTTCTGTTTGTACTCTGAAAAGTAATTGGGTGGCTTAAAAACTTATGTTCAGAAGATTACCTAATGTATTTTGCTTCATATTTCTTCAAAAGGATGTATTCTTAAATCTGAAATTAGGATATTTCAATCGTTCCTGTTGAAATTATTCAGCATTGATTAATGTTTGAATTTGTATCATATTTTTTCGTTCTTTAGTTTTGCTTATGTTAACAAAACTTATTTTCAATTTTGAAAATATCAGAAACAGGTATGTTAACATGTTTTCTCAACAATATACATATATTGTATTATTTTATTCATTTATACTGATAACAAACAGACTAGATCTAATAACATGCACCAGTTTTATACATAAAAATTATATGATTTGCCATGTAATGAAATGAAATAAAAAAAAGTGAATAAAACTCTCAAGAATTCATTTTATAAACTTATTTAATGACATACATCAACTGCTGATCTTGCAAATTAGTTTCTGACTATTCTCAAGGTGGATTTATGCAATAGTAATTTTGGCTTCAACTTCACTATGAAGGATAAACCTACAATGTACAATAGAACATTTTATGCACTAAAATTTTTACTTCCACTTCAAATCCAGATAATCCAATTCTCAAAATGAAAGTGTAATTTGCTTTTGCACATATATTATTCCTATGACCACCTATTTTATTAAATATCAACGATGAAATTCAAATCTAACATAGGACGACAGACAATTTATCACACAGAAATCATTTTGTATAATAGATTACCAGTTGCAATAAAGAAATACAAAAAACTCCGTTTCAAAGCCAACTTAAAAAAACATTTATTTAAATAGATAAATGCCAATTTTTCATTAATTTTTTTATTACCATAATTTTTTTCATTTCCTACAATGAAAGAGTCTGATTTCATTGGCCTTTTTTCCCCTTCGGTGTATAATCTTCTTAGAGTTATTTTTTTCCCTTCTATAAACTTCGTGAGTTTCTTGGGAAATAAAAGTTATTATTAATTATGTGAACATCAGATCGTGTATATTGAGTTGCCTGACTAATCCTACATTTCGCTTTAGACAGTCTGTATTAATATTGTTTCTATAAAAAGTTCACATGAATTTACAATAACTTTCATGTTGAAATGAAGAAATAACGATAATTATCGTTTATTTGAAAAAAATGTCGATAAGTTAGTACTTATTATAGATACGAACTTATGCTGAAACCATGTTTTCATTTCACAACAATGCAAAAATGCAACTGTATTCATGTTTTGTTTATTACATGTTTGATATTTGGCTATGCAATCCGTTTCTCAAAAATGTGTATGAAAGCTTGCATACCCTATGGGAAATGAACTCCACTGTTGTAGCAGTATTTGCTTTTTAGTGTCGAATGCTCGTTCGACGTTTTTGTGATTAAAACTCCATATTTTTCAATCATTTTTTTATCACAAGTTCTGAAGAATTTTGGTATTTTCGTAAAGTTAATGTCGTTTGAGGAGTGAACTCTCTGTCTTTGACAAATATAAAATTGGCATTCGGTCATTCTTTCAGGTAATGAATAGAACATAAGAATTTCGAATCTATTTATTAACAAAATAATTCTTTCAGACACGATTTGAAACCTTCCGAAAATTTTATTGTCGGTACCTTTCTCAAATAAATCTCATTCTGGACGTGTTTTCTTTTATTTTTGAAAATCGAACAGCTTAGCCGATCTGCTTCAAACTTTCAGTTCAGTTTTTGTGTGACTTATATCAATAAGGAAGAGAAATTAGTAATTATATCTGTAAATCTTCAGAATTCACGGATTTGACTGCTCATTGAAAACCGTGCGGAAAGTACAGAGAACCAATAAGCAGTGGAAAATTATAAATTACCACTCTTGTTATAAGCAATCCTTTAAAAAAAATTCAGTCAAACAAATAAAACATCGTATACCAAGTTTTTCCTGAGACATACAAACTCTCGAAAATTTAAAATAAAATATAAATTACACTCTTTCTCTTTTTTTGTGTATGCTATATTCATATAAACATCAAATAATTGTAAAATGATATTGGATATTCGAATGGTAATTTCCGAAAAAAGTTGACTACGCTGTGTTTCAACTTCAGATTTGCGAACAGTGAACCGAAATTAATAGCGCACATTATTATTATCAGGAATTCAAATCACGAGCTGGATTCCTCAAATTTTCGCAGTTTTGCAGAGCAGTTTATATCAAGTTTGCAAGCGGCGTGCAGTGTATTTCTCATGAAAACGTTGGGGGGCGTGGCTTATCCACTCCGGGCGTGAAACTGCAGGATGCGCACTCGTCTAAAAAAAACGAAACTGTGGGACACGAACATCAAAGGGACCGACCGAAACTGAAACTACTGGTTATCCTTTACTGTGCCTCAGACATAAGGGAGGCGAATATGAACAATATAAACTTTAGAAAAACTATCAAGAAGTTTCTGGCAGACAGGCCCTATTATAACTTGCAGGAGTATTACAATGATAAATTTGAATGACAAGATGCACATTCGGCATGTAAGTTTCTGAGTGGTGCGTTACTAGTATGTACGTGTGTATGGGTGTATATGTATGTGTCTATATGTGAATTTATAGGAATAAATATGTATATGTATGTTGTGTATAAATAAGTGTGTGTGTAGGTTTGTATATTTTTAACGACTCAGAGGAATTTTAACTGCGTTTCTGTGACTCTGAACGGTGTCGTTCCTATTACTTTATATGTTCATCTCTTATTTTAGATAGTTTTATGTTTTCTATATATATTTTATCAGCATTGTATATTTTTCTCTCTCTATTTTATCTACATTCTTACTGCTATTTACAAGCTTTGTCCACAAGATTTACACTTAATGACAATAAAGTATATTTATTATTATTATTATTATAACACACTCCACATGTATGAGTGTTACATATGATCATACTCAGTACACAATATACATCAATTCAAAATATAATTCACATTCAATGTAACGGATGTTTATATTGATATTGCAGATAAACCTCAAGAGTATTGTCTCTTTTAAATACCATATTCGTAAAGAATGATTATTTCTAACCGAACAATAAAGCACTGGTTGAATATAAATCATACAATTTTACCCATCTCTCACCAAAGACAGTTGGGAATGTATAGTGTTACTGGTATTCGATAGTATTCTTCTTTCTTTTCATTGATATTTTTTTGATGTTATATGCACCCATGCGTACCTATATTCTGGTATATGTCTTTATTAATTGCCAGTACGGAAAAAAATAAAACCTATTTTCCAATATTGAAACCTTTTGATTAAAAAAAATCTATATTTTTAACTGAAAACTTCGGTAAAAATTGTCAATATTTTTACTGCACTCTTCTATCATTCTATGAAAGCGATAGATGCACTACAGAAATGCAATGCAATTTGCAGTCATGTGTCGCAGTTCAATTGAGCTTTTGTTTCTACATGACCCTGGATATATATTACCTACAAGGAACTCGTGCAAAATATGTCGAACTGGGCCTAAAGGCCTCCTTCGACAACTTTACGTCGCGTGCCATAAACACTTGCTTTTGAGACCCATTGCATAAATAACCACGTTTTCACGAAAATTCCTTTATTTGAATTAGAATAATGACATCAAAACAATTGCGACTATTGAGAATGGAAGAGACAGGTACACGGACATTGCAGAATTACACAAGTTGTCTTCACATGTGGAACACTCGTCGATCTTTACATTCAATGTCTTTTCTATTTCTTCCTTATTTTGACAGGATGATTTGGCATCCAAACAACCCCTGAACACTCCTGTAGCACCCTCTGCGAAAAAATAATTATAAGTTTGATATGAGGAAAATTAAGTGAGAGATTAAAAATAATATTCTCAATCTTTGAAAATCAGCATTGCGTAGAGAGTTGGGTTATTGGGTTACCATATGTGGTTGAAGAATCATTTATGTTAATAATATATTAAATCATATAATAAACTGCCAATTAACCTGAAGAATTTCCATATAATGATAACTTCAAATATACCCTAAGAGTTGGTTCATTTAAAAATGCATTTTATTCAATAAATGCTTTTTTGAGTTGCAATATATCTGACCTCGCATCCAGTGCATAGTTATGATATATTAACTTTTTTTTTGTGTGTGTAATATTTCGTATTGTTTTTTACTCATTATGTATGTCCGATGTTCACTGGATATCAACTCTTTCAAAGTTCCTAGATTTTTTTTTAATCAAGTTATATTTCTGACATTATCCAATAATATGAAGTCTATGAATTTATATAGCAACAACAACTGGATTGAACGAATGGTGACCATTGGACAGATTCATTCGAAAAATTCATAAACATATTCTCAAATTCCTCCGATTTCAATACTGACGTTCTGTTTTTATGTCTTGTGGAAAAATTCAATATGTGCCATTTTTATTGAATTATTGCTGTTCAAATTGTTTGGGAATGTCGCTTTATTCTCTGGTACGCCATCTAGGCAGGACAATTTATATAGACTGTTAGGTATTGTTCAACGATCTGTGAATTATATTATCATATATTGGTGAAAAAGATTGTATGTTAATATTGTTAATTCTACTTTTTCAAGTGCGTGTCGTTTTCTTCCGATTTACTTCTGTTGGAATCTGTTAGGCTTATGTTGAATTAATATTTATATCGAAATAATGTGTGTTATACTTAAACAATTTCTTCAAATGGATTATATTGACCCAAGAATAAACCAATGTATTGTAGCCGATACAATGGAACATTTTTTCCGATTTCCAATTTGACAAAAAATGAAAAAAAACACAGTATAACTATACAGGGCTTTTCATGATGAGCGTTAATTAGCCGTTTCTGATAAACTATTGAACGGATCAACCTGAAAATTTCACAGTATGCATAAATCAATATGACCTACACGCCTAAAACGATGCGCCGTTGTCGCTTCTACTATAAAGTAGCGGCTTCTCTGATTTTCAAATGAAACACCCCGTATATAATAACATATTATGATTCATTATCTCTTTTTCAACAAATTCATATACTATTTCTCTTAAGCTATCTATTACCGTTTAGAAGATATAAATTAATTTCGATATTTTTTTTTACCAAACATAAACTTTTATAAATGCTGATAATGTTGAACTCTCTTGCACTAAAACGATCAAATTTGAAATGGAGTAGAATGATACTATGAGGATCTTCACTCCGAGTCATATTTTCATTTGCCTCATACAGGGTCTTCAAAAAATGCAGATACTTTGATCTCATGAAAAAATGAGTGGAACTCTATTTTTTCAAATGGAACACCCTGTATATTTCAACATTTTCGAGCTCTACATTCAATTTTAGATTGAATTTGTTCAGATAATACAGTTTCTGTTTCAAACGGAAACTGACGTGGTTTTCTTGCTCGTTTTCTTGAATTCATCACTTATTTTGGATAATCGACATTTTTTTTATACTTAGTAACGTTTCTTTTTGATCCAGTTTTTCAACTGTCTCAGATCAGTCAATTCGAAATTGGTATGTACCTTCCTTAGAAAAAGTTACAATTTGTATACATTGAGGTGTTGGTCTCTAACGTACAACAGTGCACATTAATATTTTTTGGTAGTGTGCTTTGGAAAAATAAATAAACCAATTATTTAACATCAGACTTTCGTTGGTGGTTTCGACTGATTGTCATAGCTACTAATTATAAAAGAATAATGTCAAGATAAGGTAACAGTAATGAAGATTTCTCGAATTTATTAATAATTTATGGTGAGTGCAATAGAATTGCAAGTAGAACATGCCGAGTATTTCATGAAAGATATCAATAACTTCCGAAGCCGAATAATAATGTGATATATCGACTACTAAAAAACTGTAGGTTGAATGGAACCTTCCATCCGAAAATCATTCGTGAGAAGACTGAAGTGGATGATGATGACAATCAGTTTTGGGATACTTTCATGCATTTCCAAATGCTTCTCTGCACGAGGCTGAAAGGGAGATAGGTATACCCTACGTGACAATTTGTCGAATTCTTAATGAGCATAAATGGCATCCCTATAAATTCTACTGTGTCCAACATTTGAAAGAGACTGGTTTACCTCGTAGAGTGGAATTCTTTGAATGGTTACTTGTCAAGACTCAAGAGGATGAACATTTCCTTGACAATATCATATGGACAGATGAGGCCAAGTTCACAAAAAATGGAGTTTTCAATAGACACAACAGTCATTACTGGGCGAAAGAAGATCCCCATTTTGTCCGCCAAAGGAGTTTTCAAGAAAGATGGCAATTCAACGTATTTTGTGCCATAAAGAATGGGTCAATTTTTTTATCGAGTTTTATGATGATAATTTGAATGCATCAAAATATGAAGATTTACTGAGGGATGGAATTCAAATTATTTCAAATAATGGACCAGGGAGAGAACGTGTATGGTACCAATTGGATGGTACTCCACCCCATAATTCTCATTCAGTCAGCGAAGCTTAAACTGAAATCTTCGAAGACAGATAGATTGGTAATAATGGACTTTTTCGTTGGCCTCCTAGAACACCAGAATGCAATCCATTAGTTTATTTCATGTGGGGTGTCATTGAAAATATGGTTTGCTCTACTCCAATAACAACAATGGAAGATATGAAATCGAGAGTTACAACTGCTTTCAATAGTTTGACTTCAGACTTGATCAGAAGCGCTACACATGACAATCTTTTGAAGAGATTACATGTTTGTTTAAGTAGAGGTGGAGATGTGTTTGAACATATTCTGAAATACACTGACGATTAAATTAACTCATTAATTTATGGGTTTATTATTTTCAGTTCGTGTTTCAGCGTTAATAAAAATATTCTTTAAAGAGAAGTTTCATTCGATTGTTGAAGAGTATTTTAATTATTATATTTTCATTGTAATATATGTGACTAATTGAGAAACATCAAACGAAATCTGTTTTACGAAAATGAGTGATGAACAAGGAAACTATGTCAATTTCCGTTTGAAACAGTTTATCTCGAAAACAGTTCGAAATGTAAAAAGTATTATCTGAGCAAAGTCAATTTCAAATTGAATGTAGAGCTCGAAAATGTTGAAATATACAGGGTGTTTTATTTGAAAAAATTGAGTTCCACTCATTTTTTCATGAGATCAAAGTATCTGCATTTTTTGAAGACCCTGTATGAGTCAAATGAAAATATGACTGGGAGTGAAGATCCTTATAGTATCACTCCACCCCATTCCAAATTTTATCGTTTTAGTGCAAGAGAGTTCAAGATTATCAGCATTTATGAAAGTTCATGTTTGGTAAAAAAAATATCGAAATTAATTTATATCTTCTTAATAATAATAGATAGGTATAGGGAAATAATATATGAATTTGTTGACAAAGTGATAATGAATCAGAATATGATATTATATACGGGGTGTTTCATCTGAAAAATTAAAGAAGACGCTACTTTATAGTAGAAGCGACAACGCCGCATCGTCTAAAATATTTTAGGCGTGTAGGTCATATTGATCATTTATAAAAGTTCATGTTTGGTAAAAAAATATCGAAATTAATTTAAATCTTCTTAACGGTAATAGATAGGTTTAGGGAAATAATATATGAATTTGTTGACAAAGTGATAATGAATCAGAATATGATATTATATACGGGGTGTTTCATCTGAAAAATTAAAGAAGCCGCTACTTTATAGTAGAAGCGACAACGCCGCATCGTCTTGAATATTTTAGGCGTGTAGGTCATATTGATTTTCGCATACTGTGAAATTTTCAGGTTGATCTGTTGAATAGTTTGTCAGAAACGGCTAATTAACGCTCATCATGGAAAGCCCTGTATACGAAACTCCGTGACAGAACCCGAAGAACCCCTGTGATACCTAGTTTGAAAGACCGTTTGGAATTGTTAATTCTTCATTGAGTTTTCCTCCGAATTCTGAATTCGTTTCCAACAGAAATCTTCAGAAACACGATATATTGTCGAATTCAAATTATTTCACAGGAATTATAATTCAATACCAATGTCGATCGACAGCTCTGACAATACCCTCTGTGAACACTAGGCACCATACAAGAAGACGACGAGGCTTACTTTAATCTTTCCTATATTTCTCACAAAGAACGATGAAGCGACAACGCATAACGTTCATTGAATTCTACATTCAGAACGTTTGCTGAAAAAAATATCGAAATCTATGTGTGTGACAACCTTTGACCGATGCTCTCGATGGTTTTTGTAACTTACCTCGGGTCGCGACTGCTTTGTAACAGCTGAATTTACCATCAACCATAGGCAAGACAGTTTTACAGTCGACTTTAGGGATTATTGATGTATCCAATGGATCTGAACACATAGCACATGAATAACACTGTTCTACTTCTCCATAACTGAAAACTGAAAAACATTCTTGTCAAACCACTTAATAATTATATTTTGCTCACATATTATATAATAGTATACTCATGTATTCGTTTTTCGCTATACAATAGCTTCCTCAAGAAGGAATAATAAATTATGATAATTTATTTTTGTTTGAGTGAGCTATTATATAGAAAAATACTTGTCACGGTTTTGTGAACACATTTCCAGCGAGAATTGTACAGGAAACTGTAAAGTTTCTTCAATTTTATCGTATTTTCGAAAAACGCCTTATTGAATATTGGAACAGATGTAGTTCAATGTCAACTGTTTTGAGCAGCAGAAAGCAAAAGAAGTAGACTACTCACGTATCAGCTCGACTACAAAGAACAGAATGCTCAAATTCATGTTCGATTTCATCATTGCCTTCTATGCGGATCAATTGACTTGCACAAACTGAATATATGGACCAGTGTTATATATAGTAATTCAATAATGAGCTTTGTCATTATCCCTTCCTGAATGTCAATCAATTTTTTTATACTGATAAGCCATGTTTTGTGTTATCAGTGATTTCAGGTGATGCTTATGTGTAACTCATACTTTTATCAATGATCATTTCGAAATTACAAAATGATTTCACTCCTAGTCGGGAGGAGTGGACCTTGATGGGAATTGTATGTATTTTTTGCTTTCGACTCTGATTGTTAACAAATTCAGTTGTTTCTTCCACGAAAATACGAATCTCACAAATGTTGATAAGATTTTATCGAGATTTCAATAGAAGGAATACGCTTTCTAGTTAAAAGTTTCAATCAATGTCAAAGCGGTGAAATTCAATTAAAATCTTGGTTATAGTGACGATGCGATGTTATTCTGAAATGTCGAAATGGGATTCAAATTAAAACTGATGTTTTTGAGTATTATTCATGATTAATATCCACACAAAAAGTGAAAGAATATTCACAAAGATCGTTTGACGAATACTTACAGTGCCAAAGTCCTAACCTCGAGTAGTTATCAAAGTGGTTCAAATCATTCGAAATGTTTTCGAAGGTGGCTGTGTGATCTCAATGAAAATTCAGGGTAAAATTGGCAACATATGCTTTCTAAGATAATGCACTGTCTCCTGCATTATATTAGTTCAGATGGGGCTTGCAATGGAAAAAGTGATAGAACGCTAGTCAGTTGACCAGTCAACTAGCTATACTTTTACTTTTGGCAGCTTGAATTTTTGTTTGATTTGCTGGCAAAATTTTAGATACTTGTTTTCCTCAGGTTCGATCCCTTCATTTATGAATATGACAGTTTATTTTTGTGATTTATTTTTGTAATTTTGTTGACTGCTCAAATCCAGATGAAGTATTGATCGGCCAACTATCCAGATCTGTAACGTAAACGTCTAAACAGTGGAACAGAACTCACCCCTAGTCAGACAAATCAAAGCCCTTCCTCAAAATAATTTCGGCAATTATCACACCATTCTAGAATTTATTCTTCAGCAATTTTTTTCATTTGACACTACCCTGAGTATTATTTTATGTCCTCATTAATTGATAGCCAGAAACATGTGGCCCAAGCTTTAATTTTCATTTTCAACATCCAAAAATGACTTTCGTGCAACAAACAACGTATATTCACGTACCTAGGTTAAAACAAAAACTTTTTCAAATGTAATTCAGAAAATTTAGGATTTTATTCAGAAAATTACCATTGTAAGTCACCTAAGCCAACTGTGATTCAGAAAATATCAGTTGTAATTCAGATTAGCCAACATTCAGGAAAAATCAACTCTAATTCAGATAAGTCAACTTTTATTCAGAAAATATAATAATATATTGTAATTCAGAATTTGTCGATTGTAATTCGGAAAATTATCGATATTAAGACGCCAAAAGGCATTCACTACTAGCACGACAAATCACTTTGAGAACAAAATACCAATAAGGAGAAATATATAAATGAAGGTAGAGGATGATATTCACGAATCCACAGGGAACATATTGAAAGCGTGGCGTTCGAAAGTTGTTTTTAGTATAAAACAACATATATTGCTAATAAACGATGAGTTTTGGAACCTTTGGTGTAAAAGTTGAAACTTTTCCTAGAGATCAATTACCCTAACACCAAACTGATATTTTTGCACTCGACGCGCATTTCGCTAACAAGGTTAGCATCTTCAGGAGAAGGAAATTGATAATTAGAGTATCAATTTTCTTCTCCTGAAGATGCTAACCTTGTTAGCGAAACGCGCGTCGAGTGCAAAAATATCAGTTTGGTGTTAGGGTAATTGATCTCTAGGAAAAGTTTCAACATATATTGCTGTTTATATTTCGATTCCTCTTGGAAATAACTATGTACAAACATGAAATATACGACTCTATGGGTCTATACCGAGAGATTCAGAAGTTATGCTCAACATAATGTGAAAAAGTGGAACCATTCATATTTTTCTATTTCAATAAAAACTCCATTGGATATCCTCATTTTAACGATGAAGTTTCGAAATTTAGTTTTTTTAGTATCACGTGATAATTCCAGAGGAAGTGTTTTCATAATACGATGTGATTCAGAAGTCAAATACGATTTTTTACGATTTTTTCAAATAGTGCACCCCATTTATTATCCAAAATGTGATCCACCATTATATGTAGAGTACCCTCCAAAAATATAGGGTATATAACAAGTGTGACCATAGGTATACGAAAACCAATTAAAAATTTTGCGGGATATCGCAAGTCATCTCACACGGACATTGTCATTAACAATACTTCTCGTCACCTACTTAGATTAAGCAATGGTTAATCTAAGGTCACCCATATCAGCATGAGGTGACAACATTCAAAAATACGATACATAGACTATTAAAGGTCCCTTTATCTGATGTGAGTTGTGTTGTGGCTATGAGGAACAGTTAATACACATTTGAGAAAGAGGGTGTCATGCCCTCAACCAGCTGTATCCAGGATTCAACACTAAGATAACTTCGACGTATTTAGGCCAACCAAACGTGAATATTTTAAGATTCTTAAAACATTACATAAACACGGCATTTCGCACGAATAAGTTATTACATCTTCTGAATATTAAATAGTTTTTCCTGGTAGTTTATTGGGTTCTCAACCTGACACAATCTAAAAATTACAGATCAATATTAAAATCCATATAAGTTCGAAAAGACAGATTTTTCCAATCCACCCCGAAATGTTGCTTTAATTGAAACCTGTTCCTTCTGAATGGAATACATTCTATCACCAAATTCTTATATAGCTCAAATTCAACAATCAGAGAAATACAAGAACCAATATTTATCGAAATATTGTTGTTGACGTTTCGGAAACCAAATCTGTTTCTGTTTTTGAATTTTATTCACAATTATTTCTCCTCAGAGTTCGTTTTCGAAAATCTGTCGAAGAGCTCACATATGTTTCATTTCGTGTTTCAAGAGGGGTAAACAGGTGCAATTCATATCAACTGAAATCGTTGAGATGTAAGTATCCTAAGGCAGCATGAAGAAAGCAGATTCCGTCAACTTTCATGTCCTTACTGTCATGTTGGTTGATTTTGTGTGATTACAAATTCCCAAACCAAAGACCCCCCGCTATGTGAAAACGTCGGTCTAGCGGCATAAACATGTACCCCGTTCCTTTGGTACATAACTCCCTCCAAAATCGAGAATGGATTAGATATAATGGGACAATTATAGATTGAAAGTCAACAAGTGATATCGGAGTGTTCTATGTTCTGTTTTTTTCAGAAATAAATCACCGAAGCCTTAACAGATGATGAGGTGACATACTGAACTTCTGATAATTTGGTGACCTGGCTACATTTTCCTGATGATCTGCAGGTTAGGTGAAATGAGCTAGCAGGAAATTTCATCAGAATTGAAATTTACAGCATATCTTGATCGAAATATACATTCATTTGTTTGAGGATCCACTGAATGAATCCAATTTAATGGCAGATTACATTTCATTAAATGTTACATTGAAACAGATCCGGTTCAATGTATAGTGTTTCAAGCAGCGCGAAGCGAAACTACTCACGTATCAGCTCAACTACAAGAAACAAAATGGACAAAGCCATGTTCGATTTCATTATTATCTTCTATGCGTATCAATAGACTTGTATAAACTGAATATAATGCTTTGGCAAATATATTTATATATTCCATATATAACCAAATATAAATTTCGGAACTGGTAAGCTATGTATCTTCGTCTTGTCAGTTATTTTGAGCCGCCATAAAATTATACACAATATCACATAACTTCCAACACCAGAGTTCTTGACATTTCAGACAATTCAGACATACTGCCAGCGTCTGTCCCTAATAACAATGCATAGAAAATTGTCCACAATATCCTGGAACAATTGTGTAGACTGTATGCGTTATGTGATTTGATAACTGGATTTTCATATGAGAATGACCCTTACTCATATTTGTACTGATGTCAGTCCAATCAATCTAATACTTGATCACTAGGCATGGCAATTGTTTCCAGGAGCAGATGCGTAATGAAATAGATTGCCTATCTAGCAGAAATGGATGTTTTCAATAGCCCAAAATTCATGAGGAATATGTCGGGATAAGTGACAAAAAAACTTTTTTGTATTGAGTGGTATTACAGTTTTTTTCAGCTGTGTGTAGACAGATTCAGGAAATAATCAGAGTGTTCGTTTTTTTTATTGATTGGTAATCATCACTTTTTTTAAATTATTAATCTTCTCCTCACGTACTCGTCGATAATTGCTGAAATAAATGCCATCTGAGTTTTGTGAAACAGAATTATATATTTTCGACAACCTCGTACCTCTAGATCAGATCGAATTTTCGTTTAAGTTATGCTTACTTCCCAACTGAAAACGAGATTAACGTTATTAACGTTTATGTATAAACATCAACGTATTTGTATGAAACAAGCTGACCCTCACACGCAATCGCACTATCTCAAGACGTAATGAACATGATAGAAAACTCTATTGGTTTATCAGCAACGTCTAATACTTCTCGAGGTCAGTCTCTTCCGTTCAGGACTAGTCCATTTTTACTATTGAAAACGCCGTTGATATTTTAGTAAATGAGAAAACTCGTCATAACTTATTTTTTGTTTCAATTTCCTTGAAACAATATTTGTTTGATATGAGTATGAATTAAAATTGACATGTCGGATACATTTCGATTATTTTGAAGTCGAGCTCTACTTTTCGATCTCTACGTAGGTGAATAACACTGAGAGCTTAACAGAGATAGCTGCATGAAAAATCAAGTTTAAGGTCGGTAAATTGAAGATTCGTGACTAGTGTATATTCGCTCTATAATGGGGCGGAAATCAAGACTATTGATGTCACTAATATAGTTCAAGTGAAAATTTCATGCCTTTATATTTGAGCCACTGAAATGTTCGCATTGAGACCTATTGCAATGGCAGCGGCAGAATTATTGAGTGAAAATTTCCCTGCACTGAAACGTCCCTGAGTGATGTGTCAAAATAACAAAATATTAATCGTAATGGATTAGAGATGGTATATTCAACACTGACTTCTCATATGTTCCTGTAATAAATGATTAGAAATATTTCCATTACTCACTTCAGTTTTTCGGTGGGCATTAAATCCTCGACAAATCAGCAGTTCAAACTAGTTTAATTGTCAAAGTCCTTATTCCAAGATTCAAGCTCCACTTCCATTGAAAATCAGAAAAATGGTCAGCAGATTCGAAAACACTGCCGAAATCATTAAATTCTGAAAAAATACTAGTCGTCGATAATATTAATTTCCGCAGTCCACTGAAAATTCTACATGAAAATGAATCAAACACCCCAATAAATCGTAAAATAATTCGTAATTTCATTTCAAGCACTTTTTGATGAACTACGTCTATTTTATATTCAGATATCATCCTTTCCTGGAAACTTCATCAGGAAATGTCTTTTATCCAATCCTGAATAAACCAAAATCTCTCCTCATTGTATTGCCAATTAGAATTATTTGGGTTCATCGAATTCAGAATGCGTTGAAAAACCTTTCACCAAGAAGTTCGAAACCCTTTTTTGCATTTTTCATTTTGAGAAATTATTCTTAGTTATTTGTTACCTAATTATTGATTTGTAGCTATTCGTTGAATAATTATTGTTGTTTCGTAGCTATTCGTTACATAATGAATATAAATCCGAAGCAAACACATTTTCACACCAACAGGAGGTAGAGCTAACAGCACATTGTTTTCAATTGTGTTATCCCCAGTAGTACTAAGCTATAGATGTTCTTGTTCTAGTTTGATTCATTCATTTCTTCTTCTTTGACGGTCCGGATCGGTTGATGGTGTCTTCGTCATCATCAGGATTCCTTTGCAGAATAAGCACCCAACGTAGCACTTTAGCCCACCTTTCAACCCTTTTTACAAATTCAAACGATGATGTTCAATAAACCGCCTGGAGCTGGTTTTTCTGTTGTACCAAGTTTTCAGCCTTAGTCAGATGGGTTTTTGAAGATTTCCACTATACAAAGCAACGATAAACCGTACTCCAGCATCTTAGAGGTTTTCTAATTTGGCATTCGGGTCTTCAAAGAGGCTAATAATATCTTTCAGTTCTTTGTTTTTTTTTTCAAAAAGGCTAAACGGTTGATCCCACTTAACTCGGTAAATAAGCAATTTTGGAAAATCAGTATCCTAGAGTTCGTTCCTTTCAAAACTCTGTACGATACAAGATTGGTCTGAAACCTGCAGTCGATTTTTTTTTCGAGGATTGATCAAGAGTAGTAGAAATGCGAAAAAATCATGGTATTTTTCAATTTTCGTTCCTCAGGTGAGAGATTGTCAACGTTATATTTACGAACTGCATAGTGATACAAAACAAGTAAACATTTTGTAAATTGATCTGATATTTCTGGACGAGGTGATTGCCTATCACACCCACCGTGGAAAAAAATTTTTCCGCATTAATGCCTGAGTTGAACTCATGCTCAGTATCTGTTACTGATTTATACATTCTTGGGCCCCTATCACTATCACATAGAACAGATATTTTGCTATTCCGAACAACTTTCCAGATGTTTTGAAGAATTCAACTAATAGTTCCTCTGAAGAGTAACTATGCTTTGGCTCTGAAGATATAGGTATTCATAGTTATCTCCTTCTATCAATACAACAGTCCTAGGGCAGCTAAAATTTCAAGGCCAGTGCCTATTATGACAGCCATTAGAGTGGAACAATTGATTATGTCATAAGGATCGAACAGGTAGGGAAAAAATTAAATCGTTGAAAATAGACATAATCGAAGACTGGAGAACCAGTGAACATCCCCAACTCAGGTGTAATGATAGACCGACAATATTTCTGATGACTTTTCACAAACAGCCGCACGGATATGAGTTATGCCTTTGAAAGCGGTCTCGCATTGCACAGCTCATTAAGCTGCACCGCACTCACAAATAAAAATGTCAGAGCAGCGAAACAAACCAATGAAAGGCAAAGGACATCCTATGGAATCGAACTTACGTGTCGGCTTTCATCTGTTCCTCCATCCCATTCAGAAAATCATAATTAACGAGCCTTCGGGCACATAAAACGTGGCACATACATGGACCGCTAATTAACCTAGCGGTTTCAGTTTTCATGAATATGCATTAGCAGTTGGAGATAACTTCCATTTGATATGGAGTAGTTTGTGTTTCATGCTGTATAAGCTGTGTGTGGATACAATTGAAAAATTGAATATTCATTCGAGAATATAATACTAGAGAAGCATGCCTTTCTCATATGCAGACATAAACGATAATATAGAGAGTGAGTTTGAAAACCTTCCAGTCTGAGTATCTTCCAGGAAATAATATGAGAAATTGACGCAAATTCACTTTCAAAGAGCACACAACTATTACTTCAACTCCCTACCAAAGATAAATGTTACACCCAAAGTAAGAGGGGGGTAAGTGATATATCATTATGAAGGGGTTCTGATTCTTTTTTCAATGGTCTCTTTATTCACCATTTTTGCGAGCAGTTGTTGACAAATTACATAGGAAAATTACAGTTTCTGGGTATTATTTTGATAAAATGATTGCAATGACTCCGTCCACCATCAGTAGCTAATTGTTAGAAGAGCAGAGTTAATTTGGAAAAATAATATCAAAAAGTTTCAATTTCGATGATATTTTTATAGTAGCTGATTCGTATTCAATCCTTATATTGCAAAAATTTTTTACTGGTTTGAGGAATTTGAAAGTGGCTTGATGATTCGGCAAAAAAGTTTTTATCATATTCCATAGATTCCTTCTGGAACAGTTCTCCAGTTTAATTCGTGCTGTGAAGGAACTGCAGAAAAATTCTCTCTTTTCAAGGAGGAACTAAAACAATTCTCATTTATGGATTCTCAGCAAGATGGACGTCATTTTAATTCAGATGAAACAAATCCACATCGTTTCGTCGTGTTTTTTTGGGTTATCAACCCAGCACAATCTGAGCAAATCAAGAATTGATATGTCAAATCACAGATTTTGACAAAATTTTCAAAAACCTGCAGAAGAGTTGGAGCATTGTGGATGTATGTCGAAAACGGAAACAGATAGATTCAATTTCTGGAACTACAACAGTGATAAAAGTATGTTCATATACAGGGTGTTTTTGGGTACGTGGCCGAAGTCAACAGGGTGATTTTTCGGGGAATTCCGAAAAAAAAAATTATATAAACATTGGTCCGGCAATGCTCCGACTTCAGCATACAGGGTGTCAACATACGTAAAAAAAAGTTTTTTCCTGGATTTCTCGAAAACCGTTTGAGCGAAATGCCTGAAATTTGGCGTTGGAATTTCGAGTATCAATGGGCTCATTTAGCCATAACTAGATTGGAATCATCTCATTGGCGCATAACTTAACCAATGTTTTTGACCAAAAATAAAATATTTTTCTTCTCATCGAACTACTGAAACAACAACTGTCTTATTTCTATCCTTTTCCTTGCATCTTGCTTTGTTTTGAAGAAAAACAAAACAGTTCATTGTATGTCTTTGGTACAAGATAATAAAACTAGCAATCCATCAACAAATGGTGTGTACTTGCATAAACATGTAATAACAAGCTTTTCATTTATGACTGAATAAATAACATAACAACAAAGTCATCTTTTGAATTTTTAGATCAATTTTTTCTGATGAAACATAGTGTTACAAATTCTGAAAACGATGTATTACCGGACCTGTTTATATCAACCTTTTGTCTCAGAATTACTCAAAGAATTTATATATTATACGACAAAATCTTTCAGATTCGGTCCAGTGATGGTCAAAAAGTAACCAACGAGTATTGAATGAAGATTCGATCGAGGTTTTAGGAATATTTGTTATACAGCCGACCAGCTGTTCTGTCAAAGATCTAAAATTCGTCATAACGCTTTGTCTTTCAAGGAGGATAGCCAGGTGTGATTTATATCAAATGAACTCAGAGAGATGCAATTCAGACGGAAACCCAAAAAACTACTAAAATAAAATAAATCCTTCACGAAATAGTGACTTTCAAACAGTAACCATTGAACACGAAAGCGAATGCTTTCTGGAATATTATACCATTGCATCCGTCCTTTCCATTTGATATTCGTAGGTTATGCCAACCTCTCATAGAGGGTTGGAAAATAGGGGGTGAACATATTCTTCGAGGTTATCTCACTTGAAAAAGGAATTTTTATGTCTATTATGTCCTCGAAAAATATTATCAAGGTTGGATGTGCTCAATCACAATTGCGACGTACATTCAATTCGCACATAGAGGCAACCCACTGTTTTTCATTTCGAAGTTCGTTCAATATCTCTCCACTGAGAATTGTTCCCAAGTCAGAAATAAATGGTTGTAGTTTGGACATAACTGATATTTGGGAGTTGAAGCATACTGTTACCAATCCATTTCGGAAGCAAATCATTAGATTCAATTCACAATAATATGGTGATGTGCTCAATTTTGACCTATTCTCATGTTGGAAAGTGGGCAATTCTCCATCGAAGACAATAGGACATTTTCTAATTTCCTCTTATTCGGGACGTCACTTTGCTCTAGAAATCAAGGAGGTTTTCAGATCACCGCTGACGTATACACACCCACAAAATAAATACAAAATGAGCTGATCTAGACAGTATCTCACTTCCAAACAATCAGGAGAATGTACTTTATTTGTCCCTAAGGAAACCTTCAGATTTTACCACCGTCGTTTCCACTTTATCAGTCATTTGGTC
The DNA here is from genome assembly GCA_032362365.1 of Zygogramma bicolorata. Lineage (NCBI taxonomy): Eukaryota > Metazoa > Arthropoda > Insecta > Coleoptera > Chrysomelidae > Zygogramma > Zygogramma bicolorata. Next base: position 90,049 of record JAVJAQ010001206.1, on the reverse strand, counting down.
AACTGGAGCATCAACTTTCTTCTTTCTCGATTATTGTCAGTCCATTTTCTCAAGTATGTGATCGATTGGTTCGGTGATCCCAGACTACATTAAACATACATACACTACCTACATTTCCTTTGTTCGCACATAAATAACAGGTCACTCCCACTGATTATTTGATTTTCATTCCGAAGTTTTTTCTATATTTCTTCACTATTGTTTCCAACTCGGAAATGGTGTACAGCTGACCAGCTCCTGATGAAAATTGGCAGAATTGTCGCAATTGAAACTCACTTATGAGTCTGATATTGATTATCTAGAATAGGATATACGGCATACGAATCGAATTCGGTTGCCTGTTATCAATCCATCATTCAGATGTGTACATAGTTTCAACCTACAGTAGATACGAATTAACATTCACTTTGGAATTATGAATCTTTCAAGCCTCATGTGTGGAGTTCGGCACCAAAACATTCATTGAGGCTTCTCGATTCTATTCAGAGAATGGCAATTCGTCTTGTTGGCGATTCTTCACAGACTCGCTCACTTCATTGGAACATCGTAGAAGGGTCGGAGACTTGTCTCTCTTCTATCTTTCACGGTCGATGCTCTTTCGAATTGTTATCAATCGTTTCTCCCTTGGCAATATCTACACGGATGACTCGACGAGTACAGAATTACCACCCTTTTGTTGTTAATTTGGAAACCTGTCGAACCTCTCTAGCTCAGGGAACTTTTTTCAATAGAACAGCTGAGCTTTGGAACTCCTTGCCAGAAGAAGTTTTTCCTGAGGCTTACAAACTTCAGAAATTCAAAGTGAATGTTAATTCGTATTTCCTGTCCCCTGATTCACGCGGTGTTCTTTGAAAATTACAGGGCTTCCCTTCCGTGTGAATGTGCATATAAAAAAAATATATAATATTTTTCCAAATGATTGTGAATGGAACAGAAAGTATACAAATCTCGACAAAAGTTAAATTTATTTCTCGAAAATAGTTTTCTCGAGAAAATGATGCACTTTCTGCATGTGTATATTCAAGGTATACGTTTTTCAATATATGATTCTTTCTGCATAATGGACTCTCAAAAAACACTATTCCAGTGGAAATAAAAATGGCTCTCGTGAAGATAACTTTTGCACGAATATCATTCACTAATGAAACATTGTTTTGGAATTTTAATATATCAATGAATAATAATGTTTCTCAATCAGTCATCATGACTTTTTCGAATTGCTGCGTACATTTCGACCTGTCTTTAAGATTTTGAACTGGTTTCATATTCAGTAGTGAATTTTTCACATTTTCACGTGAATATTTCATTAAAACGTTCCGCACGAACAATGTAATTTCCGTTTCACTCCTAACCTACAGCACCGAATTTAATGTACACTTTTGGTGGCTTTTTTATTCAAAGTCTGGCTCCGTGCCCAAAAATGGGGTAATATTGGACTCGGACATGCCGACAGCTCAGTATAAATTTTTATTAAAAATTCCCCATATCTTTCCGCATTTCCATATTTGCGTCGGGTGCACAGTTCCTCGTGTGAAAAACTAAAAATGTGATTGAATGGAAGTGGCTGTTACTGAATGAAAATTCCTATTGAACAAATAATATACAGTTGCCTGTTAGATTTTCACATATGAGGGTTTACTTAACAGCGGCACGTGTTTCGCTATACAAGAGCTTCCTGAAGCAGGAACTATAAACTATGGTTTGAATGTTAAAGACAACTGTATATTAATTGTTGAAATGTGATGATGGTTGGATTCATAAGATTATATAACATTTCTGGTTGTTAGTGTATATGAGTTAGAAGAAATTTCACAAATCAACTCATCTCGCTAATGAAAAAATCAATCAGTTCTTCAAACTTTCAAATAACTACCCTTGATGAAAAATAAAAAATGGCATGAAACACTATCCAGATCTGAATAACGCAAACTTTCAGAAATTTTTCTTGACAAAACTCAATACAGAACTTGAAGCTGAACTTGCTACAGATGATAAAACATCGGAAAGAGTTAGATAGATGAAATGAAGGTTTGCAGATAAATCTGACAAATGTCATCAATTAGTGCACATATAAAACAAATCCAGCAAGTAGGTGAAACAATTGCTTGCTTTATGCAATTGAATGTAGACATGAAATCGAATTCATCAGGTCAAATGTTACATATCCCATCATTTCTGAATAACAGTTCCAACAGTTCCAAAAGCGACCGCCATCGATTTAGAATCCACAGGTATTCTGAAAGAGCCATTACCTAACAGCTGTCAAATACATAATATTCGTGGGAATAAAAAATGTGTATTGCGATATTTAAGGAACTATTTTCTCCGTAGTTTTTGGGTTTCTAACCTACCATATATATATATATATATATATATATATATATATATATATATATATATATATATATATATATATATATATATATATATATATATATATATATATATATATATATATATATATATATATATATATTTGTTTTTTGACATTCAAACAAACCATTTTTTCACTTCATTCTTTCGAAAATCTCAGCAAAAACAGTGAACATCATAATTTCAATACAAGTTCAAGTCATAACTTACTTTAATTAATTTCAATGGATAACCAAATGAATACATATACAGGTTTTTTTTATTCAATTTCTCCAAATTCAATTGTCCATAATTTGGGACCTTGGAATCTGTTTAGAAAATACAAACCAGTATCGAATAGAAAATCAGAAAGCTCCTCAATGCATATTAAATGACTCCATTTATTGGAAAAGTAAAAGTGGATACCGCCCTATTTGCACTAAGTGACGACAGTAATTGCTATATTCTTTTCACCAACTCCTACTGTGATTGATTAAGATTCTCAGCACAGCTCAATTGCTAACCAATGAGCTATTGAGATTTGATGAAAATCTTAGTTAATCTCAGTTGAAGTTGATAAAAGATATATAACTAATGAACTCTTCCTGAATGTGAGTCAAACTCGGATATTTACTTCAAGCCCTGTGGGAGAAAAGAATATTTAGGGGAATGATAAACACAATAGATTCTTCGACTATCGATAACTCACTAAACAAATTTTTAACCGAAAACTGAGTGGATAAATTCTGCAATAAGGACTATCAGGATGAATACGAATGAAAATATGGCAAAAATAGTGTTTCATAAATGGTAATATTACAAAAACAGTGTATCACGCTTATTTCTAGATTCAACTACAATTTGAATTAGAGTTGTGGGTTCTTCTGTCGATTCAACTTTAATATTCCTGAAACAGAAAGATTCGATAAGAACAGTATATGATTTCAGTCTTACTTGTATATTCATGAAATAATCAAGGATAATATAACAAGACCTTGAAAGATATTCGACTATTTGGATTGCAACTGAATTTCGACAGTATTTTATTATAATTCAACGAGGTAAAATTTGGGCATTAACTATCTCTGGTTATTGATGCTAAAATTATGTCGAGTCAAATTAATAAATACAGGAGAAATTCAGCAGCAATCAAAATAGTAGCTTATCAATCAAGGTCGTGTTATATTCAGGAAGATTATTTCTTGAACCCAATTCCTTATATCAGAGAGACATGTTCACAAAATGAAACAATTTGTATTTCTCTTTCAAAATAACAACAATCAACACACAATTATTGTATTGATTCAATTTGACGTTTAAGATCTACTCATTAGAAGTACTGTCAGATGCACGGGCTGTTTGATATAATTATCATGCTGAATATTCGGTGACTATTATTATTGTGTACCATGTAAATAGTCGCTGATGGTGCATGTTGATTGGTCTTGTCAAACAGGAAACTAAAGTGTGATTGGTTGATGACTGATATTTGACAGATGAAAGAAATAATCACACTTATCCAACCCAGGAACAGCCTGTCATTTTGCCCATTCACAGGTACAACAGAAACTGTCGGATACCCCTATATACAGATATTATTAGGAAGCATGCCTTCAAGTCACTGAAATCACTCTATACATCTTCCTGTCCATCGAATGGAAAATCAAATGAATGTTTAATGTTTGAAGGGAGGATTTTTCACAGCCATATTGTATAGTGACAATAATCCGTATGATTGACATGACCATTATATACACCATAACCTTCAATCTTTTTCAAAAGAATTTTTCAATGGAACCGATATATTCGATTTCATGGGCGAACGAAAAACAATTCCCTGAATTCATCAGTTCTAGCGATAATATTGCTTTCAATGTTCATCCCAAAACAAATGATTTCACATATGAATAAAGGAAAATATTTCCTAGAATATGATTTATGAAGGAGTCACTTATCAGCACTCACATTCGAACCAATATTGACTTTCGAGTAATCTTGATGAAACATTGAAATCATCTCATAAATCACTTATCGATTGCATACATTCTTTTCTATGAAAATTTAAATAAATCTGTTATTTCGGTAATACTCTGAAAAAAATCAAGATAAGCTCAAAGAGCGATTGTATGAACCCAAAAGTCAAGGACTTGCGAAATTAGTAATTTATAGAAATAAAAAACACCAAAAGACAGGAAATTCGAAAAACTTCAGTTCTTCATATATTTTTGTAACTTTTGAAACAGCACGATTCTCCAATTGAACAGTGGACTTCGGCGATATACAGTAAATCAAAAATATTATTTTTTAGCAAAATTCATTTGATATTATCTGAAATTCTTTTACGAAACTGAAAGGGATTTGGGACGAAAATGAGCGAAAACACTATCGATAACACACCCCAACCACCGAGATGTGAAATGATCCCGCCTAGTACTTATGGCATTCACAGTCAAACATGACATAGTATCTTAGATATCAGTGACGAGTTTGACTACCATAGAACGTATATTCCTAAATTACAATATATAGCAAAACCTGAAATTTTCAATTTTTCATGAATCTGTAAAATAAATCTGTTTCACGGGAATATTTTCAACTAGAGAACACAACAAGGAAAACTCTGCAATGCTCCAAGGAGTGTATGGGTTGGTTCATAGTTGCGAAAATATCCCCGGACGCTAAGAAGTCATAAAAATGGAAAATCCAGTTCCTTTATAAACTTTCGACAAAATTATGTTGAAAAAAATGTTGTTATCTCTCCAGAGATTTAAAGTGACTTTCATTAGTACAAGTGGATTCCATCAAATCATGAAAGAAATGTATTTGAGATTCATTTTTATACAAAGTCTGTTTTCGAGGAATCTTGACTAGAATAGTATACGTGAAAATGAGGTGCTCCATAAAAATTTCTGCTGGATGGAAAACGGGTTCTGAGTTGTACTAGGGACCCCATATCATTCTGTTGACATTGAATGAAAAACAATCAAGTTCATGAAGATCTTGAAAATGAATGGAGATGAATAAAAAATAATAAAATGTTAAATATTATTTATTATAAGCTAAAAAAAATGAAAATAAAAATATTTCCACACTTTGCACAATATCAGTAAGGTCGAAATAAATTCAAACTCTTCTCTCTTCGTAGGTACCTATTTTTTCTCTGGGTGGTTAGAAATCTATACGAATTCAGAAGGCCCCGAAAAGTTTCTGAGTCCTAGTAGTCAGGAACTTCCCTTTCAAGTACAACGAAAGTCTACCTCTCTATAATTCTAAAGATTTCAATCGATACTTCAATCATTTCAGGTTTTGGTAGGTTGAGAATCCAAATTATCATCCGCAACAAACTGAAAACTTTCAAACGATTCCCACCCCGTTCACCATTTCAACAATGATGAAGTATTCTCACAGTATCAGTACCGGTCTAGAAACATTATGTAACTGTTGAATGACTCCATTAATAATTTCAATCTTCTTATGGGGTATTATTCTAATGTCGATGCACTCGAGTCCGGTATTTGCTGAAAATTGATTGTTTCCGTGACGATTATTCTGGGAATTCACATATAATACTTTCTTCGCTTTCATTAACTTATCTTCAGCCCATGCAAGAAACTTCACAAAGATGATCATCATTATATTCCATCTTATTATTTTCCATTCCATTTTTGAAATAATGTATTAACTGAGAATATTTTCATTCTTGTTCAGTTGTATTCTGACATGCTTCAGGTGGAACTGAAGAATATAGTCAGTTAGAACCTGAGACGTGTTGAAGCCTGTTGCTTCGGAAATGGTTCGGTGGCTGATGAATTACATTCAGTTCTTGCAATGAATGAGTCGGAGCGGCACTAGAACTGTGAAGCGACACGACTGATATGTCAGAATCCACCCTCAAGCTTGTCAGTTGGAAATACTGTTCTGCTCGCTGCATATGCTTCCTCCTTCGTTCCTGGCAATACACGTGTCAAAGATTTTCATGTGGCTTGTATTCAGTTTTTGAATGAGAAATGAACATCAAAATTATATTTTCCTTTCACTGTTCGGAAATTTGATTTTCGACAACTCATATACAAGTATTCTGCAATATACCAATTTTTATGAGGAATGAAATTTTCTGCCAATTCGATAATAACATAGTTATCTATATGGTGGAAATTTTTGAATCTCACTGTGTATAGCCTGGATCACAAGTCATTATGGGCGTATTCGTCTATTTATGAAACCCTATAGGGAAGAATATCGACCGATGAGGGCGCTGGTGGTGTTTAAACTAGATCCACCATCTTGAAATAGTTACCTTGTTTACATTTGTGAAATAACGCGCTAAACTGAAATCCAGTCATCAGTTGCCCTCGCTAGACAAGATTTTGGTGTTTTTTTTGCTATATTTTCATTGTACGAAATTTTTCTCGTGAAGAGGTTAATATAACTGTGTTCATGATGCTTTGAATAGCCGCACAATACCATTCATTGGTTGGAGGTGTGTTTTAAAATCTAATGATATTTGTTCCAGGGCATTTTTTAGTTTTAGTGTAGTGTTAGTGAACCAAAGAGGCTTTTATTACATGGATGATGAAATGCGCCATAACTTCGCTTAAAAATGGACAAACAGACTCACCAGGTAACAAGAAATCATCTCTCTTGAAATGCAAGTAACACACTGAAGCCGCTCTAGGTGGTGATTTATGCAGTTTCAGTTCAATTTTCCAAGCCTTGTACCTGTCTATTTTCTCTTTCAATCCACTTTTCGTAATGTTTCCCATCAAAGACGTATTTCTCTTTCGAAACGTGTGGAAAGACAACTTTGTATTTCGGTTCCCAGAGTTGCGGCAACTTGGCACCAAACACTTTATACGGCTCACTGAGCGATCTGCATCCATGATTGTTTGATATTATCAATCAAAAAAACCACAACTTCATATGAGATTTCCTAAATAAACACCAAAGAACTCAATAAATTCACACACATAAAATGGAAGAAGCCGTTTGTTTGTGAAATTATAGCAGTGCGTTATATTTCCGCCAGACGTCGCATAAAATTATGAACTTCCCAATAGAAAGTATGTTCCATCCGATAACCAGACGGGTGGGGGTCGACCTCTATTGCGTCTCTGGACTATGTCTACCACAGTTGTGAACGAAACATCAGGTCCAAAGGCGTACAAAAAACATCAAACAAACCCGATAACCTCTAACAGTCAACTTCAATTTCAATTATTTTCGACATTGGAGCAAACTCTGACGCACATTGTTTACTCGAATCGCCCTGTAAGCCGTTTGATAATAGCGTCGTAGTCCCGGCGCCTCGGCGTCACAGATAGGTGCCTTGCAACGTTGGAACGATATTATGCGATGCGTGACCTGCGTGCCAATCCCGATGTCAAAGGCGCTAATATCGAGAATTGCCCCAACTTCGGAAATGGGAAATCGCTGACGTTGACTGAGCTGTTGAATGTTTGTCGACAAAATGGCAGGCAGCCTCCTTCTCTTTATTGAGACCCAATCTCTTTGACGGTCCACTTTTTCCTATATTCCCAAGCACTAGTTCCGAAGTGAAGGAGATCCCATGGAAATATTGAAGTGAGTAGATGGAGAACGTGAGAACAGGTTTTTCAAGCATTGAAATCAGACAAAGAAGCTATTCAAATAGGCAGTCTCTTCGAGAAAGGTATGATATCCTTCACGCTTTGACAGGCTACATCTCAAACACTGAGTCCAACGTTTCAAATTTCCACCATTATGTGGGATTCTCCCAGAAATATTCATGAAATTCTTTGAGAATGACGTAAAGTAAAATCCAGCCGAAATAACTCCTTATTATCAATATGATTCAAGAACGGCTGCACCGATTCGGCTGAAAATTAATAGGAAAGTACAAAGCAGATAACTGTTTTGTGGAATTGAATCGAATGAAGCGTGTTCGAGTTGGTAACCGTGAAATGAAACGGAAATTACTTCTTTGAATCTGAATTTCAATTGGGAGAGGACGGAAGTCTTCAAGGGCCCATTTCTGCCCTGGTAACGCCAAGAAGAACTCGTGTAGGTTAACTGTAGACTAATTTTGATTGACCTACCCAGAAGAATATAGAATCCATTCATTTGAGAGTTCTGCCAAGATTCTGCATTAAAGCATTCAATTCCCACAACAAAGCAATCAATTCCACAACAGAGCAATCAATTTAACAACTATCGACTATTGACGAGTATTCAGACCTCATAAAGAATTGTTGAGACCTTGTAGAGAATTTTAAGAAGATTGGAGACCTTAAAAGGTATTAATGGTGATAGTAGAGACCTTCCTGTCTGTGGAGATCTTCATGGAGGATACTCAGGGATAGCTCAGTTCTGGAGCTATCATACTATCGTGAAACTGAAGGAACGGTTTTTAGAAAGAAGTGAATATTACACTGGAGTAACAAAGTGGAAAAACGTCACCCTTCAGCAATAAGTATAAATGTAACAGGTTTGAATGCATTCACCTTGATTGTTGGTGTCATTATTGTTGAATACCATTACGCTGAAGTTCCTCTGACCATTCTATATTATTTGAATCCATATTCAACTCTTGACCACTAAATCTATCGTACTTTGATATTTACTAAAATTTTAATTAAATATTTCTTTTTGACACCTGCGTGTTTATTTGTATGTTCAAGAATCTTTTTTTCAGCGTGGTAAAGTCTTTCTACAGAGATTGGCTTGAGAATAAGTTTGTTTAATCTTTCTTTCTGTAGACGGCGTCCAGTTAACAACATTTTACTTCACACTTATTCTCAGTGCCATCTATTGGATTTCTAGGTGTTCTCAAATAGCACCGAATCACGCCTTTGCCTCCCTGACAAAAGCTAGCCGTTCGCAATATGTGCCTGGTGTTGGGCATACTGGTACACCTCATTGTATGAACAAGATAAGGTTACTATTTGTATGGGACAACGTACTTCAATTTACTCCATTTTGCAGAAGTATTCTTCAACAGAATTGATAAAAAAGGGGTTTATAACATTTTTAACTTTTTCGTACTGAGAACTACACAATATAATTGCATCACAAAAATAATTAACGCCCAACAAAAGTGGGCACGGGTCAACTAGTATGGTTTAATGATATATCCAAAGGGTTAAGAGGAACTGTGAATTAAGAGGGTGAGTTATTACTTGTCTATTACAAAAAGACAGAATAAACGATTATATTCAACGCTAATGTGCCAACATTCAGTGCGTAGGTAGGAAATCAACTGAGAAACAAATTCATATAACAAGATCACTTTCAAAAAAGAAATTCGAACATTGACAATATCAAATCATTGTTTGAGAACTCAGTGGGAAAATCTAAATTTATACACAAGTTGCTGGCTAATGATGTGTTTCCTCATTCAGAAGAAACATTTATTTTCAGCGCAAAAATTTCACGGAGTAGCTCAAATACCTGCTTTTCTATCCTCGACAGTTTCTGAATCAATTTTTCATTCGGCAAGATTGTGGTAGATTGAAAAATAATACAACTTCAAAGACAAAAAAAATATTTCTGTCGAAATGAGAGAATATTTTCATTAAATGATTTTGGATAAATGATTAATGGAATCAAAATGCCTTACTATTCATAAGCGGTAATTACAATTACTGAATATTGGATTACAATTATTTTATTGAATCAGTTCCTGAAAGTTTGCATCACTCAATAATTGGAGTGGAAAACAACTCATTCAGGACGTATCGAAATAGAATTATACAAACCTTATAACCTCATCATCACCTGATTTTCGATCATTTCTGATAAATATTATGACGATCTCGAACACAGGTGTGGTCTCCATTGAGTATTTGACAAAATTTCTTCAGAAATATAAAGAAACTACTAAGAAAACGATAATTATTTCTGAAATCTCCCCGATTATAATATATAAGATATAGCGTTTTCTATAATATTTTCTGCATCATACTGTTTGGGCATTTTTTCCTCACTGTATTGTATTCATTCCTCCAGGAAACATTCCCTTCCATTCGAAGTTTTCAAACCTGTGAAAGACTGCGAACTGGCAGGCGATTCGATTGAGAATTTTGTATAAAAGATGAAATCACCATCCGAAAATAACAAAAAAAAACAATCAGAATGAAAAAATTCTTGAGATTAACGCGATTGAAAATTGTAACTTGTATTTTTTTTTCAAGTCACACCTCAGACTTCAAGTTTCTTGTGACACTCGTGACGAAATTCAAAACTTTACGGGCCTTTCGCTGAAATCAAATAGAAGCTCTACGTGAATAACAAACACCCTTTCATTCCAACGTTTCGAGCAATACGTACAATGCGGTAAAATCGAATCGAAATATCAGCTTTCCATCGCGACTGCTGAGCTCGTCTCCAATATCCATATATTTTGAATAAAATGTACTCGGGTAACTCTCACGTCTAGTAATCTCGGCATATTTTGTTTCAGAGACGTCTTCTCCCGTGTGTCAGTTGGTGAAATACGCAGGATGGGACGACGTGGGAGATCTCGGGATTTGGACCACCCTGGATTTCGCTCCTGTCTTCGTATCTAGGATGAGGTCAGTGTTCTGTGTGTAGATAACCCTCATTGCCACCTCATACACATTATCATGTTTGTACAGAGACGAATGCTCCACTCCTAAATCTTGATTGATGTGGTGAGGATCAAGTTTGCTCTGGTTGCATTTGCCTGAATACTCGTGACAGTGGCATCTGAATCACAAAGCACATATATATATATATATATATATATATATATATATATATATATATATATATATATATATATATATAATATATATATAGAGAGAAAACTCTCAAATGAGCGCTCTAGAAATGCATTTTAGTTCACGGAACTGATTCATGTAGCGCTGGTGCACGGATTGAAACATATTATTGCCAAAAGATGGCAGAGGAAAATTATCGTTTGACGTTTGAATTTGGCAATGACAATGCTATTTAGTTCTTCGTACAAGAATTATTGAAGTGCTAATTGTTTCAATATGGAGATCGGAATCAGGAGTTCCCATCCAAAAAAATGTGTGCCAAAGTGTGAGGATTGGTTTAGTAAACGCCATCGATTTCCTAGACCAGATAAGGAACCAGAATTGTTTAAAACGTGGATGCATAAAGTGAAGAACCCATTTTTCGCAAATAAAAGTCATGCACAAATTCACAAGAATTATCTTGATTGTGATATTCACTTCAAAGATGAGTTCAAAGTGGTGAGCCATTGGGGTTACAAAATTGCATATCCTACAATACAATTAGGTAAGATTTATTTCTTAGTGTTTTTGTTTCTGTAATTAAAACTTATATATTGTACTTTGTTCATTATTGACTTAGTTTACTCACAAAAAAGAAGGAACAGTCCGTCTAAAACAACTACGCCCTTACCTATTTGGCACGACTGGCGCTGAGTTGTCGTTTAATGCATTCAAAATGTAGTCGTGTTTTATCCATGAATTCATTGAGTTAATTGAAGAGAAAAGGCAACTCTTGGAATAAAGGATGAAATTGCAACCATTGTGATCTGAATATGTGCGCTGTAATGGAACCATGTGACGGGTGATGTAATTGCCTTTGGAGGTTACAGTTTCAATAAATGAGTATTTTTTCATTTCCGTTTATAAAATCAATCATATAACAAAATTACGAGACTTTCGACCTGAACTCTTCTTCTTTCTTTATGCGTCAGAGAAAATCTCGGATAAGCAAAATCAGAACTAGTTGAACGGTAACTAAGTTCAAGATACCTACGAGTTAACAATTAGACAATAGAAAGAAATGACCACCAAGATTACTCTTCTCAATAATCACTATTTGTTCGCTTACTGCAGTTTCTCTAATCGGCTACCCGCTTTTATAGAGATCCAGCTGGATACACCACCATTCAGGATCTTAGGCTGGAAATATAGAGGAGCGGCAAGCGAAGCGATCAGCAACGCAAAGAGCAAGGCGCCGAAAGCGAACACGTGATTTTAAAGCTAAGTTGCCACATCGCTGCTACCCTCGCGTAGGTTTATCTTCAGAAGAAGTTTTTGTTTGAGGCGCCTTGCTTTTCGCTTCGCTCTTTGCTCCGCTTGCCGCTCCACTATGTTTTCAGCCTTGGGCTTTTTACAGAGCCGGTCGCGAGTCGCGATTGAAGGACTTTCTCATAGAGTTTACTAATTCATATCTCTGGTTCACTTATTCTGGTGGAATTAAGTTATCAAAAAATATGGAACAAATATTGTTACAGCAAGATGTTGAACCAAAAATAGTATAAGAAAATAAAATCAATAATTAATGTACTTACTATAACGGTAGATGAGTCAACTCAAAACGAAGCGAACGAAAACTTTCCTAAGCGTCTATTCTTCCCAAATTTAACACCTAAGTTCCTACCACCGAAGGATGGAACATGATAATTGTTCTAAAACTTGTTTCAAAATTGTTCGTTTCCGTTAACCAGCTGACGAACGTCAACCCTCAGAAACTTTTGCGATCAATGTAACGGTATTTTTTTGGGTTCGTTGCCTGGTTGAAGGTCCAAGATGAACTGCCTTACCCTGGAAATCGGTCTGGTATTTATAGGAGAAAGGTTGTTTCCATAGATACCATCTTTTCCCATAGAATTCGATGTATTTTGCCGAAAAATTCAATCTAGCTTCTATCTCACGCGAACCAAGGATCTGCAACTCATGCAATATGTTCTGAGGTGACCTGTCCTTCAGCATGACCATCCTGGAAAAACGAGCGTTGCCCCATTTTCTCACAAAACATCCCGAAAGTTGGAATTGTTTGGGTTGTTGACAGCTGACGCTACAGGACATGTGTTCGGAAAAAACCCCTGGGTGCTCTTCTGGGCACCGGAGAGTGGCTGATTATGGTGTCAGTTTTGTGAGAAAAGAATCTACCACAACTCCCACAGAGAATTTTTTATGTCCAGCTGATCACAAATCCCCAATATCCCTACGAAGTTAAGGTGCTGTAGCAACAGCACTCAGAATAGCCAAAACTTGCTCATTGTCCGGAAACTTTACATATTCTTCTACCAAGAAAGTGTTGTTGCATATAAGGGATGTATATATTGTCCTCTGGTTGTCCCATTACCTGAATTCTGTTCTTTCGTTGATAGGATTCGCACCACGGAGAAGGGAAATGTGCAGGTTCTCCTTTTCTGTTCAGGTATGCCTATTCTAGATCCTTGTATACTTACCTATCAACTCACCTACTGACTGTCTTATTCAGGTTGAATCCAAGAATTTATAAAAAACAAACAACACCCCGGTGCATACTATCTCAGTCTGAACTCTAGTCCATCACTGAATTTTAACATTTCAGTCGCATCCCCGAATCCAGGGATTTGTTATTCAATTCAGATTTATTCGTAAATCATTCCATTAAAAGGACTGCTTCTATTTCCTACTGAAGGAATAATAAATCATCGAGACCGCTTCACTCCCATTTTCCTATCATGGGCATGTCTTCCAACTGAAAAATGAAAACTCATTCTCTCGATGGTGCAATAAACATGCATTTGAAGTTGTGATCATTCATCTTAATGCTGAACAATTAGTGTCAGGAGACTTTTCTTTTTATCCTTATTTTTCACGCTTGCAGTGAAGGAGCGGCTGAATAGTCTTGATACCATTCATCTTCGAGATTTATTGAGTGTTTCATGATACTTTCATTACCAGACAGGTCACTTGATTTATCAATCTTCAACTTTCACATATTATTATCTAGCTATATATTATCAGGGAAATTGTCTTCTCAGACGATGTAACAATGCGAATGTTGTGACTTAAGTCGTGTTCGAAATAAGACAAACATTCAACCTTTCGTATTTTCGATAATTTCATTTTGGGCCCTGCTGTGCGCAACTTCAGCTGAAATTGGAAGTTCTGAGTAGAATTTTTTTTTATCGACGCTTGTAGAAATAATAGATGAAGAGGAAAGCACATATTTCATTTGATACTGATTTTCACGAGAGAATTCACTGGGCATTCAACCGATGTTATAAAGTACCCTAAATGTCATCGATAGTTAGTACAAACCCCACAAATTGAGCAGTCCTGACATGATAAAAACAACATATTGCCCGAAATGATGTCATTCACAAATCCAATGCCGGACAGATGTTTCGGAACGCCAGTTGTCTAGGTGGCACTCAGAAACACTTCTGACCTTTGAAATTTCAACTGTTATATTTTTATAGTTAGCAATAATGCCTGTTAAACGATAACGGCCATAAGGGTGTCTTGTGATATGATTTCCACTTTATTCAATTCCTTTTCAAACTATTTTATGTATGTACTGCATTCATTTGGATAACTGAATCATAACAGTACTCGCGGGTCGAATATCATGTAATCTGGAAAGTTCACAGGAGATAGCGCTAGATATGATGGAAGTTATTTCAGCCGTTATAAGTTATTGATTTGAAACAGGAATTATTCACCTTATTAGTATAACCACTCTTAGTCTTAACCATTTTATTCACCTTATATTTAATAACTCATTATCACCATTTTGACGGTACAGCTCCTAAATTTTCCCATTATTCCTTTCCCAAATCTAACAATTTCTTTTATTTTTCCTCTTATCCCATTCAATCCTATCCCTTCTCAACTCAACTCATCATTTCCTCTCCTCCTTTCCTCCTCTCCGTCCCTTCTCTCCCCTCCTTCTCTTCTGCCCTCTTTCTCTCCTCCATCTCTCTTCTTCTCCTTCTATCCTCTCCTTCTCTTCCCTTCTCTTCTCTTCTCTTCTCTTCTCTTCTCTTCTCTTCTCTTCTCTTCTCTTCTCTTCTCTTCTCTTCTCTTCTCTTCTCTTCTCTTCTCTTCTCTTCTCTTCTCTCCTCTCTTCTACCGTCTTCTCTTGTCTTGTCTTCTCTTCTCTTATCTACTTTTCTCTCGTCTCGTCTTCTCTTATCGTGTTTGTCTCGTCGCGTCCTGTCTCCTCTCTTTTCGTCTCCTCTCCTCTCTCACCCTCTTCTCTTCTCTTCCCTTCATTTCTCTTCTTTTCTATTCCTTACTATTTTCCTTCTGCCTCTGCTCTACTTCTTGTGCTGAGAACCTCGATCTTATTTCCTCGAAGTGACAGCCGAAACTACGTGAAACCATTCAACAGACTTCGCATCATTGTAATAATAATTACATTACTGTAATATCGATATTGAAATTATCGCTGTTTCTTCCTTCGTCAAGTATTTTTTCAACACGAAGTGCATTTCGCTAAAAACCTCGATTCTATTATATCGACCTGAAATCCGAAGCGAGTCGCTAAGCGAAACCATTTAACAGCCTTCGCAGCATCTGGAAAGTCTTGACATAATGCGAAAGCTTTCTGAATCGTTTGATAGAATGCCGTTCAACGATGTCTTTGACTCCTACCGGTATGCTTCGATGAATACAGGCTCCAGGAAGGGCAATTGAAACTTTCTTGGTTCAATTGGCTGTGAAATGAGTTGAGATTAATTTCTCCGATTCCATCTTGTCTCTGGAACTCCCGGTGGAGCGGTGACTTTTTGTTCTGGGGGGGTGATGATATCTGAAATCAAAGGAATTGAGGATGACAAAGGTTATTTCGATTCAACAATGAAACATTTTGCAAGTATTGCTTCGAAGAATTTCTTCTATTTTATTCGTTTGTGATAATAGATAATAGAATAAGGAATTTCTTTAGATTCTAATAAGTTGTTGATATTATGATGATAATATTTTTTAATTTTTCAATATCAAGATTTTTTTTCTCAGGAGTGATTCAAGCATATCCAATAACATTTCAAAATAAAATATATCCAATTCAATCGAGTCATTGGTATTTGATTCCAGAAAATTGAGACTATGGAAAAATCGAAAAAACTTTCTCAAAACATTCAGCTCATATTGAAGTTGTATTCATCCAATATATTTCCTTAACAGGAAAAAATCCACGAAAGTTCCCCAGAGCCCCCAAAGAAATGACCATCATTTCTATGGGACATCAGTTCCCTTGGATTTCTTCCATTCAGCTGAATTCACTGATAATTCGAAATCTACATTACAATATGATATTTTAGAGTATAAGAACATTTCGCTCAAAATTGTAGTTTTTAATGTGTCCTATGGGTAAAAGCTGATGATATTCTGTTCACCAACTACAATATTTTGTTATGAATAACATAGTAATTGTCAACACCTCAAACAATGTCGGTAGTAGTTCCTTCACTGTGAAAATCTTACTGATAAACGAAGAATTCAAATTTTTTCACTACAGATACGAAGTCGACGTGTCCATGACTAGGTAAGTATGTTATTATAAAAAGTAAGATTTGGTGGCATCAATATAGTGCTTGTTCACATAAAAATCAATTCGTTAGAGATTTATTTCCAAATACAGCTTCACCTTATAAAAGAGTGGTTTCAAGTACATGGATCTTAAAATAATTAAACGTGATGCTTGTGTACAAAAATTCCACCGAAATTATATTTATGTCACATGCAAAGCAGATTAGGTTCAACCCAATCTTTCATTTATTTGTTTCTTATCATTTATGTTTCAAAAAAAGGAAAGGATTTCGTTTTCCTCAAGTCACAAATACCCTTCACAATATACAGGGTGTTTTCAATAAACTTGGGAAAAAATATTATCCGTTGAATTAGAAGCTGTTGACCACCAATCAGTACTATCCTCAATATTTATAAATGAAGTGGTTTTCAAAATCCAGTTATTTGAATATAAAATTGAAGAAATATATAATTACAACACTAGACACAGTCGAAAGTTGCTGTTGTTCACAACAATATTTGCTTCACAGCTCCATCTCTATTATCAAAACAGAACCGCTACAACTCTGAATTGATCTTACGTTATGCCTCATTCACTCAAAACTGATCGACGGACGTCAGACAAAATTCACGTAGAAAAAGGCCTAATCGTTAGTATTTTCGGTGAGAAAATATTCTAGTGACGTTTTTTTTTTATTCAAGAATGGGTCTTATGAAAACTTCTTGAAAAAGTTTCGAAGTTCTTTATTGAAAGTTCACTTTTGATAATCGAATTGTCCATTCCTGAGTTGATGGCAGCATATCATTTGCTTGAGAGTCTTCGAACATTGAATGATATCAATAACTGAGGAAGAACTGATTCTTCTTCAGATCAGTACTCTCATTTGGAGACAAGTGACGTTAAAAAATCACTTTTCGATCAATTGTACTGAAATGTATGCCTAGTCAAGTTCCTGAACTTCTTTCCATACTATAGTTCACCCTAATATTTCACTTGTACTCTTTTCGTCTGTAACTTCTGCTTTCTGCGACCAAACTCAATCTTTGAGTCGTTATCGAGTTACCAAGTTTATGCTAACTGCATTACTCTGCCGGCATGACAGGGATATTTTGTATGCTAATAAATTCAACCTAGTTAAACTCTTAAATCCCAGGAAGGCAAATTCAATTCGATAGGTCTGAGATGGGTACAGTCACTTGGTACTGGAAAGATTTGTATCCTGACTTGGGAGATGTCTGATATTGTGGGACCGATATGAAATTTCAAAATCAAAAAAATAAAAAAAAAAATAAAACACAAATAGCATGAATTGGTCGAAAATGAAAGCCACTTCTACTCTAAGATTAACTGTAATCATCGTTTTAATGCCTTCTTTGTTTCTATACTAAGTGGGGATGTCAATAAATTAATTGATAACAATATGTACCGGAATATATGATTTTCAGAATGATTTATTGAGTAATTTTCTATGGAGCTAGTTGATATATAAGTAAAATGTGACAGTGTTATACATCACTGTGTTTTTTCAGACTTCAGCCTTTTGAATTTTAACAATTTTTCCTTGTTTATATTTTCAAGTCGTAACTCCTTATAAACCGTTTCGATAAAAAAACATTCTTTTTTATCAAATATTGTAGTTGAGCATTGAAAATCAACAAAAAACCCACGAGTAGTATGAATTCATGTACCAAGGTAATGATGGAGATGTTTATATTCGAGGGTATCATTATGCAACATTCATTTTCACTTTTTCGAGAATGAGATCAATATGGAACTATTTTGAAATCTTCACTTACAACTCTCATATTTTCGAATAGTCTAAGATTCACGAAGCGTTTTGCTGAATTCACATTTCCTACCTAACTTAATCATTATCCTAAGAATAGAATAGAATAGAAAAAGTCTCTTGCAGCGGATTCAACGTCTGCAGCCATTTTCTGTTTTTGATCTTCATTGCCGATTATAGATTTTTGTTATTTTGATTCATATCGCCAGTTTGTTCCTTTTACTTTTCCAACTCCTCGAATTTATTCTTCCCTCTTCAAATAGTGCACCCCAATATTTCACACGTTTTCCTCATAATTCTATCATTGAATTTTTCGGTTCGAACACGTTTTGAACAGGTTCATTGTGATTCAATACAGGAGACAATGAATGCCTGAACCGATAAAACCATATGTAAACAAATAAGTATATTAATTTTCCAATGAAAAAACTCATTTCCGAACGATTACAGTTTATTTGAAATATTGCACTGTGCATTCCCATAACAAGCCTGCAAGGACATCAACAATGTTGAAATAGACTGTGACATCTATTGTTGAAGTGTTGAATGAGAAATGTCTCGGCCCCAACATCCAGACTTATCGATCAATCTACATCCCTTGGAGCTTTCCGTGTTATTATGAAACTTTGACATCAAATCTGTGGAAGCTAATATATTTTCACAGCTCCTAATCGTTCTCACGAAACTTGAATTCAATAAACAAGTTTTTTCCACAAACTTTCCTGCCACTCTTTACGGAGAGTCTTCCGGTTTCTATGCTACATCTATTAAAATTTGACGCAGACCCTCTGGAGTGATAAATTGTTAACGATTCGAATTTTCAAAGTTTTTACGTCAGCCGGAGACAACTGAATTGAACATGA
Source organism: Zygogramma bicolorata (assembly GCA_032362365.1). Taxonomy (NCBI): domain Eukaryota; kingdom Metazoa; phylum Arthropoda; class Insecta; order Coleoptera; family Chrysomelidae; genus Zygogramma; species Zygogramma bicolorata. Next base: position 70,801 of record JAVJAQ010001206.1, on the reverse strand, counting down.
ACGAAGAAAAAAGATCGTTTTTGCCACGGTGATGAATAGAAACTGAAGCGAAACTTCAAGAATGCGAACAACAAACTTGCGTTCCAAAGAATCACTTCCTGAGGAGGGTGTGGTGGTTTGTTCAACTTGTTCGACATTAGTTACACTATTATCAGATGCGTGATGTGAAAATGGAAGAAAAGTATAAGGAAGTTGAAATAGTTATTTTTGATTAATTTTTTTTGAGGAAAGTATCGATTTCTGCCCATCAGTGTGACAATTTTTCATTTTTCAGTTTTTTTTCCAAATGTCCTTTGATTTTTTCAATTCCTAATTTGTCCTCATTCGATTTTTATCGCTTGAATCTTTTTGATGTCTTCCATTATATTCATTTTCTGGAATCTTCATAAAATCGTTTTATTTTTTGAATCACTCCTATGACTCCCATCTTCAAAATTTCTTCATCTTACTTCAATGCACTCCTTTCAGTTTCTAACTTTTTGGTGACAAGAAATATGCAAGTTTGCACAAATTTGTGGGTAGTTTGAAATCGTGTCTTGAAGTCAGTCAGTTTTCACATACAGGTCAGTAGAACGGCTGGTGAAGACCGAGTTTGGAGTATGTTGGATTATTATACGGTACACCTGTGAAAAAACAATATAATGACCTCTTTTTTACCAAGCTCAAATTTAATAATGAATATTCTGAGACATGCTGATTCTTCATCATATATGACGGTTTTTTAAAAGGGATGGTAGAAATTGACCCTATTCAAACAAGCTAGTGTAAATTATATCTATATTCATTGCATTTGATGTAGGTTATATTTGCTCTTCTATCTTCATCTTGAAAATATCATATGCAACGTTGCTCAAAGGAGATTTCTTTTGAATCGCATTCATTTTTTCTGAGTTGGCAAATCTGTGAATTCGCCATAGTAATAGTTTTCACGTGTTATTGATTGAATCCTTTGGGGTTACAGTAGAAACTTTTTATAAATATGAATAACCCTAATCCCATACTGAGATTGCTTGTAGTTCGCTTCGAAGACCAGACCTGAAGACTAGGCTATATTTCAAAATCTGAGATTTGGTTCGTTTTATTCCCAGAAAACCACCAGATTTCATCCATATGTATGTTATATTTGAAAATTTCCCTATTTCATGTATTCACCATTCAATTTGTTCTGCTCCTCCATGATATGTATGATATGTATGGTATTGTTGATTCGTTGACGATTCGGAAAATGAATTCGTTTCAGTTTCCGAAACTTTGTACACTCATATAGATTTCAATATTGATTTTGATTTTTTCAAATTGTCTCAGGATAACAATTCAAATAATTACTAAGAAAACATTCATCTACAACGAAATAATGCTTTCCAAACGGTACTACTGGGAACGTTTTGTTACTTCTTTGTTGTGGATATTTTTTTAATCTTCCATGTTTTCGTAATGTCTTTGATCCATATTAACGAAATTTCCGTGAAAATATCCAATATTCCAGACTGACCACATGATTCAATGTTAACTCTAATATGTACAAGAACAATTAACAACCGCAGTTACAAGGAATACTGATCAACTGAATTCCTGAATATCGTTTTTCTCTGGTGGTGATTGGACGTGTTAGAGACTTTTATAGGTGTTTCGTTTATAATCATCCTATATATTCGTTGAGATGCTTGTTGCTTGGATATGAATCTGTTAGAAATAACATGTCAAGAAATTGAATCTGATTGTCAATAAAAGGGAAACTTTATTCCACAATTCTGACCACAATTCGAGTTGTTATTCTACGAGCAATACGAAATACAGTCCACTAGGAACCAAAAGTTCCACCAAGAGCAAAGAACCTAAAGTTCTCAACATTTTGGTCCAAGCCGAACCGGAATTTGCCAGGCAGATCCGACGAGTACAAGAAAAGGATCCCAAGGTATAGTACCAGAAAGTGAGTTTCCTCTTTACCTTATCCCATCCTTTATCTCCTATAATTAATTGGTTCATTCTGAGCAATGACAGATATTGTGGAATTGAAGTTTCATAGAAGGCTTATTAAGTCAAATTTGACGAGAATCAATACTTTTTGCGACAAAATTGATTTAAATTCAATAGATCAAAGGATTTGTGATGAGTTGAAGGCTAGATTAGCTAAATTAAATTCGCTATTGGAGCAATTTCAAGATATTCAATACAAAATTGAACTCAATTCTTTACCACCAGAAGTGGACGAGGAAGAAAGGGAAAATTTTGAAACCACTTATTATTCCCTACAAGCAAAAATCGAAGAATCAATCCGAAACTTTCACTCAACTGATAAGTTTGGGGGAAAGAAATCCAATAAAACAATACTTTCTGAATCATCTTGTACAGGTATCGATTCAGTCGCGTCACCTGATGAATTTTTCGAGTCAAGAATGCCAAAAAATTGTAATGAAGGTAGCGTTTCCAATAATGAGAATTCTAAAACTGGTCACTTCTCTGGAATCAATCCAAATGACCCTTTCAATGCTAATAATCGGATACCTTTCAATCAATTTAATATAGCGAAATTGCCAGAGATGAGTATTCCCGATGTATTTCGATGGACAAGTCAATAAATGGGTTGAATTCAGAGATGCTTTCAAATCAATGATCGGTGAAAATGTGACAATATCGGATTTGCAGAAATTATTCTATCTCAGATCATTTCTGGCAGGTGAAGCCCTAGATATTATCGAGTCTATTTCAATAACTTCTTCGAATTACTTAGTTGCATGGCGTGCTCTGGAAGAAAACTTTGAGGATAGCGGGAAAGTCATCCGTTCTCACGTTCGAACAATTCTTGATTTACCTAAGTTGAATAAGCAGAGTTCGAAAGAATTGAAAAAAATGTTCAACACTATTGTAAATAATTTGAGATCATTAAAGTCACTGGGGGAAGAAACAGACAAGTGGGACACTCTGCTAATTCCAATAATAACAGACAAATTCGATAATGTCACTTATAGAGAATGGGAAGCACATTGCAACAAAATTTCAGGTATGGCAAAAATTGAAGATATGAAATATTTTCTGAAACGGAGATGTGAATTTCTCGGAAATATTGAAGTTCACAATAAAAGTGAACGAGAATGCTTTACTTATTCGAAAGGAGTAGTGTCAAGAAATCAAGGTTTTTCCAAACAATCGTCAAGTCTCAATACTTCATCTGATTCTGATCATACATCGAATAAGATGGAATGTTTCTACTGCAAAAGCAAACATTCGATTTATGGATGTCAGAAATTCATGAATTTGACTCCGTCAAGGAGAATTAATGAGGCAAAGAAATGTCGCTTATGTTTGAATTGTCTGAAACCTTTTCATAATACCAGAGATTGTTTATCATCCAAATGTAAAAAATGTGGTAAACAACACAATTCTCTGCTTCATATCTATTCTTCACAGGGTCAAACAAATTCTTCATCGAATGAAGACCATCAATGCGAAAATAATATTTCAACTCCAGTTTCCTCTACAAACCAAAAAGATATGGTCGAAAATGAAAGTAGCTCTCATTTAGTTTCTGAAACAATATCCAATGCAGCTACTAGCTCACAAGTGTTCTTATCTACCGCAATAATTTTCATTGAAGATTCGAATGGAATATATCATCAATTCAGAGCTTTGCTAGATAGTGGTTCAATGAGTAATTTTATTACAGAGAATGTATGCAGGAAACTCAATTTGAAATTGATACCAACTGAACATACAGTTACTGGGGTAGGTCAAACCAGAACAGGTATCAAGTACCTAACAGAAATAAAATTGCGTGCCTCCACTTTCAAATATGAGAATTCAATCAAATGTTTAGTTATGCCAAGATTAACTGATAATTTGCCTACTGTTTCTTTGAACATCAATTCCATTGAAATTCCAAAAAACTTGAAATTAGCCGATCCAACATTTTTTATGTCTAATCAAATAGATATTATACTAGGTTCTGATATATTTTGGGAACTTCTCTGCATAGGCAAAGTCAGAATAGGAAACAGTAATTTATTTTTACGAAAAACCAGATTAGGTTGGGTAGTAGTAGGCAGCATAAATCATTCTTTCGATTCTGTCAAATCTGTCAATTGTTGTAGTACCAATACAAATTTGGAAAATCAATTAATCAAGTTCTGGCAACTCAAAGAGTTAGGCAAGAAAGTAATTTTAACAGAATCGGAGAAATTCTGTGAATCTCATTTTTCCGATACTCATCGCCGCGACAATGATGGTAGATTTATTGTAAGCATCCCTTTCAAATCTAACTTAAAAATGTTGGGACATTCTCGCGAATATGCATTGCATAGATTTTACTCCCAAGAACGTAGATTAATGAAAAATTCTTTACTGAGAGTCGAGTATGAGAAATTCATGAAAGAGTATATATCAATGAACCATATGATAGAAGTTGATGAAAATCTAGATGACGAGGAGTTGAATTTTTATTATCCTCATCACGCAGTAATACGAGAAGATTCTACGACGACTAGAGTTCGTATAGTATTTGATGCTAGTCTGAAAACTGATAGTGGTTTATCCATTAACGATGTTCAACATGTAGGTCCGGCTTTACAAAACGAATTGTTTGTGATTCTTTTGCGATTTCGATTATACAATCATGTCATGACAGGAGATATTTCAGAAATGTATCGTATGATTTGGAACGACCCATCTCAGAGGCGATTTCAAAGAATATTTTGGCGATCTCACGAAGATCAAAAATTAAAATGTTTTGAATTGAAAACCGTTACCTACGGAAATTCATCTTCGCCCTACTTAGCTATCAAATGCTTGCATCAATTAGCTTCGGAACATAACTTAAATTACCCTACACCTGCTAAGTCAATAAGAAATAGTTTTTATGTCGACGATTATTTAGCAGGAGCGAATACTGAACAAGAGTTGTTAAAGTTACAATGTGAAGTCACGAAAATCCTCTCTGAGGGTGGATTCCACCTGAGGAAATGGAGATGTAACAATTCATTCTTACTCGATCAATTTAAAATGAACGAGGAATTAGAATCGAATATTTTGAAAATAGGTGAAAACGAAGCGTGTAAAACGCTTGGCGTTCTTTGGAATTCTTCTTCCGATATATTTCTTTATTCTCAATCGACATTTGATACTAAAGCTATAACTAAACGGATCATATTATCAGAACTGTCACAAATTTTTGATCCCCTAGGTTTTATTGGACCAATCATAGTCAAAGCCAAGTTGATAGTTCAAACTTTATGGAAACTCAAGCTTTCCTGGGACGAAACCCTACCTGAAAGTATACAACAAAACTGGATAGAGTTTCGTTCAGGTCTTGGTGGCTTGAAATTCATTCAAATTCCTCGTCATGTTTTAATGAATGAATATGAACGTATTGAACTTCATGGTTTTGGCGATGCAAGTGAGAAAGCGTATGGTTGTTGTATATATTCAAGGTGTAGATCATTAGATGGAAAGTACAAATCCAGACTACTATGTGCTCGTTCTCGAGTAGCTCCAACAAAACCTACTACTTTGCCCAGACTTGAATTATGTGCTGCATTACTTTTGATAAGAATGGTAGAAAAGGTTCGGGAGTCACTCGAAATCAATTTCAATTCCGTTTATTTATGGTCTGATTCCACAATAACATTAGCGTGGATTAAAGCGCCCGCTAATCGCTGGAAAACATTTGTCGCTAATCGCGTGAGTGAAATACAAGAATTATCTAATATTTCCGATTGGCACCATGTAGCATCAGGGGAAAATCCGGCAGATTTACTTTCCAGAGAAACATCTGTTGAAAATCTGAAGGAATCTTCTCTCTGGTGGACAGGTCCAGCATGGTTGAATGATGAATTCACCATTCTACGAGATTCTGTTTCATTGGAACATGTTCCCGAGGAACGACATTCAGTCAATTTATCAATTTCAGTTGATGTTGAATTCATAAACAGATTTTCGACTCTGAGAAAACTTCAGAGAGTGATTGCTTTTTGTCTGAGATTCATTTCTAACTGTAAAATCAAGGATAATACAAAAACATCTCTCATTCTATCACCTGAAGAGTTGCAAGGTTCATTGCATGTTGTTTTGAAAGTTGTTCAAAAAGAAGTTTTCAAACAAGAATATCAAAATTTGGTAAATAATGTTCCACTGAACAGAGAAAGCCAACTGATTTCTTTGAATCCCTTCATGGACAATGAACAATTGATTCGAATTGGCGGTAGGTTGAAACATTGCAATCTTGGTTATGGAAAAAAGCATCCGATAATCTTGCCTGCAAAACACAGACTAACAAGTCTCCTATTTCAACATGAGCATATTAGGTTACTACATTGTGGACCTACTATGCTCCTCTCTAGTATACGAGACAGATATTGGCCTATATCTGGTCGCAATATAGCAAAGAAAACTGTTAGAGAATGTGTGACATGTTTTAAAGTTCAACCGCTTGCTTCACAATATATTATGGGGAATTTACCCGAATTTAGAGTAAATCAGTATTTTCCATTTTTCAATACAGGCGTTGATTATGCAGGGCCATTTTTACTGAAAGATAGAAATACAAGGGGTGCTAAGCTGATGAAAGGATATGTATGCTTATTCATCTGCTTGAGTACCAAGGCTATACATCTTGAAGCGGTCTCTGAATTGAACACCAAACGATTTCTTGCTTCTTTGAAACGATTCATTAGTAGGCGTGGAAAACCACTTAATATTTATTCAGATAATGGATCAAACTTTGTAGGAGCATGTGCTGAATTGAAAAAATTGCAACAATATCTATTAACCGATTCAGAAATTATTAATAATCATTTGGCATCTGACAATATAACATGGCATTTTATACCTGCTCGCTCGCCCAATTTTGGTGGTATTTGGGAAGCTGGAATCAAACAGGCAAAGTTTCATTTAAAACGGGTTGTTGGTAACGCACATTTAAATTTTGAAGATTTTTCCACAATACTGACTCAGATTGAATCAATTCAAAATTCCCGTCCCCTTTGTCCATTAACTTCCAACCCAGACGACACCAATCCCCTTACTCCTGCTCACTTTCTGGTTGGAAGACGCCTTTCTGGTATTCCCGAACCTTCGTATGCTGATGTACCTGAGAATCGACTAAGAAGATTTGAGAGGATCCAAAAAATAATTCAACATTTCTGGTCGCGTTGGCAGAAAGAATATATCAGCGAATTACAAGTTCGAGTCAAGTGGAAGAACAACGCCCACCAGTTATTGCAGCTAGGCGCGCTTGTGCTGGTGAAAGAAGACAATATTCCCCCTTTACAATGGCCTTTGGGAAGAATCGTCCAACTCCATCCCGGATACGATGGCGTAACCAGAGTGGTCAGCGTAAAGGTTCGCAACAACGTAGTGAAGAGAGCTATTTCTAAAATTTGTGTTCTTTCAGTTGATTGACAATATCTCTTTGTTATTATTCATATTCAGTTGTTTTCTTATTGAATTGAGTTTTGAAATTTGTGACATATTTCAAGGCGGCCGGCATGTTAGAGACTTTTATAGGTGTTTCGTTTATAATCATCCTATATATTCGTTGAGATGCTTGTTGCTTGGATATGAATCTGTTAGAAATAACATGTCAAGAAATTGAATCTGATTGTCAATAAAAGGGAAACTTTATTCCACAATTCTGACCACAATTCGAGTTGTTATTCTACGAGCAATACGAAATACAGTCCACTAGGAACCAAAAGTTCCACCAAGAGCAAAGAACCTAAAGTTCTCAACAAGAGGTTCGGTTGATCAACCTACTGAACAAACAGCTGGGTGACCATTATGAACACAGATCCATGAAGTTAAATAAAGCAACATAATCAATTTGGCTCTCACAAATGGGATGAATAATTTCGATTCCGAAATGGCAACCACAGATAAATGTTTCTGCTCATACAGACACCAATTTGAGTTCGATTCCCATTTTTGGGTTCCTACATTCGATAAGTGATATAACAAATTCATATATTTGAGTGTAAGAAAATTTCTCTCATTTCCATTGAACTGGAGTCAAGCAAAATGTATTCTCTTCATTGAACCATTATATTGTATTGGAATTTTTCTGCATTTTGATTCTCTTCTTTATTCATCAATGATAAATCAGAACATCATAAGAAACAATCAACTCACTTGATGAATTCATAACCCACTACATTCAATTTCTGGATGAAAATTACTTTTATCCTTTCATTTCGAAACATCGTTCCATTCAGAAAGTTACATTTATATCTCTTGAGATTTCTATTCCACACGAATAAAATCTCTTCCCATTAAGTCATTTCTCTAGGTACTCTATTCTTTCGTTCATCAAATGGAACCTATTATTTTCAGAGCAGTATACTCCGAGCGACTGTATTATGACAAAAGTCTTGCTTGAAAATCCACTCTTTCCAGTTATTTCCATAGCTCTTCTTCCACTATAGTATTGCATATTCAGTGAAGTGAACCAATTTCTCAATGTGACAAGACGCTTCTCTGTATTTTTCATATGATGAGTTATCAGTTGTTCAGTGAAGTAGATTGGCAACAGTCATCTGAAGTTCAATATCAGTCAATGGATGAAATGATGAATTCTCTTTCAATACCACTATTATCATATTAATATATTTTGTATTTCGTTTTTTGTTCTATGCGAGCTAGCGATATCATGTTGAAGGCAAGGTTCGATTTCAATACATTAAAAAATGAAAAATCTCCCGATGATGAAGTGAGAGTGAATTTCATTTTTCTAATGTATGGACTTTCCTTATTGATTCATTTCTATTTACACCTACTCACTTAATTTTTTGAGGCCTTCTTTCAAGAAGTTGGCTGAAACTGTTTATGTTTCAATGAACCAGGAATCAACAAAAGAGTGATTCTGGAAGGAAATATTTTTGCCGAATGATTCAGAAAATAACAATCATATAGCTAAGTTACGGCTTGTTTCTTTTTTTTTTCGAATCTTTCAGTTCTGATTAACTCCGCCCATTGAATGTAAAAATCAAAACGTTCAACTTCAAATTACTGAAAAACGGTTTTTAAAGAAAAACTCATGAAATATTTCCTAGGGAGCTCGAAAAGATATCCGAAATTCCCATTGAAAAGTACCTTGCATTAAAATCCAGATGAGTTGAAACAATAAATTAAGTTGACTTCCATTTATTGTGACATGAAAGTGAAAAACACATTCTCACCACAGCTATACCATTTAAAACTGATATACCAATTTACAATTCACTTTACTGATATACCAGCAATGAATTCTGAACGTTCAATTGATTCAGAACAGTGAGTTGTAAAAGGGAAATGAACATTTTTGCATTTTATCGAACTTTTTTTCTCCAAATAACTGAAAAAATAATGATTATATGTTAATGCTGCTGTAGTACAAAAACGTTGCTTTTTCTCTTGTGTTGGCATGTGAGTTGTACCTTCTTCGAGCCCTCTTTTATTGTCTAGTTACATAAAAAACTGAGAGAGATGAGGACAAACAACCAATAAAGCTATATCCAAATTTCAGAGCCCCTGTATTGGAGTAATATAAATTACCGGAGCTCATTTAATATAGTACAAATACGGCAGTTCATATCGTATGGCATTTTCTTTCATTAGTAGCTTCATTCGAAATCTGTCTTCCACATCAATTTCTGCTTCAATCGAGATGGAAAATGAAAAAATAGTCATGTGTCATATGAATAACCCTAATCCCATACTGAGATTGCTTGTAGTTCGCTTCGAAGACCAGACCTGAAGATTAGGCTATATTTCAAAATCTGAGATTTGGTTCGTTTTATTCCCAGAAAACCACCAGATTTCATCCATATGTATGTTATATTTGAAAATTTCCCTATTTCATGTATTCACCATTCAATTTGTTCTGCTCCTCCATGATATGTATGATATGTATGGTATTGTTGATTCGTTGACGATTCGGAAAATGAATTCGTTTCAGTTTCCGAAACTTTGTACACTCATATAGATTTCAATATTGATTTTGATTTTTTCAAATTGTCTCAGGATAACAATTCAAATAATTACTAAGAAAACATTCATCTACAACGAAATAATGCTTTCCAAACGGTACTACTGGGAATGTTTTGTTACTTCTTTGTTGTGGATATTTTTTTAATCTTCCATGTTTTCGTAATGTCTTTGATCCATATTAACGAAATTTCCGTGAAAATATCCAATATTCCAGACTGACCACATGATTCAATGTTAACTCTAATATGTACAAGAACAATTAACAACCGCAGTTACAAGGAATACTGATCAACTGAATTCCTGAATATCGTTTTTCTCTGGTGGTGATTGGACGTGTTAGAGACTTTTATAGGTGTTTCGTTTATAATCATCCTATATATTCGTTGAGATGCTTGTTGCTTGGATATGAATCTGTTAGAAATAACATGTCAAGAAATTGAATCTGATTGTCAATAAAAGGGAAACTTTATTCCACAATTCTGACCACAATTCGAGTTGTTATTCTACGAGCAATACGAAATACAGTCCACTAGGAACCAAAAGTTCCACCAAGAGCAAAGAACCTAAAGTTCTCAACATTTTGGTCCAAGCCGAACCGGAATTTGCCAGGCAGATCCGACGAGTACAAGAAAAGGATCCCAAGGTATAGTACCAGAAAGTGAGTTTCCTCTTTACCTTATCCCATCCTTTATCTCCTATAATCAATTGGTTCATTCTGAGCAATGACAGATATTGTGGAATTGAAGTTTCATAGAAGGCTTATTAAGTCAAATTTGACGAGAATCAATACTTTTTGCGACAAAATTGATTTAAATTCAATAGATCAAAGGATTTGTGATGAGTTGAAGGCTAGATTAGCTAAATTAAATTCGCTATTGGAGCAATTTCAAGATATTCAATACAAAATTGAACTCAATTCTTTACCACCAGAAGTGGACGAGGAAGAAAGGGAAAATTTTGAAACCACTTATTATTCCCTACAAGCAAAAATCGAAGAATCAATCCGAAACTTTCACTCAACTGATAAGTTTGGGGGAAAGAAATCCAATAAAACAATACTTTCTGAATCATCTTGTACAGGTATCGATTCAGTCGCGTCACCTGATGAATTTTTCGAGTCAAGAATGCCAAAAAATTGTAATGAAGGTAGCGTTTCCAATAATGAGAATTCTAAAACTGGTCACTTCTCTGGAATCAATCCAAATGACCCTTTCAATGCTAATAATCGGATACCTTTCAATCAATTTAATATAGCGAAATTGCCAGAGATGAGTATTCCCGTTTTCGATGGACAAGTCAATAAATGGGTTGAATTCAGAGATGCTTTCAAATCAATGATCGGTGAAAATGTGACAATATCGGATTTGCAGAAATTATTCTATCTCAGATCATTTCTGGCAGGTGAAGCCCTAGATATTATCGAGTCTATTTCAATAACTTCTTCGAATTACTTAGTTGCATGGCGTGCTCTGGAAGAAAACTTTGAGGATAGCGGGAAAGTCATCCGTTCTCACGTTCGAACAATTCTTGATTTACCTAAGTTGAATAAGCAGAGTTCGAAAGAATTGAAAAAAATGTTCAACACTATTGTAAATAATTTGAGATCATTAAAGTCACTGGGGGAAGAAACAGACAAGTGGGACACTCTGCTAATTCCAATAATAACAGACAAATTCGATAATGTCACTTATAGAGAATGGGAAGCACATTGCAACAAAATTTCAGGTATGGCAAAAATTGAAGATATGAAATATTTTCTGAAACGGAGATGTGAATTTCTCGGAAATATTGAAGTTCACAATAAAAGTGAACGAGAATGCTTTACTTATTCGAAAGGAGTAGTGTCAAGAAATCAAGGTTTTTCCAAACAATCGTCAAGTCTCAATACTTCATCTGATTCTGATCATACATCGAATAAGATGGAATGTTTCTACTGCAAAAGCAAACATTCGATTTATGGATGTCAGAAATTCATGAATTTGACTCCGTCAAGGAGAATTAATGAGGCAAAGAAATGTCGCTTATGTTTGAATTGTCTGAAACCTTTTCATAATACCAGAGATTGTTTATCATCCAAATGTAAAAAATGTGGTAAACAACACAATTCTCTGCTTCATATCTATTCTTCACAGGGTCAAACAAATTCTTCATCGAATGAAGACCATCAATGCGAAAATAATATTTCAACTCCAGTTTCCTCTACAAACCAAAAAGATATGGTCGAAAATGAAAGTAGCTCTCATTTAGTTTCTGAAACAATATCCAATGCAGCTACTAGCTCACAAGTGTTCTTATCTACCGCAATAATTTTCATTGAAGATTCGAATGGAATATATCATCAATTCAGAGCTTTGCTAGATAGTGGTTCAATGAGTAATTTTATTACAGAGAATGTATGCAGGAAACTCAATTTGAAATTGATACCAACTGAACATACAGTTACTGGGGTAGGTCAAACCAGAACAGGTATCAAGTACCTAACAGAAATAAAATTGCGTGCCTCCACTTTCAAATATGAGAATTCAATCAAATGTTTAGTTATGCCAAGATTAACTGATAATTTGCCTACTGTTTCTTTGAACATCAATTCCATTGAAATTCCAAAAAACTTGAAATTAGCCGATCCAACATTTTTTATGTCTAATCAAATAGATATTATACTAGGTTCTGATATATTTTGGGAACTTCTCTGCATAGGCAAAGTCAGAATAGGAAACAGTAATTTATTTTTACGAAAAACCAGATTAGGTTGGGTAGTAGTAGGCAGCATAAATCATTCTTTCGATTCTGTCAAATCTGTCAATTGTTGTAGTACCAATACAAATTTGGAAAATCAATTAATCAAGTTCTGGCAACTCAAAGAGTTAGGCAAGAAAGTAATTTTAACAGAATCGGAGAAATTCTGTGAATCTCATTTTTCCGATACTCATCGCCGCGACAATGATGGTAGATTTATTGTAAGCATCCCTTTCAAATCTAACTTAAAAATGTTGGGACATTCTCGCGAATATGCATTGCATAGATTTTACTCCCAAGAACGTAGATTAATGAAAAATTCTTTACTGAGAGTCGAGTATGAGAAATTCATGAAAGAGTATATATCAATGAACCATATGATAGAAGTTGATGAAAATCTAGATGACGAGGAGTTGAATTTTTATTATCCTCATCACGCAGTAATACGAGAAGATTCTACGACGACTAGAGTTCGTATAGTATTTGATGCTAGTCTGAAAACTGATAGTGGTTTATCCATTAACGATGTTCAACATGTAGGTCCGGCTTTACAAAACGAATTGTTTGTGATTCTTTTGCGATTTCGATTATACAATCATGTCATGACAGGAGATATTTCAGAAATGTATCGTATGATTTGGAACGACCCATCTCAGAGGCGATTTCAAAGAATATTTTGGCGATCTCACGAAGATCAAAAATTAAAATGTTTTGAATTGAAAACCGTTACCTACGGAAATTCATCTTCGCCCTACTTAGCTATCAAATGCTTGCATCAATTAGCTTCGGAACATAACTTAAATTACCCTACACCTGCTAAGTCAATAAGAAATAGTTTTTATGTCGACGATTATTTAGCAGGAGCGAATACTGAACAAGAGTTGTTAAAGTTACAATGTGAAGTCACGAAAATCCTCTCTGAGGGTGGATTCCACCTGAGGAAATGGAGATGTAACAATTCATTCTTACTCGATCAATTTAAAATGAACGAGGAATTAGAATCGAATATTTTGAAAATAGGTGAAAACGAAGCGTGTAAAACGCTTGGCGTTCTTTGGAATTCTTCTTCCGATATATTTCTTTATTCTCAATCGACATTTGATACTAAAGCTATAACTAAACGGATCATATTATCAGAACTGTCACAAATTTTTGATCCCCTAGGTTTTATTGGACCAATCATAGTCAAAGCCAAGTTGATAGTTCAAACTTTATGGAAACTCAAGCTTTCCTGGGACGAAACCCTACCTGAAAGTATACAACAAAACTGGATAGAGTTTCGTTCAGGTCTTGGTGGCTTGAAATTCATTCAAATTCCTCGTCATGTTTTAATGAATGAATATGAACGTATTGAACTTCATGGTTTTGGCGATGCAAGTGAGAAAGCGTATGGTTGTTGTATATATTCAAGGTGTAGATCATTAGATGGAAAGTACAAATCCAGACTACTATGTGCTCGTTCTCGAGTAGCTCCAACAAAACCTACTACTTTGCCCAGACTTGAATTATGTGCTGCATTACTTTTGATAAGAATGGTAGAAAAGGTTCGGGAGTCACTCGAAATCAATTTCAATTCCGTTTATTTATGGTCTGATTCCACAATAACATTAGCGTGGATTAAAGCGCCCGCTAATCGCTGGAAAACATTTGTCGCTAATCGCGTGAGTGAAATACAAGAATTATCTAATATTTCCGATTGGCACCATGTAGCATCAGGGGAAAATCCGGCAGATTTACTTTCCAGAGAAACATCTGTTGAAAATCTGAAGGAATCTTCTCTCTGGTGGACAGGTCCAGCATGGTTGAATGATGAATTCACCATTCTACGAGATTCTGTTTCATTGGAACATGTTCCCGAGGAACGACATTCAGTCAATTTATCAATTTCAGTTGATGTTGAATTCATAAACAGATTTTCGACTCTGAGAAAACTTCAGAGAGTGATTGCTTTTTGTCTGAGATTCATTTCTAACTGTAAAATCAAGGATAATACAAAAACATCTCTCATTCTATCACCTGAAGAGTTGCAAGGTTCATTGCATGTTGTTTTGAAAGTTGTTCAAAAAGAAGTTTTCAAACAAGAATATCAAAATTTGGTAAATAATGTTCCACTGAACAGAGAAAGCCAACTGATTTCTTTGAATCCCTTCATGGACAATGAACAATTGATTCGAATTGGCGGTAGGTTGAAACATTGCAATCTTGGTTATGGAAAAAAGCATCCGATAATCTTGCCTGCAAAACACAGACTAACAAGTCTCCTATTTCAACATGAGCATATTAGGTTACTACATTGTGGACCTACTATGCTCCTCTCTAGTATACGAGACAGATATTGGCCTATATCTGGTCGCAATATAGCAAAGAAAACTGTTAGAGAATGTGTGACATGTTTTAAAGTTCAACCGCTTGCTTCACAATATATTATGGGGAATTTACCCGAATTTAGAGTAAATCAGTATTTTCCATTTTTCAATACAGGCGTTGATTATGCAGGGCCATTTTTACTGAAAGATAGAAATACAAGGGGTGCTAAGCTGATGAAAGGATATGTATGCTTATTCATCTGCTTGAGTACCAAGGCTATACATCTTGAAGCGGTCTCTGAATTGAACACCAAACGATTTCTTGCTTCTTTGAAACGATTCATTAGTAGGCGTGGAAAACCACTTAATATTTATTCAGATAATGGATCAAACTTTGTAGGAGCATGTGCTGAATTGAAAAAATTGCAACAATATCTATTAACCGATTCAGAAATTATTAATAATCATTTGGCATCTGACAATATAACATGGCATTTTATACCTGCTCGCTCGCCCAATTTTGGTGGTATTTGGGAAGCTGGAATCAAACAGGCAAAGTTTCATTTAAAACGGGTTGTTGGTAACGCACATTTAAATTTTGAAGATTTTTCCACAATACTGACTCAGATTGAATCAATTCAAAATTCCCGTCCCCTTTGTCCATTAACTTCCAACCCAGACGACACCAATCCCCTTACTCCTGCTCACTTTCTGGTTGGAAGACGCCTTTCTGGTATTCCCGAACCTTCGTATGCTGATGTACCTGAGAATCGACTAAGAAGATTTGAGAGGATCCAAAAAATAATTCAACATTTCTGGTCGCGTTGGCAGAAAGAATATATCAGCGAATTACAAGTTCGAGTCAAGTGGAAGAACAACGCCCACCAGTTATTGCAGCTAGGCGCGCTTGTGCTGGTGAAAGAAGACAATATTCCCCCTTTACAATGGCCTTTGGGAAGAATCGTCCAACTCCATCCCGGATACGATGGCGTAACCAGAGTGGTCAGCGTAAAGGTTCGCAACAACGTAGTGAAGAGAGCTATTTCTAAAATTTGTGTTCTTTCAGTTGATTGACAATATCTCTTTGTTATTATTCATATTCAGTTGTTTTCTTATTGAATTGAGTTTTGAAATTTGTGACATATTTCAAGGCGGCCGGCATGTTAGAGACTTTTATAGGTGTTTCGTTTATAATCATCCTATATATTCGTTGAGATGCTTGTTGCTTGGATATGAATCTGTTAGAAATAACATGTCAAGAAATTGAATCTGATTGTCAATAAAAGGGAAACTTTATTCCACAATTCTGACCACAATTCGAGTTGTTATTCTACGAGCAATACGAAATACAGTCCACTAGGAACCAAAAGTTCCACCAAGAGCAAAGAACCTAAAGTTCTCAACAAGAGGTTCGGTTGATCAACCTACTGAACAAACAGCTGGGTGACCATTATGAACACAGATCCATGAAGTTAAATAAAGCAACATAATCAATTTGGCTCTCACAAATGGGATGAATAATTTCGATTCCGAAATGGCAACCACAGATAAATGTTTCTGCTCATACAGACACCAATTTGAGTTCGATTCCCATTTTTGGGTTCCTACATTCGATAAGTGATATAACAAATTCATATATTTGAGTGTAAGAAAATTTCTCTCATTTCCATTGAACTGGAGTCAAGCAAAATGTATTCTCTTCATTGAACCATTATATTGTATTGGAATTTTTCTGCATTTTGATTCTCTTCTTTATTCATCAATGATAAATCAGAACATCATAAGAAACAATCAACTCACTTGATGAATTCATAACCCACTACATTCAATTTCTGGATGAAAATTACTTTTATCCTTTCATTTCGAAACATCGTTCCATTCAGAAAGTTACATTTATATCTCTTGAGATTTCTATTCCACACGAATAAAATCTCTTCCCATTAAGTCATTTCTCTAGGTACTCTATTCTTTCGTTCATCAAATGGAACCTATTATTTTCAGAGCAGTATACTCCGAGCGACTGTATTATGACAAAAGTCTTGCTTGAAAATCCACTCTTTCCAGTTATTTCCATAGCTCTTCTTCCACTATAGTATTGCATATTCAGTGAAGTGAACCAATTTCTCAATGTGACAAGACGCTTCTCTGTATTTTTCATATGATGAGTTATCAGTTGTTCAGTGAAGTAGATTGGCAACAGTCATCTGAAGTTCAATATCAGTCAATGGATGAAATGATGAATTCTCTTTCAATACCACTATTATCATATTAATATATTTTGTATTTCGTTTTTTGTTCTATGCGAGCTAGCGATATCATGTTGAAGGCAAGGTTCGATTTCAATACATTAAAAAATGAAAAATCTCCCGATGATGAAGTGAGAGTGAATTTCATTTTTCTAATGTATGGACTTTCCTTATTGATTCATTTCTATTTACACCTACTCACTTAATTTTTTGAGGCCTTCTTTCAAGAAGTTGGCTGAAACTGTTTATGTTTCAATGAACCAGGAATCAACAAAAGAGTGATTCTGGAAGGAAATATTTTTGCCGAATGATTCAGAAAATAACAATCATATAGCTAAGTTACGGCTTGTTTCTTTTTTTTTTCGAATCTTTCAGTTCTGATTAACTCCGCCCATTGAATGTAAAAATCAAAACGTTCAACTTCAAATTACTGAAAAACGGTTTTTAAAGAAAAACTCATGAAATATTTCCTAGGGAGCTCGAAAAGATATCCGAAATTCCCATTGAAAAGTACCTTGCATTAAAATCCAGATGAGTTGAAACAATAAATTAAGTTGACTTCCATTTATTGTGACATGAAAGTGAAAAACACATTCTCACCACAGCTATACCATTTAAAACTGATATACCAATTTACAATTCACTTTACTGATATACCAGCAATGAATTCTGAACGTTCAATTGATTCAGAACAGTGAGTTGTAAAAGGGAAATGAACATTTTTGCATTTTATCGAACTTTTTTTCTCCAAATAACTGAAAAAATAATGATTATATGTTAATGCTGCTGTAGTACAAAAACGTTGCTTTTTCTCTTGTGTTGGCATGTGAGTTGTACCTTCTTCGAGCCCTCTTTTATTGTCTAGTTACATAAAAAACTGAGAGAGATGAGGACAAACAACCAATAAAGCTATATCCAAATTTCAGAGCCCCTGTATTGGAGTAATATAAATTACCGGAGCTCATTTAATATAGTACAAATACGGCAGTTCATATCGTATGGCATTTTCTTTCATTAGTAGCTTCATTCGAAATCTGTCTTCCACATCAATTTCTGCTTCAATCGAGATGGAAAATGAAAAAATAGTCATGTGTCATATGAATAACCCTAATCCCATACTGAGATTGCTTGTAGTTCGCTTCGAAGACCAGACCTGAAGACTAGGCTATATTTCAAAATCTGAGATTTGGTTCGTTTTATTCCCAGAAAACCACCAGATTTCATCCATATGTATGTTATATTTGAAAATTTCCCTATTTCATGTATTCACCATTCAATTTGTTCTGCTCCTCCATGATATGTATGATATGTATGGTATTGTTGATTCGTTGACGATTCGGAAAATGAATTCGTTTCAGTTTCCGAAACTTTGTACACTCATATAGATTTCAATATTGATTTTGATTTTTTCAAATTGTCTCAGGATAACAATTCAAATAATTACTAAGAAAACATTCATCTACAACGAAATAATGCTTTCCAAACGGTACTACTGGGAATGTTTTGTTACTTCTTTGTTGTGGATATTTTTTTAATCTTCCATGTTTTCGTAATGTCTTTGATCCATATTAACGAAATTTCCGTGAAAATATCCAATATTCCAGACTGACCACATGATTCAATGTTAACTCTAATATGTACAAGAACAATTAACAACCGCAGTTACAAGGAATACTGATCAACTGAATTCCTGAATATCGTTTTTCTCTGGTGGTGATTGGACGTGTTAGAGACTTTTATAGGTGTTTCGTTTATAATCATCCTATATATTCGTTGAGATGCTTGTTGCTTGGATATGAATCTGTTAGAAATAACATGTCAAGAAATTGAATCTGATTGTCAATAAAAGGGAAACTTTATTCCACAATTCTGACCACAATTCGAGTTGTTATTCTACGAGCAATACGAAATACAGTCCACTAGGAACCAAAAGTTCCACCAAGAGCAAAGAACCTAAAGTTCTCAACATTTTGGTCCAAGCCGAACCGGAATTTGCCAGGCAGATCCGACGAGTACAAGAAAAGGATCCCAAGGTATAGTACCAGAAAGTGAGTTTCCTCTTTACCTTATCCCATCCTTTATCTCCTATAATCAATTGGTTCATTCTGAGCAATGACAGATATTGTGGAATTGAAGTTTCATAGAAGGCTTATTAAGTCAAATTTGACGAGAATCAATACTTTTTGCGACAAAATTGATTTAAATTCAATAGATCAAAGGATTTGTGATGAGTTGAAGGCTAGATTAGCTAAATTAAATTCGCTATTGGAGCAATTTCAAGATATTCAATACAAAATTGAACTCAATTCTTTACCACCAGAAGTGGACGAGGAAGAAAGGGAAAATTTTGAAACCACTTATTATTCCCTACAAGCAAAAATCGAAGAATCAATCCGAAACTTTCACTCAACTGATAAGTTTGGGGGAAAGAAATCCAATAAAACAATACTTTCTGAATCATCTTGTACAGGTATCGATTCAGTCGCGTCACCTGATGAATTTTTCGAGTCAAGAATGCCAAAAAATTGTAATGAAGGTAGCGTTTCCAATAATGAGAATTCTAAAACTGGTCACTTCTCTGGAATCAATCCAAATGACCCTTTCAATGCTAATAATCGGATACCTTTCAATCAATTTAATATAGCGAAATTGCCAGAGATGAGTATTCCCGTTTTCGATGGACAAGTCAATAAATGGGTTGAATTCAGAGATGCTTTCAAATCAATGATCGGTGAAAATGTGACAATATCGGATTTGCAGAAATTATTCTATCCCAGATCATTTCTGGCAGGTGAAGCCCTAGATATTATCGAGTCTATTTCAATAACTTCTTCGAATTACTTAGTTGCATGGCGTGCTCTGGAAGAAAACTTTGAGGATAGCGGGAAAGTCATCCGTTCTCACGTTCGAACAATTCTTGATTTACCTAAGTTGAATAAGCAGAGTTCGAAAGAATTGAAAAAAATGTTCAACACTATTGTAAATAATTTGAGATCATTAAAGTCACTGGGGGAAGAAACAGACAAGTGGGACACTCTGCTAATTCCAATAATAACAGACAAATTCGATAATGTCACTTATAGAGAATGGGAAGCACATTGCAACAAAATTTCAGGTATGGCAAAAATTGAAGATATGAAATATTTTCTGAAACGGAGATGTGAATTTCTCGGAAATATTGAAGTTCACAATAAAAGTGAACGAGAATGCTTTACTTATTCGAAAGGAGTAGTGTCAAGAAATCAAGGTTTTTCCAAACAATCGTCAAGTCTCAATACTTCATCTGATTCTGATCATACATCGAATAAGATGGAATGTTTCTACTGCAAAAGCAAACATTCGATTTATGGATGTCAGAAATTCATGAATTTGACTCCGTCAAGGAGAATTAATGAGGCAAAGAAATGTCGCTTATGTTTGAATTGTCTGAAACCTTTTCATAATACCAGAGATTGTTTATCATCCAAATGTAAAAAATGTGGTAAACAACACAATTCTCTGCTTCATATCTATTCTTCACAGGGTCAAACAAATTCTTCATCGAATGAAGACCATCAATGCGAAAATAATATTTCAACTCCAGTTTCCTCTACAAACCAAAAAGATATGGTCGAAAATGAAAGTAGCTCTCATTTAGTTTCTGAAACAATATCCAATGCAGCTACTAGCTCACAAGTGTTCTTATCTACCGCAATAATTTTCATTGAAGATTCGAATGGAATATATCATCAATTCAGAGCTTTGCTAGATAGTGGTTCAATGAGTAATTTTATTACAGAGAATGTATGCAGGAAACTCAATTTGAAATTGATACCAACTGAACATACAGTTACTGGGGTAGGTCAAACCAGAACAGGTATCAAGTACCTAACAGAAATAAAATTGCGTGCCTCCACTTTCAAATATGAGAATTCAATCAAATGTTTAGTTATGCCAAGATTAACTGATAATTTGCCTACTGTTTCTTTGAACATCAATTCCATTGAAATTCCAAAAAACTTGAAATTAGCCGATCCAACATTTTTTATGTCTAATCAAATAGATATTATACTAGGTTCTGATATATTTTGGGAACTTCTCTGCATAGGCAAAGTCAGAATAGGAAACAGTAATTTATTTTTACGAAAAACCAGATTAGGTTGGGTAGTAGTAGGCAGCATAAATCATTCTTTCGATTCTGTCAAATCTGTCAATTGTTGTAGTACCAATACAAATTTGGAAAATCAATTAATCAAGTTCTGGCAACTCAAAGAGTTAGGCAAGAAAGTAATTTTAACAGAATCGGAGAAATTCTGTGAATCTCATTTTTCCGATACTCATCGCCGCGACAATGATGGTAGATTTATTGTAAGCATCCCTTTCAAATCTAACTTAAAAATGTTGGGACATTCTCGCGAATATGCATTGCATAGATTTTACTCCCAAGAACGTAGATTAATGAAAAATTCTTTACTGAGAGTCGAGTATGAGAAATTCATGAAAGAGTATATATCAATGAACCATATGATAGAAGTTGATGAAAATCTAGATGACGAGGAGTTGAATTTTTATTATCCTCATCACGCAGTAATACGAGAAGATTCTACGACGACTAGAGTTCGTATAGTATTTGATGCTAGTCTGAAAACTGATAGTGGTTTATCCATTAACGATGTTCAACATGTAGGTCCGGCTTTACAAAACGAATTGTTTGTGATTCTTTTGCGATTTCGATTATACAATCATGTCATGACAGGAGATATTTCAGAAATGTATCGTATGATTTGGAACGACCCATCTCAGAGGCGATTTCAAAGAATATTTTGGCGATCTCACGAAGATCAAAAATTAAAATGTTTTGAATTGAAAACCGTTACCTACGGAAATTCATCTTCGCCCTACTTAGCTATCAAATGCTTGCATCAATTAGCTTCGGAACATAACTTAAATTACCCTACACCTGCTAAGTCAATAAGAAATAGTTTTTATGTCGACGATTATTTAGCAGGAGCGAATACTGAACAAGAGTTGTTAAAGTTACAATGTGAAGTCACGAAAATCCTCTCTGAGGGTGGATTCCACCTGAGGAAATGGAGATGTAACAATTCATTCTTACTCGATCAATTTAAAATGAACGAGGAATTAGAATCGAATATTTTGAAAATAGGTGAAAACGAAGCGTGTAAAACGCTTGGCGTTCTTTGGAATTCTTCTTCCGATATATTTCTTTATTCTCAATCGACATTTGATACTAAAGCTATAACTAAACGGATCATATTATCAGAACTGTCACAAATTTTTGATCCCCTAGGTTTTATTGGACCAATCATAGTCAAAGCCAAGTTGATAGTTCAAACTTTATGGAAACTCAAGCTTTCCTGGGACGAAACCCTACCTGAAAGTATACAACAAAACTGGATAGAGTTTCGTTCAGGTCTTGGTGGCTTGAAATTCATTCAAATTCCTCGTCATGTTTTAATGAATGAATATGAACGTATTGAACTTCATGGTTTTGGCGATGCAAGTGAGAAAGCGTATGGTTGTTGTATATATTCAAGGTGTAGATCATTAGATGGAAAGTACAAATCCAGACTACTATGTGCTCGTTCTCGAGTAGCTCCAACAAAACCTACTACTTTGCCCAGACTTGAATTATGTGCTGCATTACTTTTGATAAGAATGGTAGAAAAGGTTCGGGAGTCACTCGAAATCAATTTCAATTCCGTTTATTTATGGTCTGATTCCACAATAACATTAGCGTGGATTAAAGCGCCCGCTAATCGCTGGAAAACATTTGTCGCTAATCGCGTGAGTGAAATACAAGAATTATCTAATATTTCCGATTGGCACCATGTAGCATCAGGGGAAAATCCGGCAGATTTACTTTCCAGAGAAACATCTGTTGAAAATCTGAAGGAATCTTCTCTCTGGTGGACAGGTCCAGCATGGTTGAATGATGAATTCACCATTCTACGAGATTCTGTTTCATTGGAACATGTTCCCGAGGAACGACATTCAGTCAATTTATCAATTTCAGTTGATGTTGAATTCATAAACAGATTTTCGACTCTGAGAAAACTTCAGAGAGTGATTGCTTTTTGTCTGAGATTCATTTCTAACTGTAAAATCAAGGATAATACAAAAACATCTCTCATTCTATCACCTGAAGAGTTGCAAGGTTCATTGCATGTTGTTTTGAAAGTTGTTCAAAAAGAAGTTTTCAAACAAGAATATCAAAATTTGGTAAATAATGTTCCACTGAACAGAGAAAGCCAACTGATTTCTTTGAATCCCTTCATGGACAATGAACAATTGATTCGAATTGGCGGTAGGTTGAAACATTGCAATCTTGGTTATGGAAAAAAGCATCCGATAATCTTGCCTGCAAAACACAGACTAACAAGTCTCCTATTTCAACATGAGCATATTAGGTTACTACATTGTGGACCTACTATGCTCCTCTCTAGTATACGAGACAGATATTGGCCTATATCTGGTCGCAATATAGCAAAGAAAACTGTTAGAGAATGTGTGACATGTTTTAAAGTTCAACCGCTTGCTTCACAATATATTATGGGGAATTTACCCGAATTTAGAGTAAATCAGTATTTTCCATTTTTCAATACAGGCGTTGATTATGCAGGGCCATTTTTACTGAAAGATAGAAATACAAGGGGTGCTAAGCTGATGAAAGGATATGTATGCTTATTCATCTGCTTGAGTACCAAGGCTATACATCTTGAAGCGGTCTCTGAATTGAACACCAAACGATTTCTTGCTTCTTTGAAACGATTCATTAGTAGGCGTGGAAAACCACTTAATATTTATTCAGATAATGGATCAAACTTTGTAGGAGCATGTGCTGAATTGAAAAAATTGCAACAATATCTATTAACCGATTCAGAAATTATTAATAATCATTTGGCATCTGACAATATAACATGGCATTTTATACCTGCTCGCTCGCCCAATTTTGGTGGTATTTGGGAAGCTGGAATCAAACAGGCAAAGTTTCATTTAAAACGGGTTGTTGGTAACGCACATTTAAATTTTGAAGATTTTTCCACAATACTGACTCAGATTGAATCAATTCAAAATTCCCGTCCCCTTTGTCCATTAACTTCCAACCCAGACGACACCAATCCCCTTACTCCTGCTCACTTTCTGGTTGGAAGACGCCTTTCTGGTATTCCCGAACCTTCGTATGCTGATGTACCTGAGAATCGACTAAGAAGATTTGAGAGGATCCAAAAAATAATTCAACATTTCTGGTCGCGTTGGCAGAAAGAATATATCAGCGAATTACAAGTTCGAGTCAAGTGGAAGAACAACGCCCACCAGTTATTGCAGCTAGGCGCGCTTGTGCTGGTGAAAGAAGACAATATTCCCCCTTTACAATGGCCTTTGGGAAGAATCGTCCAACTCCATCCCGGATACGATGGCGTAACCAGAGTGGTCAGCGTAAAGGTTCGCAACAACGTAGTGAAGAGAGCTATTTCTAAAATTTGTGTTCTTTCAGTTGATTGACAATATCTCTTTGTTATTATTCATATTCAGTTGTTTTCTTATTGAATTGAGTTTTGAAATTTGTGACATATTTCAAGGCGGCCGGCATGTTAGAGACTTTTATAGGTGTTTCGTTTATAATCATCCTATATATTCGTTGAGATGCTTGTTGCTTGGATATGAATCTGTTAGAAATAACATGTCAAGAAATTGAATCTGATTGTCAATAAAAGGGAAACTTTATTCCACAATTCTGACCACAATTCGAGTTGTTATTCTACGAGCAATACGAAATACAGTCCACTAGGAACCAAAAGTTCCACCAAGAGCAAAGAACCTAAAGTTCTCAACAAGAGGTTCGGTTGATCAACCTACTGAACAAACAGCTGGGTGACCATTATGAACACAGATCCATGAAGTTAAATAAAGCAACATAATCAATTTGGCTCTCACAAATGGGATGAATAATTTCGATTCCGAAATGGCAACCACAGATAAATGTTTCTGCTCATACAGACACCAATTTGAGTTCGATTCCCATTTTTGGGTTCCTACATTCGATAAGTGATATAACAAATTCATATATTTGAGTGTAAGAAAATTTCTCTCATTTCCATTGAACTGGAGTCAAGCAAAATGTATTCTCTTCATTGAACCATTATATTGTATTGGAATTTTTCTGCATTTTGATTCTCTTCTTTATTCATCAATGATAAATCAGAACATCATAAGAAACAATCAACTCACTTGATGAATTCATAACCCACTACATTCAATTTCTGGATGAAAATTACTTTTATCCTTTCATTTCGAAACATCGTTCCATTCAGAAAGTTACATTTATATCTCTTGAGATTTCTATTCCACACGAATAAAATCTCTTCCCATTAAGTCATTTCTCTAGGTACTCTATTCTTTCGTTCATCAAATGGAACCTATTATTTTCAGAGCAGTATACTCCGAGCGACTGTATTATGACAAAAGTCTTGCTTGAAAATCCACTCTTTCCAGTTATTTCCATAGCTCTTCTTCCACTATAGTATTGCATATTCAGTGAAGTGAACCAATTTCTCAATGTGACAAGACGCTTCTCTGTATTTTTCATATGATGAGTTATCAGTTGTTCAGTGAAGTAGATTGGCAACAGTCATCTGAAGTTCAATATCAGTCAATGGATGAAATGATGAATTCTCTTTCAATACCACTATTATCATATTAATATATTTTGTATTTCGTTTTTTGTTCTATGCGAGCTAGCGATATCATGTTGAAGGCAAGGTTCGATTTCAATACATTAAAAAATGAAAAATCTCCCGATGATGAAGTGAGAGTGAATTTCATTTTTCTAATGTATGGACTTTCCTTATTGATTCATTTCTATTTACACCTACTCACTTAATTTTTTGAGGCCTTCTTTCAAGAAGTTGGCTGAAACTGTTTATGTTTCAATGAACCAGGAATCAACAAAAGAGTGATTCTGGAAGGAAATATTTTTGCCGAATGATTCAGAAAATAACAATCATATAGCTAAGTTACGGCTTGTTTCTTTTTTTTTTCGAATCTTTCAGTTCTGATTAACTCCGCCCATTGAATGTAAAAATCAAAACGTTCAACTTCAAATTACTGAAAAACGGTTTTTAAAGAAAAACTCATGAAATATTTCCTAGGGAGCTCGAAAAGATATCCGAAATTCCCATTGAAAAGTACCTTGCATTAAAATCCAGATGAGTTGAAACAATAAATTAAGTTGACTTCCATTTATTGTGACATGAAAGTGAAAAACACATTCTCACCACAGCTATACCATTTAAAACTGATATACCAATTTACAATTCACTTTACTGATATACCAGCAATGAATTCTGAACGTTCAATTGATTCAGAACAGTGAGTTGTAAAAGGGAAATGAACATTTTTGCATTTTATCGAACTTTTTTTCTCCAAATAACTGAAAAAATAATGATTATATGTTAATGCTGCTGTAGTACAAAAACGTTGCTTTTTCTCTTGTGTTGGCATGTGAGTTGTACCTTCTTCGAGCCCTCTTTTATTGTCTAGTTACATAAAAAACTGAGAGAGATGAGGACAAACAACCAATAAAGCTATATCCAAATTTCAGAGCCCCTGTATTGGAGTAATATAAATTACCGGAGCTCATTTAATATAGTACAAATACGGCAGTTCATATCGTATGGCATTTTCTTTCATTAGTAGCTTCATTCGAAATCTGTCTTCCACATCAATTTCTGCTTCAATCGAGATGGAAAATGAAAAAATAGTCATGTGTCATATGAATAACCCTAATCCCATACTGAGATTGCTTGTAGTTCGCTTCGAAGACCAGACCTGAAGACTAGGCTATATTTCAAAATCTGAGATTTGGTTCGTTTTATTCCCAGAAAACCACCAGATTTCATCCATATGTATGTTATATTTGAAAATTTCCCTATTTCATGTATTCACCATTCAATTTGTTCTGCTCCTCCATGATATGTATGATATGTATGGTATTGTTGATTCGTTGACGATTCGGAAAATGAATTCGTTTCAGTTTCCGAAACTTTGTACACTCATATAGATTTCAATATTGATTTTGATTTTTTCAAATTGTCTCAGGATAACAATTCAAATAATTACTAAGAAAACATTCATCTACAACGAAATAATGCTTTCCAAACGGTACTACTGGGAATGTTTTGTTACTTCTTTGTTGTGGATATTTTTTTAATCTTCCATGTTTTCGTAATGTCTTTGATCCATATTAACGAAATTTCCGTGAAAATATCCAATATTCCAGACTGACCACATGATTCAATGTTAACTCTAATATGTACAAGAACAATTAACAACCGCAGTTACAAGGAATACTGATCAACTGAATTCCTGAATATCGTTTTTCTCTGGTGGTGATTGGACGTGTTAGAGACTTTTATAGGTGTTTCGTTTATAATCATCCTATATATTCGTTGAGATGCTTGTTGCTTGGATATGAATCTGTTAGAAATAACATGTCAAGAAATTGAATCTGATTGTCAATAAAAGGGAAACTTTATTCCACAATTCTGACCACAATTCGAGTTGTTATTCTACGAGCAATACGAAATACAGTCCACTAGGAACCAAAAGTTCCACCAAGAGCAAAGAACCTAAAGTTCTCAACATTTTGGTCCAAGCCGAACCGGAATTTGCCAGGCAGATCCGACGAGTACAAGAAAAGGATCCCAAGGTATAGTACCAGAAAGTGAGTTTCCTCTTTACCTTATCCCATCCTTTATCTCCTATAATCAATTGGTTCATTCTGAGCAATGACAGATATTGTGGAATTGAAGTTTCATAGAAGGCTTATTAAGTCAAATTTGACGAGAATCAATACTTTTTGCGACAAAATTGATTTAAATTCAATAGATCAAAGGATTTGTGATGAGTTGAAGGCTAGATTAGCTAGGTAGTATTGCATATTCAGTGAAGTGAACCAATTTCTCAATGTGACAAGACGCTTCTCTGTATTTTTCATATGATGAGTTATCAGTTGTTCAGTGAAGTAGATTGGCAACAGTCATCTGAAGTTCAATATCAGTCAATGGATGAAATGATGAATTCTCTTTCAATACCACTATTATCATATTAATATATTTTGTATTTCGTTTTTTGTTCTATGCGAGCTAGCGATATCATGTTGAAGGCAAGGTTCGATTTCAATACATTAAAAAATGAAAAATCTCCCGATGATGAAGTGAGAGTGAATTTCATTTTTCTAATGTATGGACTTTCCTTATTGATTCATTTCTATTTACACCTACTCACTTAATTTTTTGAGGCCTTCTTTCAAGAAGTTGGCTGAAACTGTTTATGTTTCAATGAACCAGGAATCAACAAAAGAGTGATTCTGGAAGGAAATATTTTTGCCGAATGATTCAGAAAATAACAATCATATAGCTAAGTTACGGCTTGTTTCTTTTTTTTTCGAATCTTTCAGTTCTGATTAACTCCGCCCATTGAATGTAAAAATCAAAACGTTCAACTTCAAATTACTGAAAAACGGTTTTTAAAGAAAAACTCATGAAATATTTCCTAGGGAGCTCGAAAAGATATCCGAAATTCCCATTGAAAAGTACCTTGCATTAAAATCCAGATGAGTTGAAACAATAAATTAAGTTGACTTCCATTTATTGTGACATGAAAGTGAAAAACACATTCTCACCACAGCTATACCATTTAAAACTGATATACCAATTTACAATTCACTTTACTGATATACCAGCAATGAATTCTGAACGTTCAATTGATTCAGAACAGTGAGTTGTAAAAGGGAAATGAACATTTTTGCATTTTATCGAACTTTTTTTCTCCAAATAACTGAAAAAATAAAGATTATATGTTAATGCTGCTGTAGTACAAAAACGTTGCTTTTTCTCTTGTGTTGGCATGTGAGTTGTACCTTCTTCGAGCCCTCTTTTATTGTCTAGTTACATAAAAAACTGAGAGAGATGAGGACAAACAACCAATAAAGCTATATCCAAATTTCAGAGCCCCTGTATTGGAGTAATATAAATTACCGGAGCTCATTTAATATAGTACAAATACGGCAGTTCATATCGTATGGCATTTTCTTTCATTAGTAGCTTCATTCGAAATCTGTCTTCCACATCAATTTCTGCTTCAATCGAGATGGAAAATGAAAAAATAGTCATGTGTTTTGAATTTCTTGACAAATTCAATTTCGAATGAAATCCAAAACTGGGTTTGCTTCTCAACATATTGAAAATAATTATTCGAAAAAGTTTTGTTAAAGATGAATTTTGATACATATGCGAAATTTCAGTTTTTACAATGTCTCAACCAAACATATTTCAGTGACGAAACAATTGATGTATGTTTTGCTGTAAAACGCAAATAGTTTTGACATAATGAATACATATTATTGGACAGGTAGTGTGTCAAGAAGTGATGAACAATAATATTAAAAAAAAAGTTTCATTGGAAAGAGTCAAATTATATTATAAAAAATCGTGATAGGTATAAAAATTGAACACATTTGAAATAGAAAACTCAAAATTGTTCTGTTGTTGAGATTTTGCATGTGAACTGGAAATTGCAATCAGCATTTTTTTTTCCATAACTCCATTTGATATTTTGGAATTTTCCTGGTAGAATAAACAAATTCCACTGTCTATGTGAATCACTTGGCAACATTTTTTTTTTCATCTCGTTTCAATAAGAAGTTGTCACCAAAGTCAAATTTCGGATAAGACGATTAATAGAAAAAGTCCATGTGACACGTATTTTACAGGTCACAGTGTACAAAGTACAATGTATATTTGTTCAGCATAGATATCATGCGAAGAAAAAGTTCTAGATGAAAGTTGACTAGAATTATTTGAACTTAGTTCAGTCATGATATGGGGTGTGTTTTTGAGGGTTCAGACCTAATGCGAATCATAAATAATATTTCAGAATGCACACCCAACCAGCAATTCCAAATTTCATGATAGTTGCTAAAACGTTACGAAGATTCAAATTATGAAACTTCATCATCTTCAGAAACGCTTTCAGAGTGTTAATGAAACAGCTAGAAGTAGAAAAGTGGCACCGTTTTATGAAACGTTTTAGTGTTTATCAATATTCTGTAAAGTCTCTCACAAACACTACAAAACAGTTTTTCAAATATTTCGGCAGTTGCTATAAAATTTTTCTAACATTCTCTAAAAGTAGTTATATATATATATATATATATATATATATATATATATATATATATATATATATATATATATATAATATATATATATATATATATATATATATATATATATATATATATATATATATATATATGTATCGTAATCTTTGTTATTCGTCAAGCTTTCGGCAATCTTTATTGCCTTCCTCAGGACGTCTATAATACATAACAATAAATCATATGATAATATGATGAAATGGTTACTTACTAACGTGGAATTGAATAATGGAATAGAGGCCAAAATTGTACATGAAAATATGAAGGTGTCGTTTGATTGTATTTAGACATGATATAATTTCACTTCTAGATAACGGTGGGAAAGTCGAAATAAAGGGCGATTTTTCCGTTTCCTTCTCATATTTTATCAAATAGGTGTAAATTTTGCTAGGACCATTCAAATCTGTTTTTTCGTTCATGGAATGGTCATTTTTATTTATATGTATCATTTCTAAAAATACACGCTTAGAAAGATTTCTTTCACTATCCAAAATTTCAGCTTGTCCGTACGGTGAACTCTGTTATTAATACGTTCTGATGAAGCACAAGAATTAACATTTCTTCTACAGTCACTTTTATGAGAAGTGATATGTATGATTCAAGACAATCCATACAAGGAATCTTATAAATGACATTTGATCTATTTTCAATCGATATTGCAGTCTTTATTCTACTATGTAATTCGAAAATCGTTACGATATTTTTCTTTGCTATTTTGATATTGTCTTTTTGAAAAATATTCATCAATTTTGGGATTAATTCTTGTATGTAAGGTAAATATTTTTAAATTGTTATGCTATTTCCACCTTGTTCATTATTTTCAATGGGTATTATTGGAATTGATATTGAAAAATTTCAGAAAATAGTTTTTGGCTAACTAGATGCCTTGGATAAGAATTTTGATTCAGGATGTCTCGTTATTTGGATAAGCTACGGTTCCTCAAACGTTGATGAGTGATTTTCTCAACTCTACTTTTGAGAGATTTAATCAGATCAATTTTGATTTTGTATGGTTGGTAGGAATGATACTTTATGAATATGTCGCTGGATATCGATTATCTGTACTATTCAGTAATTATGACGTTCGATTCGGATCTTATTAGTCTCATGTCATTGTAAATAATGAACAAGGTGGAAATAGCATAACAATTTACAAATCTTCACCTTACATACAAGAATTAACCCTAAAATTGATAAATATTTTTCAAAAAGACAATATCAAAATAGCAAAGAAAAATATCGTAACAATTTCCAAATTACATAGTAGAGTGAAGACTCAAATTCCGATTGAAAATAGATCAACTGTCATTTATAAAATTCCTTGTATGGATTGTCCTGACAAACATTGAACAAACATCTAGAACACTCAACAGTCGTATCACTTCTCATAAAAGTGACTGTAGAAGAAATGTTAATTCTTGTGCTTTATCAGAACATGTTAATAACAGAGTTCACCGTATGAGTTACGGACAAGCTGAAATTTTGGATAGTGAAATAAATCTTTCTGAGAGTGTATATTTAGAAATGATACATAATAAATGATAATGACCATTCCATGAACAAAAAACAGATTCAAATGCTCTTAGCAAAATTTACATCCATTTGATAAAATATGAGAAGGAAAAGAAAAAATCACCCTCTATTTCGAATTTCCCACCGTAATCTAAGTGAAATTATATCATATCTCTGAATTCAATCAAACGTTACCTTCATATTTTTATGTACAATTTTTGCCTCCATTTCATTATTCAATCTCACGTTAGTAAGTAACCATTTCACTATATTATCATATGATATATTGTAATGTATTATAGACGTCCTAAGGAAGGCAATAAAGATTGCCGAAAGCTTGACGGAGTTTTTTTTTTGTGATATAGCCCAACACAACTGACTTCAACCCCAAAAGATTACTACTTATTCATAAATCAGTCACGAGTTACTCTCCTATATATATATATATATATATATATATATATATATATATATATATAAATAAATAAATATAATATATATAAAGACTCGAAAGCTTGAACAGAATAAAGAGTTCACTTTTTCCAATTCCTTGTTGACTGCACACCCGAATATTTAAAGGATTCTTCTTTAACTTAGACAGTCGTCTAAAGTTCTCACATTATATATATATATATATATATATATATATTATATATATATATATATATATATATATATATATATATATATATATATATATATATTACAGTGGAGGTTTTCACGGATGCTTGAGTATGGGAGTTTATCCGTTAGTTTGTCGTTATTGAGTTTTGACGTTTCGCCAACATCTCAGTTGGTATTTTCGAGAATGTTACTGCTGGAACAGTTGCTCGCACCAAGTAGGAGCAACCATGCCAACCTAATGTGACTATCCTATCCTAAACCATCCTTACTCAACCTAACCAAACCTAACTCAGCTAAAACCAACTTTAGTAACCTAAGCCAGCCTAAACGAATTCCAATTATAAAAGTTCAAATGACGTTTGAAAAAATTTGCGACTCGATCTAACTCAACCTAACTAACCAAACCTCAACCGTTCTACCCTAACCTTCCGAAAACTAACCTTCCCAACCTCACCCAATCAACTAAGCTCAGTTCCTGACCAAACCCAACTCAGCCTAAACCAACCTAACCTAACATAATTAGGCATACTTGTCAACATCTTGTCAAATGACGAAACGAATCAATCCGGCGGCATCTGCCCCCCAGAAATGTTCGTGTGGTTTTTTCAAAAGAGTGTGATTTCCATGGCAAAACTGGTATTTGCCCCCCAGACATCACGTGATCTGAAACGCCTAGTAGTGAGATTATGCTTCAACCAATTCTAGAAATCACGGGAGAAATTCTTCTCATAGACCTAACATGTGAAATGAAAAAAAATCATAAAATATAAAACATGCTCCTTCGGTATATGGGACATGAGAGTCATTATGCAATTTGGTCACGACCTCCAATAAGATGTAGGGTAATGTGAAGTTTATAATGAGTCGCTTAACACGAATCCATGTTCTTCCTTCGTTTTGGCAATTCAAAGTTCGGAAGAAACGCATTCCCCACCACGCGCTTCGTTATCATTACGTTGTCTATTTTTCGTTTGGCAACAGTGTGCAGGGTGCAAGTCTTTGACGTCTTTGACATTTACTTTCATTTCGATTCAGATCTACAACACTACTATGAAAATATGTGTTTAATTTTCGAATTATCGAATGTTAATTGGGAAGAAAATAGCAGAAAATAGATGAATACATGTGTGGTTGATGTGTTGGAAAAAACGTTCAAGAAAATTCGATTGTGTATGGTACTCGACAAATTATTAGAGTGACATTTCGCAACAACTTTTTTTTTCACTGAAAAGGTCATAACTTCTAAAGGTATGGTTTTCGCACGGGAATTTCGATGGTTTTGATGATTTTATAATTTTCTGAATCATCTGCTCAAATTTCAAGAAAATCGATGAGGTTACCGTATTCGCTACCTTTACCGCATCGGCCTCCTCGTTGCCCTTGTGACCCTTATGTCCGGGTACCCATGCTAAAGTAACCCTATTTTGGGTACTTGACTCCTTTAGTGCGCTCAGGCAGCTTCCCACCAATCTTGAGAAGATTTGAAATGAGCTGAGCGTCTTAATTGCCGCCTGGCTGTCGGAGAAAACGGCAGTGGTTTCATTAACGACCTTCTGGCTGTTTATTTCCCCTCTACAGTGTTCGATGGCCGCTACTTCTGCCTGGAACACCGTTAGCCTAAGAGCCAGCTTAAATCTGACAACACATTCTTTACGGTATCTGAAATTTCGTCCAGTGAGACTTCTATACCCCGTAAACAAGCAATGGGTACTAGCTAAGCCCGGCCGCGGTAGGTTTGGGGTCCCTCAGGTGAGTCAGATATGAAAATTAAGTAAATTTTTAAAGTATTTTACGGCGTCTGCCGCTTTAATATGTTATAACGTACCTCTGGAAAAATTGAAAAATAACTATGGCTGCTGATTTTCAAGGTTGCAACAGCCACTTTTCAAAATTCGAAAAAAAAAAATTTTCAAGTATTTTACGGCGTCTGCTATTTTGATATATTATTTATTAAACTTTTTAAGCTAATATTGAAAATGGCTGACATTTTTTCCGGTTGTAACTATACAGCGAAACATTACCTGCAGTCTTTGCTTAGAAAACACATGGTACAGTAAGAGTAGTAGTTGATGCTCTCTCTCTCTCTATCTCTTTAGTCAAATATTTCCTTCTTATGTTAGGGCTGAATGGTTGGGTTTTAGTTCCTTTTACGAACACAAAGGCACACCTGGCCCAACCATTTATAGACAAATATATTTCAGCAGTGTTGCCAATAAGGCGCAAAAAGCGCGAAATCTGCGCATTTTGAAAATCTTCGCGGATTTTTTGCGCTTTGAAGTTTTCTCGGATTTTCTGCGGATTTTAGATATTGCCACTTCTTCAGCAGAAAAGAGTGGCTTTCTGACCATTACACATAAAATAACCAATAAGTGATACACTTTCAAAGTGGCGGATTCCGAGATTTCATGTTCCTTTTATCAAAACACACTGTTTTATGGCCGAAGCTAGCGTGCTGCCCCAAACCTTCTATTTCCAGTTGATGGCAAAACTAGAATCGAAAGATCAGAGAAACACTGTCAGCCAAAGGTTTGATAAGCATCCATAACTATAACTTATGAATCATCTGAGGAAATGATTGGGAGTCGAGGGGTTCATTCCCTTAAAAAAATCAAAACTTTTTTTCTGAAACACAAAGAAAACATTTTGAGATTCATAGATTATATCAGACTCGATCACAATTTTCATTTCATAGCAATTCAAGTTCTCAAACAGATATAATCGGGGCAAAAAAACGTTACTAAAAAATAATGTTGAATTTCAAAAAATATTTACTGCTTTCGGTGACATTGGCCTGACTGAGGATACCTTACATGAACTATTTAATATTATCCAAAAGTACACTTGCAGTATGTACAATGCTAAAAAATCCATCGATGTTGATGACGGGAGATTTCAGCTGTTCGTTGATTCTTACAAGGCTGTAGATATGAACGAAAATTTCAATAAAAAAGTCCGGAGCTTTGATGCAAGCTTGATCCCTCCTTGTGAATTTGAACTGTACCAACAAGCTTTAAGGACGCATTATATTTCCAGCATTTGGAAAAATGCTCATCGAAAGAGCCCACATCACACTATTAGCTTGAAATAGTTTAATAAATAATATACCAAAATAGCAGACGCCGTAAAATACTTCAAATTTTTTTTTCGAATTTTGAAAAGTGGCTGTTGCAACCTTAAAAATCAGCAGCCATAGTTATTTTTCAATTTCTCTAGAGGTACGTTATAACATATTAAAACGGCAGACGCCGTAAAATACTTTTAAAATTCACTTAATTTTCATACCTGACTCACCTGAGGGACCCCAAACCTACCGTGACCGGGCTTAGCTAGTACCCATTGCTTGTTTACTGGGTATAGAAGTCTCACTGGACGAAATTTCAGATACCGTAAAGAATGTGTTGTCAGATTTAAGCTGGCTCTTACACTACGTGTTGATTTTAAGTCGTCATCGATGACGTGAAACAGTTTTTGAATTGTTGTCACTATATTTATTATCACCTTGGTTTTTCATAACTATTTTCCACATTGACTGAAGCACCTATTGACAGGATGTTTTGTTCTTGGCTGAAAGGCTCGGTCGACTGGTCTATCGGAGCATTTACAGGAACACACATTTCCTTCAGCTCCAGTTGCTGCTATCCCACAGAAAATCTTGTACCTTCATATTTATAACCCGGCGGGCGGGCCGTTAATGGCCTCCGGCCAACATACTCATATTTTTCACGGCGTTCTGCACCGTCTGAAAAAGAGTTGAAAATCGCTATCGGACCGCCATTGCCGGCTGGATTTGCGGAGCGCAGAAAGTTCGCCTTCTCGGTAAACGTCGCCTGCTCGGTCATTTGTTATAATTACCAAACCAAAAACAAGGAACGGCCACCCTCTGAAGGTTTTATCTCGGAATTTATCGCCCCTATTTCCCGACGTCCCGAAAATCCTGCTGGTCACAATTTAGTTCTTTTCGGGTCCCGAATAATGTAATATCATGTTGTGCGGTGAATCTTGGGACTCGTTAAAAATGTATGCCCGTTTTATGTGGATGGTTTTCGGAGACGTTTCAACGAGAATTTAGCTCTGAATGCTTCGAAGGGATTCGTATAAGAATTTATTTTGTGCTGTGAACAGTTCACTTTCAATCCCTGGTTCCAGGGATTAAAGTTCCACTCATAGCATTAAAAAAATATTTTTAATCTCTACCTAGGGATTGAAAATCATTTTTCAGTCCCTGGATATTTCAGTTGTTTTGAACGAAAGTCAAAATATTTTTTGTTGTCGCAGTAGCTTGTCGTTGCAAAGAACAGTTTGACACAGTTGTTGCAGATGGGGTGCTCGCAAAAATCTGATCATTAACGAAGGGATTTTCTGATATAACCTTCCGCAACACCGTTTGCGTATCATTTATTTTGTTGATTGCCATAGCGACGCACATTTTATATCAAAACTCTCCTTACAATTAGAGTGCTATTGAGTTATTTTCCAGAGTATTCCTTCCTTTTCCACCTTTCACAAAGATCATGAACTAGTTCATACACCAATCGATTGAAGTCCCTTTCTATCCCTTGATGAATTATAATAGCCCCCCTTGCGGTCGAGGCTACAAACTTCCGCCTCGAGATGAAAAGTATGAATTCAATCCCTTGGTATATAATAATAAACTATTACGCAAGTATTTTTCCGGCTTCCGAAATGGATTCGTATAAGAATTTATTTTGTGCTGTAAATAGTTTACTTTTAATCCCTGGTTTCACGGAAAACATTTTCACTCATAGCATTAAAAAAATCACATTCAATCTCTAGGGATTGAGAATCATTTTTAATCCCTGGATATTTCAGTTGAAACATGTTTTGAACGACAGTGGAAGTATTTCTTGTTGCCGCAGTAGCTTGTCGTTGCAAAGAACAGCTGGACACAGTTGTTGTAGTTCGGGTGCTTGCAAAAATCTGATCATAAACTAAGGGATTTTTTACATAACCATTCGCAACAGCGCTCTCATATCATTAATTTTTTTTTATTGCCATAGCGACACACGTTATACGTCAAATTCCTTCCTTTTCCACTTTTCACAAGGTTATTGAACTAGTTCATACACCAAGGGATTGAAATATCTTTCTATCTCTCGATCAATTGTAGCCCTGTAAAACTATTACACAAGAATTTTTCTGGCTTTCGAAATGGGTCTTCAGATCAACACAATGATTTCCTGTGGCAAGATGAGGCAGGACAACCTGTTTTTGAAAGTTATCTTCCATGAGAGGATGGCAACCGGTCGAAGGAAAAATCCATACCAAACTTTTTTCTACGATTTGCGGGATATTCTCATCCCTAATGTTCAATTCACAGTCAGATTTTTACTGTAATCATCAACAAAAAATTAAGACCGGGAGGTACATAGATCCAAAAAGTGGACTTGATATAAAAGAGCAGAGAGTATTGACAAAAATTCTGCTAGTTCAAACTGGGGGATTGCAGTCGTGACGCACGAACGAAGAGAAAAAAAAACATTTATATTGTATCAGGGTCATTTTCATTTTTTTTCCAAATAGCTCCTTTCAAAGTAGTCATTTTATGATATTTTTTATTTATTTAGTGGCGTGCTACTTCTATTAATTATTCTTGAATATGGAAGATGGGTTATAGTAATTTTTCTTTCCACATTTTCATTGGAACACAATTCAAAACCTAAAATGAATTTTGAACTTTCCCGAGAAAATATAGACTTCAGAACTTAT
The DNA here is from genome assembly GCA_032362365.1 of Zygogramma bicolorata. Classification (NCBI taxonomy): domain Eukaryota; kingdom Metazoa; phylum Arthropoda; class Insecta; order Coleoptera; family Chrysomelidae; genus Zygogramma; species Zygogramma bicolorata. Next base: position 32,474 of record JAVJAQ010001206.1, on the reverse strand, counting down.
GAGTATTTTTATTTCTCAAGAATATTTCTCTTTCCTCAAATATATATAGTTGATTTTTTGATCAAATTTCCTCAGAGGGTTTCTAGACATTATGAATCTGAATACAAATACAATTCCATTCACATCAGTCAATGATATAATTAAAGAGACATGAAAATTCTCAAAGGGTAAAATCACGAAATTTCACCTTTTCGATGGCCTGCCACAGCTTTGATCGCCCACAATAATGTATTCGTCCTGGGTACCTCTTTCGTCAATTTTTCATGCAGTTATTCCTTCCTATATCATCGCAAATTCCACTATCGATAAAATAGGTAAACCCTCGGGTAAACCACCGAGTTATCATAGAAATATGCCTCTCGGTTACTTACGTGAATGCTATCAACCCTTGAATGCCAAATACAATAAACTTCCAGGTATACAGCCGCTATAGGATGCTGCTGAGTCAATCCATAGAAATGAAGTTTCATTTGACGGTGATTATATAACATGAACATTATATATCTGCAGAACAAAGATCTTCATGATTCGGGTTTCCAGATATGTTAAGTGAAATCAAGATTATTATTGGAATACGAAAATGTTTATATAGGTATAGCGTTCAGTGATCAGAAACAGTACTACTCTGTCATTTTAATATCCCTACTGGATTGAATATTGTGAGGTCTGTGATTATTTTGATGTGATTGGGTGATCAGTTGAAGTGTTTTCTTGGTAATTTAGAAAATGGAAAAATGTTGTCCTATTGAATATTAATATTCATATTATTTTTGTGTCAAATCAAATGCGATGTTATGTTTTTCAGGATAACTAAACAGTTGACCAAACAATCGGAACAATAACCCCAAAGCACGTTTCTGATGATTGTCAATTCCTAAGATTCTTGTGCTCTCTATGAGATACGGAGGCAAACTGAGATTTCGGAAAGATTATATGTAAGATTCAGTCATAATGAAATGAGGCAAATTTATCTCATATAAGGAAGGTATGGTGCTGCCAGCGAATGAAATAAATTCACTTGTGATCAGAAAAGAAATATATCATCCAAGTTGAAAACACTTGCGTTCTTTATTGGTTTTCCTGAAGCTTCGTTCAAAAACTCCTTATTCCGTTTCCCAACACGTATATACGATTTGAAATATTGTTGATTCCGTATGAATGCAGTTTTTTGGTACTTCCAACTCGAACCACAAAGACATTCTTGCGGCAACATTTCATTCAACAACTCCTTTCAAAAGAGTTCCGTTGCCATCGAATGACCAAAGTAAATTCTACTCAATCTGAATTCAGGGTCATTCGAACAATGAGTTTTCACTGTCTCACAATGAATACAATCTTTCATTTATGAATGTGTTTGGAAGTATCTGGATATATAAGATGGACCAATTATTATTTAATTGTCATTTAATTATATATTATTTAATTGTTATTTGAATATATAATATTATTGAGTAAAATGTTCAAAATGAATTTTGCTGCTAAACCTCCTTACAAATCCCTTACGAGTACCAACTTTTACGAGCTGAAAATCTCCAAATATCTACCTTGGTTGTTCGTCCAAAGTTCATCCTGGACTAAGGTACTTAACTTCTTTCTTCCATTCGAGCTGTTCTTTCTGTTGTTCGTCCTTCCTTCCGTGCGATAACAGTTTCTGTGAAATCCGATTAGACTTTACATTATTCGTCAAATAAAAGTTTTCGTAGATACCATTTATTTCATGGATGTTCCTTATAAAGTTCCGAGTCTGAGTAATCCCGAAAAAGAAAACAACACCACTGAAGTTTTTATGATTCATTAGTCTCTCATTTCCTCAAAAGAATATCTAATGAGAATGGCTGTAAGAAAACGTCTGCTCTTCTAGTAAAGTGAAGCGGAAGTATCTGAGAGCTCTTTACTATAAGTTCGTAACTATTATCCGACAGGACCGTTCTGATCTCACCATCGTTCCAATTTGCTCTTGATATATTTTTCAATCCATTTCATATTCTTTCTCATGCTCGAAACTCAAGCAGATATGAATAATTCATTGTTGATTTCGCATCATCAAAAATAATCGGGGAAAATGGATCAGTTTATGGAAAATACTCCCTTGATAATCATATTTCACAAAAGAGCGAAGTGTCGCGGCCAGCATATCAGGCCACACACCACACACAAACATTATTTATATCAAATCTATATTCGCGAATATCCGAGGTGAATGAACGAATCGGTATCCAAAACAATAGTCATGAATGCATTGTGAGACGGACCAGAAATCATTGGTTTCATTCCTGTTGGTTATCCACGCGAACTAAGAGGTCAAAATAGGTTTTCTTCTGCTCTGAACTGAACATTCAGTTAGATGTAGAACTACCAATCTTGGGATTGATGCTTCAGATGCAACAACCGATTCCATAATACTGCAAGTTCTTGGGTTTCCCCTATGATCGAAGCTTTACGGTACTCAAGATCATTGAATCTACCTTGCACGCACAAGGCTCTGCTTATGGCGCACTCATTAGTATGTCCGGGAAGGGAGAATATGACTCAGTAAGCTACATTAAATACGAGAGCAAAATATTTCTTGAGCACATTGTCTCAGTATCAACTTCGTTCGCTCTTGAGAATTTGGAAAAGTGTAAACACGGCTTATTGATATATCTCATTATGAATTGTCACTTATTCAACTCTCAACTCTAAACTTGACTCTAACTTGTTATAAATTTGAGACCATTTTCAGCAACCTTCTGCATTGTTATTCCTGTGGAATACTCATCAACAGAGGAGTAACTATAATGATTCTATTTGAAAGTGATTTTTCGTGTTGGTAATAGTAATAGTAGCTTTATTGTCCATAGGATCATTTACATGACATGTCAGAAAAGTATTGTCTTGAGAACAAACTCTTTCAATGAATTTTTATATGCAGATTCACACAAAAATAAAGCCCTGTAATGTTCAAAAAACACTGCGTGAATCAAGGGACAGGAGATACGAATCAACATTCCCTTTGAGTTTTTGAAGTTTGTAAGCCTCAGGAAAAACCCCTCTCGAGTTCCAGAGCTCAGCTGTTCTACTGAAAAGAGATCCCTGAGCAAGAGAGGTTCGACAGGTCTCCATGTTCACCATAAAGGGGTGGGAATTCTGTACTCGTCAAGTCATTCGTGTAGATTGAACGATTGACAACAGTTCAGAAGAGCACCTACCGTGAAAATTTCTATAGAAGAGATACATGTCTTCGATCCTTCTACGATGCTCCAATGAAGTGAGCGAGTCTGTGAGCGAAGAATCATCAAGAAAACGGACTGCCTTTCTCTGAATAGAATCGAGAAGATTCAATGGATGTGTTGGTGCTGATCTTCGTACATGAAAACTATATTCCAAGACAGGTCGTATCTGAACCTTGTAGATCATTAGAAGCTGTTGGGAAGTGAAGTATTTCTTCGCACGAAATGGAAATCCAAGTTTCTGGGAAGCACCTTAGCAATCAATCACACACGGTTTTCCCATGGGAGATTATTACTGATCTTAATTCCTAGCATCGAGATACGTGAATTTGTAGGAATAGTTATTCCTGACATCTGAATACTAGTTGATGATAGATCGGCTTTCCTTGAGAAGACTGGGTTTTCCAAGCTTAAAATTCCACCAAGTTCATGTCACCCTATTCCATTTTTTTTACCAAGTCATCGTTAATTATTCGATTATCTACGACAATCTGAAAACATTAAGAAATGATGTTGGAGTCTATACCAGAGTGAGATGCCAGACTTCTATTTCGTGAAGCTGCTTCCTCGTTGAGAATGGTTCATTTTGAATATGTCTATGTAGCAACTCCTCCTATAACTCAAAATCTATAAAATCTACTTGTCTTCGTTGATATTTCGAAAATCAATTTTTTTCCGTCCCCAAAACTGAAATTCGCTCCTGAGATCAGCACAATAAGGACAGTTCTCCATTCTTCTGTTGTTTCTCGGAACTCTTCTGTTGTTTCTCGGAACTGATTTCAACACCAGATAATTCGGTTCTGAAACTTATTGATGAAGATGGGAATATCAGCTGAATTTCACATGTTTTCCCTTCCCGAAAAAATCTTGAAATATTTCATTAGGTGAAATTGAGCCCCATTTGTACTGTCTACGCATGACTCAGTTGAAAACAAGGTTTGCTCTGGCGAATAAATATTGCTTGACATGCATGAGGAACAAAAACAGAATGTCATGCAGCACCCCAAATTGCTCCGTTTCTATGACATCACCAAGTGTTTTCCAATCTCTCTCACCCCTCTATGTTCTGTATTCCATATTCATCATGAAAATAAAGGAATGTGAACTCAACAAGCGGATCATAATAAGTACCTATTTCGAAATTTGTGCCAGTTCATCATTCCTCTGTGGAATTCGAAAATGAATCGCTTTCTCTCTTGAAAGTCTTGGATGTTGAACTTTGCCCACTATGAGGAATGCGTGAGAAGATCATAATATGTATATCAACTACGAATATTTATTAAACAGGTCTATTATGGTGGCCTATGTATTCTTGAACATCACTAGATTATTGAAAAATATTCAAGAATAGTACCAAATGCAATCACGGTGCACATCAATAGTTTTCAATAGTCTATATTTTTCGAAACTTTTTCGGGATCTAATATTATATTATAACAAAAAACTGTACCTACAAGATATTTCAGGAATATCGATGGTGCATAATTATTTTCTTCTATAACAGTTGTTGATTTTTTTTAATAACCAATATTTCATATTGAAAGTTATTCAAGATTCACCAGGAAAGACCTGAATAAGGGCAGTCATCTGATGTGCGAAACAAAAGAGCTCGAAATTCATGCATATGCATCAAATTAGGAGTAAAAGATGACAATGAAGAGAGATTCTCTCTCTTAATATTGTTTCTCTCTTTCACGTCATCCCAGCTACCTGAATTTGTTCTGAATATATATTCACGTCGATGAGTCAACATTTTCTTGTAATTATTGTTATTGTTCACGAATGATTTTTCGCTTCCGCATTATTGTTGTATTCGCTGATTTCTCGTTCTCCGTCATTATCCTACCCATTGTAATTTTTCAGTATTGGTTTTTTCATTTCTATATTGTGTTGTCCGTGAGTTCATAATTGTTCAGTTAAATCAATAGGTAATATTCGTATATATGTCAGTTCATCTTCATTTCTCAGAGCTCTGTTTTTGGATAACGATTTCTATTGTGAATGTTCTTTTTCGTTTTTTTTTTTATGGTTAATTCAAACCTCATCATTTGAAACTTTCGATTCACATCAGCTGCTTCAAGTAGTCTCGTTATCAGTTCCCTTTTTCTGGTGGAGGTTTATTTTGAAGATTTGTGAATTACGAGTTCTTCCATCTTTCGTTGGGATTTATATTATGTAGTAAGCTTGGACAATTCACGTAACCATTGATGAGTTTATGTTATAAACTGAAATCAAGTTCTACCCCTCGGTGTTCGAAGGTATCCAGATTCAAATCCAACAGAATATCAGCATATCATGTAGGTATCTTTTGTAAGACTTATCTTCATGCGCAATGACGAATAAAACGGTATTGCACCTTCTCAGTTGTTTCTTCAACAATCATGCATTGGCATTTCTATAGTCAAGTGAAGATCTCACCAAGGAACACTACCATATTTTGTATGAATTGATTGAGAGGTCAGTGCATGATCTAGTTTACAAATCCAACATTTTTAAGTAATCAGAAACAAAACCGTAACGTGGGTTCTGAGAGTTAAGAAAACAGTAAGGTCCTTGGCGGTGTCAGTCATCTGAGAAGTAGACAACGTACGGCCTCTATAACCTGGCATAACCATACAACAGCCATCAGTTTATCCATGTATAACTTTTTCATATGGGATGAGGACAATTCAAAACATGCAATTCGTCAACATATTCGAGATTTTGTGAAAAAAAAATTCAAATTTGAATAAATGGTTATCCGGTTCATTTTCATGAAAAATCATTAGCTACTGACAACCTTCCGTTAATTTTTGGTCAGGGTCTAACCGCTCTATTACCGATGTCGAATAAACCAGAACTCGCAAGAAATTACCTAGAGTTAACATACTTTATTTTTTGATTCATAGATATAGGATTAGTAACTTCCGTGGAGCAGATCTGTAAACATTTCTTGGGATTTCGTTTCCATAAATTTATATCGCACCATCTAGGTGAATCATTCAAATCTGCTGGAGATAATTATGGAGAATATTTTCCCCATATATGAAATGTCCCATAAAAGCAATGAATAGAAAAACATTTCGCGTTTAGGTATCTGTAGAGTAGGGAGGGTGAGTGAAGACCCACTGCACTCAGGCCACAATATGACCCATTGTACATCCTCCCAAGGAGTCGCCCTCCTAGGACATTGTCCATCCTGTCTTATCCAGGAAGAAGGACAGGTCACCAGGGGACATCTCCTTAATATCAGCAGGTGTGGGGCAAGACTCACCGAACACACACTCTCTTATCAACGATAGCTCCAGACATTCACATAAGACATGTTTGGCAGTTTCATCTTCCTATTCACACATCCTGCATAGAGGTGTGTCCACTAACCGCATAATATGAAGGTGTTTCCTTAGTTGACAGTGTCCAGTCAGAAATCCCACTGTTAAACGTAGGTTCCTCCTGGTCATCGCCAAATATTTATTCGGATCCAGCTTCCCAGGGTCGCATAGGGTGATCCTGGCAAAACTGGTTTCATCCTATCTCTTAAGGGAATGAGTATGGGTGTAACGTTTGGCTAGTTCCGCCAAATAGAATGCCAAATGAAAACCGTAGCACTCATTATTTTTAGACGTTCAAAGTATATGGAGTACAAAAATACCCCAGTTAGTAATGGACGTAATCGTGCGTAATCTCTAAAAGACAAGTTAATGCCTGTCCCTTTTCGAGTTCAGATTTTTATCATCTATTTCAACCATATGCTTACGGTCTTTTCTGGGACAGATAGGTGTCTATTAGTTCCAGTAGGTGGAAGGACATCTGGGGGTGGAACTCTTCATCCTCGGAAAAGTGATCGGATTATTTACAGCAAATATGAAATTTGCGGTCAGTTCGTTTGTGTAGAACACATCTAGAGAAGAATAATATGGAACATTCTATAATAATTCATAACTGGTTTTTTTATATTTTGAATTAGTCAGCATTATCTATAAGACTCATTAATATATTTGAACAAAATTTGTTATTCGTGTATTTTTCAATATATAAATATATATGGACAAAAAAGTTGGGGAACAAAGGTATTCCAGTTAATAGTTTGACGATATTTGACAGTATTACTAAAGTTAACATATAGATTGAATAATATTGGACCAATGTGCGAGTATTTTGTACTCTGTACTATACTATCTGTTTCAATATTTTGCATTTGCTCGATATATCAAGACTGCTGATATGTATATATGGAAAAAGTTTCATCTGAAAGTTGTATGTTCGGTTTGTTGTTCATATTCGTGATGGCAGAAATATAAATATTCTCAAAAGAACAATATTTCAAACTTTATGTCATTGGAAAGATCCCACAGCATATAATGTGTACCTATACACTGGTCTAATCAAAAGCAATCATTTACCCACGTAAATTCACCTAGAATATGAGAGTTCCATAGTTGATATATTCTCCACAGACGTTCGAGATACCCTCTTCCAGTGTGTGACATCAAACTTCGATCCGAAGACTATATTGTTGTCTTATTCATAAGCTACAAACCCACTTTCTCACTATACTTTCAACTTTCTTGTCATGAATACTAAATCGTCTTTATTATTCGCTATGAGAAACTATCACAAAAAGATATTCCGGAAATTTCCTTTGCTTTCCATTTCCACTCATTTTTTATCATTCATTGCTTCACTACCCTAGGTTTTCATATTTTTTTATTCGCTCTTCTTCCAGTTACTCATAGTGATATCCCATGTTCAATAACTTTTGTTATTAAATAAAATAAATTTCAGAAAGTTTCAGTAACGATGCGGTAAAAAGTAGTCAAGTGAACTCTCTAATCACCTTGAATTATTTTGGAAGAACTTGGCACTAGACTCCCCGAATTCGACTAGTGAAATTTTAGTGTTATTCATCTCACTCAAACCTGGTGCTTCATTGATAGCATCGTAAATGCACTTCAGATTTCTTTCGGAAATATATATTAACCGGGTGAATTCACTGTTGATATTCTCGCCTTTACAATAATTCGTAACTTAATGCAATTACTTCAATCGAAATCGATCGTATGCTTTCCTACGAGAAGGTAAACTTGATCCATCGCTAAAATCTATAGGCTTCGCTCAATATCGAAACTTTACTAAGGGAATTCGTTGGGAATTTGATTAAAACCACAGAGGCGAGGTTATTTAAATAAATTTAGATGTTCTCAGCGCTCGGAAATCTTGAAGTAAAACCCAGTGAATTATCTGAATTGGCACAAACTGCGAATAAAATTTCCATTAACTATGAGACAGTTAGCAATGGAAATAATAAGAGCCACTGCTAATTTATGATCGACGTCAAACAGATGGCTGAAACTTTGGACGTATGGTATTTGAGATACACAGTTGGGCAATCTTCTATTTCTTTAGGAAGTTTTGAACTTCAGTTTCCGAGACTAGTGTTGATACAATGACATTCTGCGATATAAATGAGGTTGGACTGAACTCATTTCTCTCTAAACGTATGATGATAATCTTGCAAAATTTTTGGACATGTCTATTTCAAAATCAAATTGTGTGATAAGTGAGTAACAATTTTCCAAATGGCACATCCTGGGTATTTTTGGGTTCTTCGAATGCATTATCAGTACTGATTTCAGTTATGTAAAAGGTGCTTACTGGACCTATTGTAATTAAGAACACAGATAATAATTTCCAACTCTGATTAAAAAAAAAAAAACATTTTCTTGTAATCTCCTTCACAACACGTACAATACTACTGTTCGTAACTAACATGTCCCATATCTTATTCTCAAGAGAACTTATTTTATCAATCACCTATTATTTCTTACTCAGTCAAAGATCTGAGCGGAAGACATATTATGAAAGTGTGTCATCAATACACAGATCTGAGTATTGAGCAGTAGTGCAATAGTTACGCAATACTTATAAAAAACTCAGTGACGATGTTCACCTGTACAAAGCACCCCGTAAATCTTTAGATCAATTGATCTATCTCAATTCACATATATATAATGGTGCAAATCAACTGAGTTTACTGAAGAAATAGTGATTTCCAAAGGTATCCATATCTTTGTGGGACGGTTGATGAGGCAACACACAGTGGTGTTGCTACTTTTTATATTCAATAAGTTTTTGCACACAATAAGAAAACATTACTGATTCTTCAAATTCAAAGCTAACTCTTTCCGATGAATCTAATATTCTATTCATACAGCATTGTGTTGAAATTTTCATGCCATCATCAAATTTGACCTCTTTATATTTCGATCGAAAAAAACGCCCAATCTTCTTCAATATTATACTCTGAATCAATCTCTCAATCCGTTGAAATTTTTCGTGAAGATTCACGATTCACTTATCAAATTGTCTCGAAATACCTGTGGAATGCCCCTAATTGATCGATCACAATAAAAAAATTTCTCGTCTAGTGGCACACAAGACAACTGGTACCAATAATGAAAACGGATAAGGAGTCGACTTGTAAATTCGATTTGTAGATCGCCCTGAAATTGTTATTGGGGACCGCTCCCTGAAGTAGTGATAACTGTCTTTATTGGACATGAAATACCGTTTCACGATCTTCGGATTGTGTCATAACCTGAGAATGTATTCAAGCTCCTAATTGAATTTAAAGACGTATATATTCACATTTGATCATGTTTCCAGCATTCATAGTGGAGGTGTTTTTTATCAAATCCGGACCCAATGAGATATTCTTGTCTATTTCCAGAGAACGATAGAAAAACATCAAACTTTCTTTCCTACCAGGTAATCCCTCAAACGGTTCAGGAAGATATGCAACGAAACTGTGAACAGTTTTGATCCATTGATGTTGGGAAAATATCACAAACATACCTTATATGAGATTGTTATTCATGTTGTTGCGATTGTATGAAAAAAAGGTGCCCTCTGGTAACGAAAGAAGAAAAATATATTTTTTTATTTATATACATTCATCTCAGGCATTCACCCGAATTTCACATTTATAGAACCACTTTACGTGGATCAGTGGTTTTCAATATTTGATATGTAATTTTGAGGGGTGGCCTACGGTTTTTCATTTTCAAATCTGTGAAATTCTAATCGAGAAGACTTTACACCCTTGTTCGGAGATTTGAGCTACTTGAAATTTCTCATTTCAAATCTAGGGAATTCTGCTTCTACTGAAGTCGTATAAACATGATATAGAGTGAATGGTAATGGTTCGGACTTCCATAAATGACTCTATTGAAACCTGTTGCTGAACAAAAGGATGAAATGGATATTTTGGTGAAAAATTAATTTAATGGTTTGATTGATCGAAGAAATCAATGTTCAGACAGAAAAATCGAGATATCGAATATGAAATATTATTCACAAAAATGTAAATAAAGAAATAAATGAAACGATATTGTGGCAAGAGAATGGAGATATCGAATGTGGAAAATTAGTCAAGAAAATCAAATAAAGAAATGAATGAAAAAGAGGTGATAATATAGAAAATGGAAGTCCGAACCATTACCATTCAGCAAGTAATATTGTCAACTATATTCAAGCAAAGGTATAGAGTGTAATATCTCACGTTGTAATTAGTTATTTTTCAACAAATCATAGTAATCCACAAATATTCAGTCTCTATGTAGTTCCAGAATTCGAATTTATACCCTTGGTAAATAGCCAGACCATTCCCAAGGCCCAAACAGCTTCCCAGACACCAGCAGAGCCCTCAATGAACCCTCAAATGTGTAGTACAATTCACTTGAATGAAAAAACATTATCACCTATCCCTTTGATACAAAAATGGTACATGGAATCTGAAAAAGAAAAAGTTTATTGATAGCAGTTTGAATTAATTGGCCTCCTTTGTTATTTTAATATGAATTACGCCTTCCATCCTCGAGCCAACCCTGGATGTGGATATCCAAGTAATCGCCATTCTTGTCATCTTGTTTATTCCTCTTTTCAGAATAAAACATCAATGGAAATAGAAATCACTGCAAATATATGAAATTGCGTTTGAAAAAAAAATCAATATCCCTAATTCTCTATCAAGTAAATCATTGATACACATTGATAATTGATCGCCATCGAACCAGTGAAATTGATATTGGTTGTCTTGTAATTTCAACGTAATTCAAAATTTGGACGACTAGCTCACGACTACCGACTGGTAAATCAACCACCGTAGTCGTTTCATAGATGCAAGTATTTGTGACTTAACAGACGAACGAGGATTTTCAAATCAAACCAGTGCGATATTTTTTGCACGTTTAATTTTTTCAGCACTTATATACAAGAGGCTAGTGCATACGTTTACAAAAATAAATCCAATTTTGAATGCTCTCGTCCAGAACATAACCACAATACTCGTTCGAAATATCTGGTTTTACCAAACGCTCATAGAATTTATCTGTATGAAAAAGGCGTAGAGTACAGTGGGTGTAAATTATACAATATGGGTCCATTAACTTTTAAAAATTGCTCAAATATCAAGGTATTCTAAAGTCAGCTGAAAATAATGCTGCTTCAACTTTATCAAATTTGCTTGTACTGTTAACTCTTAAGTGTTTTGCTTCGAATTGTGTGTTGTTCATATTATATTGAATTTTCCATAGTCGGCAACTATTTATATTTATACTTCTATCACTTCTATTGCTTATGGATGTTTACCAATACTTTTGAAATCTGTTTTTATTATTTTGACTGTTTTTTTTATAATATGGTTACATGTAGCTATCTACGTTTTGTCCAATGGGCACACGCACGTTGAAAACATTAAAAAAAAATGTTACATAACCAACCGTTGAAAAACAGTACAAATATCGAAAATTATATTATATTTCCACTACAACTCAGTTTCTAGATGAATGCTCACACACTGCTCACATTATTCATCACTATTTATCACAGCTATGGGTTGTATCTAATTCTCTGGCTCACACTTACATTAGAACTTTGCAGGTGTCTGTTTCGGCCCTTGACTTTGATCTGGCTATTCACAGCAGGTATTATAACGCTCTCGAACTCAGATATGGTAGTGAGTTTGCACATTGACAAATAAAATGAAATTCCTCGGTAGACACTGGATACTTCCATTATTTATTTTCCTGAACCAGACAATCACACTCGCGGAATGAACAGAACGGATGATTCACTCATATTACTGAAAAATACATACTCCTTTTCGTTCAGCTCACGTCTATCCGTCTACCTGACGACTCTGAACTCTCACTCCCTAGCACTCGTTAACAAAATTTTACAACCGATCAACCATTCAAAGGGGCACATCAAATTCGCAGTCAAAGTTTATCGCGCGGTTGCCATATCCATAGAAGTCTTCAAACAATCACTTTCAGAATAATAATACACTACTTCTCTATTTAATGCAACATGGATAATGAGGTATTGAATACCCACTAGAAAACTATCATTACGTATAAAATCCTTACAGAAATCCATTAAAATTTTTCCGGAACCTGCTTGAGAATTTTCGAATTCACAATATTTTGGATAAAATCGACCTATTTAATTCAATAAAGTCCTTCATACAGTGTGAACAATTTTTCCGTTTTTTCTCGTCAACTGAGGATTATTAAGACGGTGTGCTTCACTTTAAGAACAACAGGTTCACCTATTCCAATATTCTTCTTCTGTTTCTTGTATGCTTTGAGCTGGATTCATCTAGGTACGAATTTTTCAAAATTCGTCCGAATTAAAACCAATGGCCAGTAATATTCCAGTGTTCGGTCTCCATCTCATTTTAATCGCAATTCCTTTTCGAAAATCGTGCCTACATGAAGTCTGCATCATTCTCAACTCGTGACACAGTAGGCGTACATATTTCAACTACGAAAGGCGGTTCGATTGAAGGTTTTTCAGATAATGATATTACTCTTCATATATCATTAGGCTAGAGGACAGAAGAAGAAATCAGGGGTATAGCCAGCCTGTTGACTCGTGGAAAACATCTTTGAACAATGTACAATATTTGCAATAACGAGAAGGATGATTATAAGAACAAAATGCCCGTGATAATATATCTATTTCCCTATTTAGTCGCTCAATTGAGTTGTCTTGCGAGAAGTAAACACTTGTATGTTCAGCAAGAACGCCATATTCCGTTAAAATGTCATTCCATTTATGGACCGAAACTGAAATCCATTGTTTGGCAGGGCTTCGGGTTTCTGCACTTCAGTAAATTATGAACCAACTTCCGCGAAATTGACTCGGACGTCGCCCGTTAAGTTACCATACATACTAAAAGCATCAATTATTACTAATAATTGTGTTATACTCCCTTACTCGGAAAGTGTGCAGTGGTCCCATCAGATCTAGGAAAACCAGTGTACCCTTGTCAACAACTACGGAGTTCATTTTTCCTTGTGTAGCAGGCACTACTTCAGGTTTTTGTCAAAATTCGCAGTCCGCTACGATTTATCTCATTTGCAGCCTCATTTATGGGCATGAAAAAGTTTCATTCATCAAGCGATAGGTTTTGTTACATCCAAAATGCCCAATATCGGCATCTTGTTGAATACTTAGTCTCTCAGTTGCATTCATAGGGCGCATGATTAAAAGCCCAGATAGGGCGTACATATTGCCTCTTTCAAACAAAATACCATTGAATGTTATACCATTCCAAAATGCGTTTCTTGAAGTACTGCAATTTTTTTCTCAAAATTTCCATCAGCTCTCACTCTTTCAATCCTTCTCTGCTTCACCAGTGTTCCGACACTCAGGATATCACCTGTATAACCTGCCTAGGTATACATATACAACCCAAATGTTTATAATCTCATCTTCCAAATTTCACTTTTATATCTATTCGTCGTCTTTGTGCTTTTTTCACGTTGGGGCCAATGTAACGGTCTTGAACTCAGACTTGGTAGTGGGTTTGCACATTGACAAATTGTTGTTTCAAAATAGTTCGTTCCGTTAACCAACTTACGAACGTCAACCATCAGAAGACGAAACTTGTGCGAGCAATGGATTAACGAGGCCTTACCTTTTAACGTGTGAATTCCAGCACGGTGGCCCGGCGGAGAATCGAACCCTGGTCTTCCGCTTGAAAGGCGAACGTGCTTACCTCTATTCAACCGAGAACCACCAGAAATAGAGTGAAACTCCTAAGTAGACAATCGCAAATGTCTTTATTTTCCTGTTCGTTATTTTCCTAGACCAGACAATCGTACTCGTGGAATGAACAGAACAAACGATTAATCCACATCACTGAAAATACATATCCCTCGACGTTCAGCACACTTCTATTCGTCTACCCGAGGCTCTGACTTCCCTTTTTGATGTTTCCCCCGGGCGCTCGTTGACAATATTTTAAGACCTATCAACCAATCGAAATGGTACATCGAATTCGCATTCGAAGTTCATCGCACGGTTGCCACATATTCAGAGAAGTCTTTAATCAGTCACTACAGAATTAAAATAGCCTGATGAGCATTATTTATTATTATAGTGAATAATTCGAAAATAAAAAAGTTCCGTGCGTTTTTCATCAAATTTAAAACGTCTGGGAGACATTGGCACCCACAGAATGAGTCCAGCTATGTGAGATAGCGAGTACGCAAATCTACCCCACCCCCCGAATCTCTTGTGTGAGTTTTGAAGCGTGTATTCTATTTTATGAAAAGAAAGGCACAATATTACATCTTAGAGATAGTTTCGTTTAATTTTTCGAATATAACTGTTTGTTCAGATTTTGTAGTATGTACCTGTTATTTTATGTTCATTTTTCAATCTTCACATACGTTTAATTCATTTTTATCTATTCAATAACAATTCTTTCATATTGGATGAAAAATATGTGAACACTCCTAACCATCATTTTGTTTGTTAATTGTCTGCCCCTACGAAGGACGAAGAAAAAATCATTATGTGATAGCTTCAACGTTTCAGTGGGGTACGTACCAGTTTCATTGATTGTCATTTTGAAACAATATCTGATTTTGGTTGCTGGAATTTTTCATCCAGCACTAATTGGAACGAATATTTTGAAAACTGAATGAAACATCATCTTTTCCGAAAAAAAAAACAAAATTTGTATTTGCTAAATAAGCTCATTTTACAGACTCTTCAATATAATTCCATGAAAGGTTTCCTTCATACCTGGCGAATCTAAATCGGAAAACTTTTTTATCTATATTGAACTCTGATGTAATTGAAGGGTGACCATCCAAATTAGCCAGCCTGAACTGGTACACTCAATTGCTTTACAAATGACTGTTTTTTGAGCATGGCGATTCATCTGTATCTGCGGCAGACATACTCAAAGGCGATGTGGCAATGGTCGAAGTGTCCTTCTCTGCTGCGAGCCTTCGATTGAATTTGGTTCAGATGATCAGTCTTTATTATATGTGGACAAATTTGATGGATTTGAGAATCATTAGGTATGTGAAATATATTGGAAATATCCCTTCTTTCTTTGAAGAGCCATAACATCCTAATGAAGATTTTCGAGTGCAGATTCAATATCTCCGACAAAAAGAGAAAACATATTTTGGAAATTAGCGGCTATTGGCATAACGAACTTACATCACATAAACACCCGATAGACCTTCGTTTTTGCGAGTATTTGCAAGTTTCCGAATAATTCTGGTGGAAACACTTCCTCAAACATTTACGAACACGACATTTTTTGAAGGTAATGAAGTTATGAGGAGAAAGAATACAGAACCCAACTCGCAGAAAAAAGAACAGAGAGAGATGATAACAATTATTTTCCGCAATGGGTGTTGAAACCCTCTTCCTTGGTATATTGTATACCAGGTACAAGTGTTCCAATCAAATATATATATATATATATATATATATATATATATATATATATATATATATATATTTCTATGAAGCAGAAAGGAAATAAAAAGTTCTTTGTGATAAAATTCAATTCACCCTACTAATATTTCGTTCTCAACCTCCAGACAAGCTTATTTAGAAAACTATTCTTTGAGCTCCTCATTGAATACATGCATGAACCCTTCCAAAATTGTCTGGTCCCTTCAGTGGGGGAGTTTCATAATATATCCATATACCCTGTGAGAAGTCATTTCTAATATAACTTTGGTAAAATTCATGGCTTCGATGAGACATTTTGAAATTTCCTTTTCAATGGAAAAATATCAAAAATTAATGTGAGAATGTTGTAAAATCAAGGAATTTTATATTGATGTTTCTTTAATTGAAACTGAAATACAATTTCTGGTTTCGAGTTTCATCTTGAAGATCGACCATGAATTCCACCTGAAAAATTGAAAGGCAGATTTTGAATCATGGTGATACAACTTTGTGGATAACTTTGACTTCTAAAAAAAAAATCTTCAATTACGATGTCATATTCTACTCTCAGGAAACATTATTCTCTGAGCCAAAACAAACAAAACAAAACAAAAAGCTCTGAGACTGAATCCTGGTTAGCGTGACTTATCACAATTCAGTCTCTATTTTTTGAATATTGTGTTGAATTAATAAATGAATGTCATTCAAGTTTCGAGACTCATGAAAGAAGTTATTTCTGGTATTCGATATTTTTGCTTTTTTGTGAGCCAATTGAAAGTCTATGAATGACATCAACGGATCACTAGGAAGATTTCTGCTAGTCTGTTGTTGTTACATCTCTCATAGAAGTTTTCAATGATCATATATCTGAGAAAAATATACAAGAGATGTTCTTAAACTCTTCAATCATGATCCAAACCTCAGAGAAGGAAGATTCGTTATCTCGATTCTTGTTGCTTGAAGGGTAGTTTGGAAAAGCTCCTGGTTGTATTTCGGTACCATGACATGAGAAAAATACTCGACAGATGTCTGATATATCTGAAAAACTTGCTGGTGTGTTACTTTTTATCAGTCCAATGAAGTGGACCAAGTTGGTACCGAATTCAGTTCGATGAAAAAGTAGCATGTTGATTTGGAAAAAAAGTGCTCAGTGCGGCTCGTATCATTGGTAGACTTTCCCCGACAGGTCGTCACTCAATCTTCAAGTTTGAGCGGTAATTGGTTCTGTTTAGAGACTATTTCACTCCTTCTTTATCGACTTTGTCAGAGGTAGTCCTTCTTGCAAAAAGAAATACATTAGCCAGAGTTGCCAAGCTTCAGGGAACAACATTCCCACATATCATGTGGAAGAGTAAAAGATTCCAGTGACGCTAAGCATGCTCTGGCCAAGGATCTTACAATCAGTGAAAACAATCTGACATTGCTTAAGAATGTGCTCTATATGAGGCTATTCGATGCATTCGAGAGTCAAGAAAAAGCAGAATCTAATATGTGGTTCTCGGTAGTGTTGAGGTAAGCACGTCCACCTATTGAGATGAAAACCAGGTTTCCATTTCCCGCTGGGCCCGTGTAAGAATTCACACGTGGAAAGGTAAGGCCCCATCAATCCATTGCTCGCACATGTTTCGACTTCTGACGGTTGACGTTCGTCAGTTGGTAAACGAAAAAAAACATTTCGAAACTATTTCAGAATATTTTAGATTTTGAGATATAAATAACAACCCTAGTCTTCAAATTCAGGGTCAATTTTTCACTTCTGAAGATGCTAACCTTGTTAGCGAACCGCCCTTCGAGAGCAAGTTATATCAGTTTGGTGCTGGGGTGAATTATCTCCACAGAAAGTCTCAACCTTATTCCAGAGGTTTCAATTTCATTGTTCATCAAAAATTTCTAACACCACAATAAGAAGATACAACAAGGAAAAACTACGAAATCAGGAATCATTCCCTGTCGTCCATCAAGCTCCACGCTTGCCACCCATAATGATACTTTTTTTTCTAATCACATGATATTATTGTTAATCGTGCCATATTATTCCCCAAACATCCCAAGAGCAAACTCAAAAACCTCCTTTCGAATAGATGGAAAACATAATGTCAACAAGTCTTCCTGAAAAATATCCAACTTTCTGGTGCTTTTTCACCGTCATTTATCGAGAAATTTTGATAAACAGCCGCGATAAGGCAGCAATATCTGTATAAACTAACTTTATCTCACTCCTGAAAAATCACAGAATTATGCAAATACCCTGTTTGCAAGAGTCTGAGTTTCAAACTAGGAAGAAAACTCCACCAATAATGATAAGGAGATCGCGAAGCACTTGAGCCGTCCAAATTTAGTGAATTGGGTTGCATAACATTTTATCTCCTTATTAAAAAGAGTTTCATGCAAATCAGGGGTTATTCGAAAGGGAAAGCCGAAACTCTGGAAAGCCAAACATCATTTGAATGAGTTGACATAGTCTATAACGCTGTTTATGTTTATATTCCAAACCTGGCTCTGATCCTCTTCACTGGGTAATGGTTATCACGGTGAGAATGGTTTTCCAGGATAAAAGGCGGAATGGTCTCTCTGGAATTCCTGAAGCATTTCAAAGGAAAGGCGGGGGATTAGTCATATCAGAGAGTGCTGTAGAGGGAATTCATACCGAAGTTTTCCACTTTCTGGGGTCAACAGGAAAAAGTAGCTGGGAAACAAACTGAATGTATAATTTTTGCGCACACCCAATGTTCTCTCATTTGATTGTTGAAGTTATGCAAGAGTTGTATTAACATGAATTCTGGAAGTTGCATTATATGATATTGAAAATTTGTATACACACACTCTCCTCTGGAATCACAACCGCAAGATAAGATATTTCTTGTTTTCGATATATAAATATCAGGACAGCGATCAATCAAGTTGTTGATACTTATATATCATG
This sequence comes from Zygogramma bicolorata, assembly GCA_032362365.1. Classification (NCBI taxonomy): domain Eukaryota; kingdom Metazoa; phylum Arthropoda; class Insecta; order Coleoptera; family Chrysomelidae; genus Zygogramma; species Zygogramma bicolorata. Next base: position 13,595 of record JAVJAQ010001206.1, on the reverse strand, counting down.
AGCGAGCTTGTCAAGGAGTTCCTTGACTTTAGTTGTATCACTACAATTCATGAGTAATATCGTTAAGTAACATTTTCAAGTATCGATTTGCAATCCTTATCTATTCGCGTTCTACTGATTAACAGCTAAACTATCAGCCATAAAATGTACAGGATGTTCCACAACGCTTATGACATATTCCTAGATAAAATCACACCCTTTCTAGTAGGTGTCTTCATTCAGGCACATTCTGATTTCAATTGTTTATGCCATCAGATATTTCAGAATCTGAAAATATCATCTGTTCATAATTCGCAGAGCTTTGAAGTTTTACTTGAATTTTGTCCATATCAAAACGATATATATGTATTCAATGTTTCAAACATTTTGATTGGTCTTAAAGCATGAATGGATCTTTCATTCCTATGTATATAAAATTTCAGATCATCAATCGACACTCCCACCTTAAACTCATTTGATCATATTTCAATCAGGCATCGTCCCTACGTATTTTTAAGGATCATTCGAGTCATTTTTATGAGAGAAGCTCAACGTGGAGCGATATGATGTTTGCGATACAAAACATATATTCTGTGAAGGCTCTATTCAAATATTCGTTTGGACCAGGTTTTCCATGTTTACAAAATGATTCAATACCAACGAAAACTGCGAATACAGGCTTATGTAAAATTGAGTAATTAATCCATTTTAAATTATGATTAGGTTGACTTCCGTGTTGGAAGGGTTTGAAGTGGAAATTCAAATGGATCGAAGGGTAGATGGTAGTATAACTTCAATTTTGAAATGTTTTTTTTTTTGGTAAGCAAACTGAGTAACAATCAAGTCCGTTTACAATTGTCTGGTAGATGGTCGGACGAGTGAAACCTGTCGCTTGTGTTCAATTCACCTACACATTAGGAATCCTATAGTTTTGTGGTATAGATAGAAATAGAGTCGTAAGCAGAACATTTGCTAATTCTACTATGCTCACGGGGTAATTTCATGAATCATTCAAGTAGTCTATATCATCAGGACTGACCCTATCCAACTAACAAATTTGGAATATTCGCCAACCTAACTCACTTTTCCGAAAGTTTCTACCAGTCTGCAAAGAATACTTGCTGAGAAAATTCTGATAAATTATTTTCCAGTCATGAGGTAATGAAATAACATATTGAAAACTTTCATTTAGGATGGTTGATCATGCGAGCTAATTCAGATATTAGTTATCACTTTCAATTCTATTCCCAGTCGATGCAGAAATTCTGGATCGTTTGAAAATCATTGAGCCAAACCAAAAAGCTTGATACACTTTCTGTGGGAAGGGGTGGTGCAAATTGAGCTGATATCATTCTTAAAAGGTGAGGTTTTCATATCGGATATATCCACAGACTTCGTAGTACTATAAGTTTCTGGGATCATCTACACTTACATAGCACATAATATAAGTGCACCACCAAACTCATCAAGTATTCCCAGAGCATTTCAACAAACAAGAACATTACTTGTTCCTCATTCGCTCAACGTTTTGCCTTCAGGGCATACTCGGATGGCTGTTTGATAAGGAAAATTATAGAATATAATTCATGGGTGAAACAACAGAAGCTTCCCATGCATAGAAATCGATTAGAGCTAGATATACAAAACTGAAAGCTAAATGCTTTATTTCATCTGGAATGGCATGTCTGAACTCGAAATATTCGAGATCTCCAAAGATTGTTATTATCGTGATTCTCATTACTGCTTGCACCTCTGGTTGGCGCCCATGAACAGCATTTTCTCGTAGCTTCGCTGTTCATCTTCTTATAACAAATTATTTTTCTATACGAAGGTAGTAGTCCATACTCAAAGTGGAAGACCAATTTTATTGAAAAAAGGGAACACGAAGTCGTCTCCACAACATATGTTGTGGAGATGACTTCGTGTGTCCTTTTTTCAATAATTATTTTTCTATTCCTGACCTCAGTAGTTTGAGGGCAGATATGTTTTGGAAAGGTGTGTTACGTGGAGTTCATTTTTTCTGCTTCTGAGATGCATTATAATTCATAAACGAAAGTTCATTTATATGAAAATGTGGTGGTTACAGAATCGTCCCATCCAATTTGTCCATTTTTAGTAATGTGTGTCGAAATAACCAATGAAACCAACATGACACTGATATGTACCCATGGACCGTTTTTGACATTTCAGTAATTTAACCCATATTTAATATGTCGTTTTCCTGTCAGAAAAAAAGAGTATCACCGAATATCCTTCGAATATTGATAAACAGATTCTATTTTAATTAGAATTTCCTCAAGCCTGTTATTTTTGGCAATAGCCCTCTGCCTCTGGCGTCGAGCCGTTGCCGAATAACGTGCTGTCGAAAACTGTTAAACAGCTAAAGATGATAAACATTATTTCGGCATTCAGTATTTATATTTTGTGTTTTTCATCCCATTTTGAATGTATATCCGTATAGCCGTGACAGATAATCATCTAATCTAACAGAACTCAGTTGAGGTGTCCCACCTGACTTTAGTAGCGTTCATTAATTATTCTTCTGTATCGTTTGTGTCGATTCTAGTTTGGATGTCATTGTTAAATTATCCTATTCGTTTATATGTGTCTGCTAATTAAGACAATTCACGAAGCTCACTATCATTAGATGGCATACCAGCGAACGCAATCAGTTATTTCGATAGCTTTATTTCTCTGTTCTGCAAAATATTAGCACCTCCACCATAATTATGTGTTTGCACCGTCACCATAACTTGAGGTCTCTACCTTCACCATAATTCGATGTTCGTACTTTCACCATAATTTGAAGTATGCACATTCACCATAATTTGAAATATTCTTGTTCACCTCATATTGAAATGACAGCCTTCGCCAGTATTTGAAACATGCACATTCGCCAATCTTTCTCCTGGTCTATTGTAGTTTCTGATAAAGAAGTGATGTGGGCCATCAACATTGATTTGACCTGCTCAGGACAAGGAAGTGAGATAACACGACTAATATGACACGTACACACTACACGCGCTGCGTGGTCATCTGCATACTGATAGGCAACATATCGCGACCAACCGAAAATGTCTGATCGAACGGTTATTGTTATTATTACTGAAATAAAGTTCTGATCTGGAATCAGAAAATTTGGAGAAGGATATGTTGTTTTATAAGTCATAAGTATATTTCATCAGAAGGAAAGAGAGTGGTCAACTCAGAATTGCACCTAAGATGAGTGATGTTGATCTTACTAATTACTTCCGCATGAATCGAAACCAATGTTTAAAAGAATCTGTTGGTGTCTCATGAATTCCACGCACCGCAGCCCGAGAAATAACAACACCAAGCTCAGATTCTGCTGACTACGACGATAAATATTATTATTTATATTTCATTATACTTCTTAAGGAAATGTGGAGCGTGTGACGCGATAACTATGCCGCTGCCGTAGCATCAACGGATTTTCACGTAGACCCGACTATCGTTGTATCGCTGCTCAAATTATGATGAGTAATTTGATTTTATCAAGTTCTCATACAGGTCTTGGTATTTTATCGTTCTAGTCATATTTCGAGGTCTATTCGATTATCCATTTTTCGAATATCAAAGTAAAGGAGAAGTAATTAAACTTTCGTGGACCAGGAGAAGAAAGTTTTTTTCTCTGCGATACTGGATATTGAATGAAGTTCTGTAATATATCTGTCTTTCGTTATCAAAGAGGTGTCATCAGCATATTGTAAACATTCGATAGGGTTCATTTAAAAGTTGCGGTCATTAACAAAAATCAAAAATGAAAGCGGACCTTGGACTGATTCTCATGGGACACCTTGCTTTGACGTGACTAGAGAAGATGATAGACAAGCAGAATATATCAAATGCGTGATCACTCAAGAGCATTGATAACTGGTTAATTTCACATTAGATGTTGATATGAAAAATAGTAAACAATGTATTGAACCGCGTCAATTGAGCTAAAAGCTGGGATATGCTTGTCTACACATCTTGGTGATGGGTTTGTCGTCTATGAAAAAACCTATTTACAAATGCCCCTTTGAGTTACATGTTGTGGTTTAAAGCTTCGAAGAGATTTTTCAGATCGATGGTTACCTTCAAGGACGAATAGATAGTTGAAAACATCGAATTCAGTTGTTAAACTACTGTTACCTACAATGATTTTAGGTTGTCTGCAGTCATTTCGGGGTGGCACTCATAGACGTGCAAAAACCATACCCAACTCTCTCAATATCTTGGTTTTCTTCATTTCTTACCTGCTGGTGGTAGGTTGTTGACAAGTAATTTTAATCTTAATTCAAAGCAAAGAATAAGGTATCTGTAATACTTTTTGATTTTTAGTAATTTTTGTTCTCGGTTTACCTACGATTCGAGTTTTCTAGTTGGAATTTGAACCTCCTGTTACAGATTGCAAAACTGGTACTGGAGTAAAGCTTCTGTAGTTGATCATTTCTGCATGATTTTCATTTTCAGGTAGGTAATTTTCTTCTTGAAAACAACATTCTCCCCGTCACCATTGGCACAACTGAATGATAGTCAAAGTCGTCAATGCTTTGTTCTAAAATTGTTCTGAAATTGTTGTTCTAAAATTGTTCGTTTCCGTTAACCAGCTGACGAACGTCAACCCTCAGAAGTCGAAACTTGTGCGAGCAATGGATCAACGAGGCCTTACCTTTTAACGTGCGATTACCCAGCACGGTGGCCCGGCGAGGATTCGAACCCCGGCCTTCCGCTTGATAGGCAGATATGCTAACCACTACACTACCGAGACCACTTTCACAACAATCAATCAGTTTTTCCGTTTCGCTAAGAACATACACATTTTTTAATTCAGACACCCAATTGTTATGTGAAACCGTGCCGCATATCACACACTAAAGCCCACTATAGGCAACTTTTGAACACCCCTTGCAAGGTTTTGAGGAACAATTGGAACGACACTCATTGCTGTCAGCCATATCTTGATTATATGAGTCTGATAGAACATTGATGATGAAACTTTCATCATTAATTGTAACGTTCACGATAGCTTCTTTTTTTTTTCAAGTTCCGAAACTGGAATCATCTTTTTTGGATGGAGATTACACAAAGCAATTTCCTGATAAGTTCTGAGAACAAAAACAGAATCAGTTTTCGAAACGTTAACGTTATATTTCATATAAGTACTATTTATTCCTTTTCATGATAGTCAATTTGCAGTTATAGGAGGAGTTTCTGACTGGATTTCAACATCAATCCTTCAACACATTGTGGTGGGTTATCATTTCCAAACTTTCAATAGAGATAATGTCCTCATTTTGATTAATTTGCTACGAAATATTCAAACTGGTAACATATATTTCAGTAGAGAAGTATGTAATATTTTGAGTGGGGTGACAATGATAATTGGTACACATGGGCTCATTCATTTAGGTGTAGAGGATCAAACTCGACTTCAGAAGCTGTCATTTAAAAAAGACACCGAATTGTATGGAAAGGTCCTCCAATTTTAGAAAGTGATGATACGGAACATTCCATCATTTTTCCACAGAAAATTGAAAATCTACAGTAATGTGGTTAATGTTCCACAATTTGCACAATTTCCCTTGCGGAAACCATTTTCTTCTATTTCTTTGTCCCTTCTTTGACATTATTGGACAAAACTGAAATTCCGTCCAGCTCACCGAATTTCAGCATGAAATCACCGATGACTGTCGGTATTTTCTATCGACCCTTATATTGTGCTATTCCATGCAATGCCATACACAACAACCTCAGGCGATATTCGTTTTGCCCGGTGCTCTTTTCATCCACGTCAGACTCTATGGTTTTTGTTACATTTTGATTTATACTTTTATTCCACAAGCAATATATTTTTCAGTCGGAACAGACATTATCTGCGAAAATGAATCTGAACTCGAATTGGCAATGACGAATGATAAAATAGGTTGGCTTATTGGTTTCGGTGAAATATTGCGACTCCTGTGATGCTCCGTATAACCGCAACTTCGATTACACCTACGCCAAAATATACTGGTGGTAGTTGCTTTCGAAAACTTGTAAGTTGGTAATGGACAATATATATTTCATATAGAACAGTTCAGAAACCACGTTCAATTTGATGAATAAACACTGTTTCACCAAATAGCTACTGTATGCTGCTTCATATAATGATTTGAAGACTGGTATAATGATATATACTGTGGAGTATATGAGTGTTTCCAATTAACACATTTTTATTCATTTGATGTATCATGTACAATACTTGAAGACAACACTCCGTGATACTTCATTCATTTTTGTCACATATATATTTTGTTACACGAATCACCTCAGTTGGTTTCTCAATACCCAGGTTTAATAAAAATAATTGCAATACATCATATATTTCCTGACAATAACAAACATATTCCAGGAAAAAAACACATTTCATTTCATCATTCATTGCCTTGTATGGTTCTTTCTTGCAAGCTGCAGCTTAAGTTGCCAGAACCATTCACTCACTATATTCTCGAATTCTTTCTGCAAATAAGGTCAGTTCTCTGTTACAGCAGCTGAAAATCCACATCAACAGAAAATATCACAGTTTCATGGACGACATTCTGACAATGGGTTCACAAAACCGCGACACGTGTTCGTTATACAAAATCTTCCTCAAGCAGGATAAACTTATCTTGTACTGTAGGTCGAAAAAAGTCTCCAAATTGTATTTCATTGCGTTAAGCTTCAGTAGAGTTGAGTTTGTTTGAATTCTTTTGATTGGATATGTCAGGATATTAGTGAACATTGGCTTCAGTTATTGTGCATACTATATTGGCTCAGTGTTTTGACAAATGATTCATAAATCTAAGTGAGGCTGCTTGTTGGACTGTAGAAAATATTCTTAGTTTTCGAATTTATCAGTACTGGTCTCTTTCAGAAATGCAATCGATTTATTACCTTTTTCAAGTCACAATGAATATAAAAAGATAATCGTTTTATAATTTTGGAGCACTGCTAGAGAAAAGGCAGTGTGTTTGTCAGAAAAAGATGAACTGTCTTTTCCACCTAGTATGTATGAAAGTTGAATATTTTGAGTAGCTGAACCTAAAGCTGAAGACAAAATGATGCAATCACCATTTTTACCAAAAAACTATTAAGATACACATAATTCTTTTCACCTTTCCACTTTTTTCTAGCATTTTGAACAGGTTGATCAGTACTCTTCATCCAACTTTCATTCTTTCAGGAAATTAGTGGACCCCAAAATGTTTCTGCAATCCCTGAGATGTCTTTCATCAGTGGGGCATCTTCAAATCTCGAATACAAATATGTTGAATTGTAACGGTGATGTGTATGTTGAGATGAGATTTAACAGTGACCTAGTGAATATCATGATGAATATTATCATTATCTCAATTCTTTAATTCGAAACAGAAAGCAGAATACTACCCTCATTTCTGCATCCACACATATGTCATAAAATGAAAAAAGTTGTTGTAATGCAACCATCTAACATAGTAACAAGTTCAGCACTCTGATATGTCCGATATGTATAATATGCCATTTGAAAGGTCCGGGTAGATTTTGAATTATATGTCAGAAATAAATCAAATAAAGATCATGGAAATGTCTCGAATTTGTTTTGGTGAACTCTAAATGGTATAAGGCAGACATGTTCACTGAGTTATTTCCTTCTTCATCATCTCAATTCTTTAATTCGAAACAGAAAGCAGAATACTACCCTCATTCGATATTAACAAGCTGACAATCGAAAAGACAGCACTGCGTTCTTCTAGAGATTAGTATTCAGCAGGTACAAATAAAAAGTTGGTTTGAAAATGTATTAAAATCAATTTTTAGAGCATGAAATGCTTATCAAAGTTGATACTTCGAATTACATGCCTTCTTGGAACAATAATTTCTAGAGAACCTAGCAGTTGAAAAAGAACTGGATCGATGTTTTCACCTATAATAAATCATTGTTTATTATACATGAAATGAAAGCAACACAACACAAGACACCACTAAAGCACTCAAAGCTAGTTTACGACGTTCATGTCGTCTGCTGAGTTCATAGAGGTATTTTTTCCAGACATATATTTTTCGCACACAACTCCTATGCAGAACAAACACATCGCACAGTTCAGCTCAATTATATTGAAATGTGCCCCAATACGGATAACTAATCAAGTGGTACCTGAAATTCCTTCCAAAGTTTCGATATGGAAATTAACAATTAACATGATAACACATAACATCAACTCATAACCTCAAATCCATAAATCTTGGCCTAAGTCAGTGACAGATGACAGTTAAGTTCACTCTCCCTAATGTCGTTAACTGAAAAAGGATGGTTCGTGACACGAAAAAAGTTGATTTTCGAAAATTTCGATATTTTCAATTTACCACTCAATATTTGGGTAACGTATATATCTGGTTCATATCGTAATCAATGGCGTGCAATATTCATTTTCATGAAAAAATTCTGTACCCACACATATGTCATGAAATGAAAAAAGTTTATCATTGGAATATTAAAGAATAATTGCTAGGATGAGTCGATTTTTCCTTCCGCCGAAGTACATTTCCATTTCTAAGTTCCATCTCTCAGTGGGAAATGTTGAGTAGCAGCTCAAATATTGACGAGAAATAAAAAGAAGTTTCGCAGAAACCTAGCTGTAATAGAACCAAGATTAGATTAAATTAATAAAGGAAAAAGGAAAGTTCTGAAACTTGCACAAAATCCTTGAAACTAATGAATTATTATTCTTGTGCAATACATACTAGTTCAAAAGCAGAATAAGCTGAGAGAAGTTTATTTCAATATTTTTGAAACTGAGGAACATTAATCTCTGGTGATGATTTTTTGTTTTTGTGAGTAAATGATTTCGAAAAAACAGACAGAAATAAATATCCATAACTGTTCAATACTATACAAATAGTTGAATGCCAGTAGAAAGCATAATCATTATCAGCTTTTTCTTTATTCCAGTTGTTTCCTTGGTTTTTCAACATCATATTCCGAGTAAATGATAAGCTAATATATTACGTTATTTTCAATGAATGGAAAGGTATAGTTCTCTATTCCAAAAAGTTTGAGTTACCACTATATTAGCAACTTGTTATTTCCTTCAAAGTTTCCCACCAATGAAGTGTAACGTAGTTACATAAGGTAACTGTTGCTGCAGATTTGCCAGACTAATTCAGTGGAGATTGGCGTGGTGTTCTTTGGACTGACTTGCCAGTATCGAATTTAGGTTGTTGTCAAGCAAGGATCTTGAAATTAATTTTGGCTGGGCGCCAGAAATTTTTTGTTAATTGAAAGGGATAAAAATTCAAACTTCCTTAATATAGATAAAGATAATTTTAAGAAAATTTCCTTCTATGTTGAACAAAACAATCAAACACAAAGCAACTATGTATGGTATATAATAAACAAACTATGAAATATAAAACAATTTGGATATCAGTATTTTGAATGATATGTTTCACTGATTGATGTACCTTGTCTGGTATCTGGTGTTGTGATTCACTGGACTCTGGTTGTATGAATTTCACAAAAATTCATGGGGATGCTTGAAGACTGGCTTTAAATCAAATATTCAAAAAAAGAACAATTTGTTCAGGCCAGCCTCAACTCACCTACACTGTAGGTTGACGGACTAACACCTATTAGAAAACAACTACTCCCCTAGCTAATACCACGAAGGGCATTGAATTACATCCAACAGGTGTCAGTGCGGAATTCTTCACAGAAGAAATTCCACATATGCTCGTGGCGATACAACTACCAGAATTGATTTTCAATTACTGGGACGGGACACACTTGCAGACCGGTTTCGGGCTGTTTGGCCCCTCATCAGTGCAAGGCAGTGCCATCATCAACATAAGTCGATGACTTCCCATAATTGAAAATCATACTCGAGCAGAGTATCTTCCCTAGACCTAGGCTGATACAAACAACTAGCAAAATAGCCGTTGTTGCGCCATCTGCCCGTAGACTAGGTACTAACCAAGAGCATATCCGCATGGCCCCAATTCCTTGTACAAGGAAAATACGTATTTCACAAAAATTCATGGGGATGCTTGAAGACTGGCTTTAAATCAAATATTCAAAAAATGAACAATTTGTTCAGGCCAGCCTCAACTCACCTACACTGTAGGTTGACGGACTAACACCTATCAGAAAACAACTACTCCCCTGGCTAATACCACGAAGGGCATTGAATTACATCCAACAAATTGTTCATTTTTTGAATATTTGATTTAAAGCCAGTCTTCAAGCATCCCCATGAATTTTTGTGAAATTCGTATTTTCCTTGTACAAGGAATTGGGGCCATGCGGATATGCTCTTGGTTAGTACCTAGTCTACGGGCAGATGGCGCAACAACGGCTATTTTGCTAGTTGTTTGTATCAGCCTAGGTCTAGGGAAGATACTCTGCTCGAGTATGATTTTCAATTATGGGAAGTCATCGACTTATGTTGATGATGGCACTGCCTTGCACTGATGAGGGGCCAAATAGCCCGAAACCGGTCTGCAAGTGTGTCCCGTCCCAGTAATTGAAAATCAATTCTGGTAGTTGTATCGCCACGAGCATATGTGGAATTTCTTCTGTGAAGAATTCCGCACTGACACCTGTTGGATGTAATTCAATGCCCTTCGTGGTATTAGCCAGGGGAGTAGTTGTTTTCTAATAGGTGTTAGTCCGTCAACCTACAGTGTAGGTGAGTTGAGGCTGGCCTGAACAAATTGTTCATTTTTTGAATATTTGATTTAAAGCCAGTCTTCAAGCATCCCCATGAATTTTTGTGAAATACGTATTTTCCTTGTACAAGGAATTGGGGCCATGCGGATATGCTCTTGGTTAGTACCTAGTCTACGGGCAGATGGCGCAACAACGGCTATTTTGCTAGTTGTTTGTATCAGCCTAGGTCTAGGGAAGATACTCTGCTCGAGTATGATTTTCAATTATGGGAAGTCATCGACTTATGTTGATGATGGCACTGCCTTGCACTGATGAGGGGCCAAACAGCCCGAAACCGGTCTGCAAGTGTGTCCCGTCCCAGTAATTGAAAATCAATTCTGGTAGTTGTATCGCCACGAGCATATGTGGAATTTCTTCTGTGAAGAATTCCGCACTGACACCTGTTGGATGTAATTCAATGCCCTTCGTGGTATTAGCCAGGGGAGTAGTTGTTTTCTAATAGGTGTTAGTCCGTCAACCTACAGTGTAGGTGAGTTGAGGCTGGCCTGAACAAATTGTTCATTTTTTGAATATTTGATTTAAAGCCAGTCTTCAAGCATCCCCATGAATTTTTGTGAAATACGTATTTTCCTTGTACAAGGAATTGGGGCCATGCGGATATGCTCTTGGTTAGTACCTAGTCTACGGGCAGATGGCGCAACAACGGCTATTTTGCTAGTTGTTTGTATCAGCCTAGGTCTAGGGAAGATACTCTGCTCGAGTATGATTTTCAATTATGGGAAGTCATCGACTTATGTTGATGATGGCACTGCCTTGCACTGATGAGGGGCCAAACAGCCCGAAACCGGTCTGCAAGTGTGTCCCGTCCCAGTAATTGAAAATCAATTCTGGTAGTTGTATCGCCACGAGCATATGTGGAATTTCTTCTGTGAAGAATTCCGCACTGACACCTGTTGGATGTAATTCAATGCCCTTCGTGGTATTAGCCAGGGGAGTAGTTGTTTTCTAGTAGGTGTTAGTCCGTCAACCTACAGTGTAGGTGAGTTGAGGCTGGCCTGAACAAATTGTTCATTTTTTGAATATCTGGTTGTATGGTTTGCGGTGGTGGCCTACTCAACCTTCTCTACTTGATGGTGGCTGGATCAGACTTCCTTGTCTCGGGCTACTAAATTCACCCTGATATTTCTGGAAGACGTTGGGCTACTATATTTACCCTGATATTCCTGGGAGATTCTCAGGCTTGGACTTGCAATTCAGTAGCTGGGCTTGGACTCACCGCAGTTGTTGTATCATGAAAATGATATCGAAGAGTTACAAACGAACCAGATAGTTGTACACCAGACTTGAACCGTGGATGACTGACGTAACTAGCTATTGTCTCTCAGCAATTATATAATTCAAAGATATTTGTGTAAAACAGTGAAATATAAGATATCCTTACAACTATGATCTTAAATTGAAGCTCTAAAATGATATTTCAACATGTGTTGAGACTATGATTCATTACTGAATTTATGAACAGTTAAAGCTAGTTACATATGTGTTCAAGATATAAATGAAACAATGTCTGCTAACGATATATGAATTATTACAATTATTGATATCTACAAGTTAATAATCATAAAAAAGATATTGAGATAGAAAAAAATATTCAGAGAATTTTAACTTTCGTTTGTTTGGAATCAGAATATCTGATAATGTGATAAAGAAGTTCCGAGAAAAAGATATTCAAATACTACTTCACAAAATCTTTCGTAATCCAAGTTTCAAGTGTATCAAACTTTTGAGTGCGACGAATAGGACTCAAAATAGATATTTTCAAAGAGATAAGAAAAGATAAGGGAACGTTAGATACTTAAATCAGGAACAAAATTTCTGATTTGAAAAATAACGAAATTTTTGACTTTCAAGAAAAATATGCCTACTGGACCCTGTGGCTTGAAGAAAAATGACTAGTGGTGAGTTAAAACACACAATTACTGATTTTTATGGTAAAGAAAAAATGTGTGAATCAATACTCACCTAGAATCATCTCCAGCCTGGATGTACAGGATACCATGTGGGTTACTGCGTCTTCGGTATATATTTTTTCCAAACAGGAATCAACTTTCAGCCTCTATTCCGAACAAATTGATTGAGATCTTTTCAGAATTTCATTCGTCATTCGGCCAAATGCTGTGAAAATAAAAACGCAGTCAAATTCTTAAAAATCAGAAATTTTCGTTTCACGAAATTGTGAAAACGAAATTGATACGCCTCTGGCGATAAATAACCTGAAAATATCAATTACGGGAATCGATAATTACTTGAAAGCTGAAGGATTACAAAGATAAATCAAGATAAAGATCAAGTGAAGCTATCCATGCCACCATTTGCAAAAATTGTTGAACAGAAGATAAGAAATTATGGGAACTTTTTTCACATACCTGATATTCCATTCAAGACAACAAACACTTCATGAAAACTTTTTGTGGAAAAAGGAAGATAATGTAAAGATATTAAGATAACGTGAAAACAAATTTAGCGATCAAATCTCAAAACAATGTTGCCTCGATGATAGCCTAATTAGAAGAGGGCTTGATGAGCTTCTCCCCTTTTCGACAGATTTCAATTCGGTCATGCGCGATCAATGGCACAAAGCCAACATGGCGTTTTGTTGTTGAACAAAGATTTTGATGATTCAGCCATTCTCCGCTAGATGCTCTAGTATGCATGAAATCGCTATTATTGATTTACAAAAATGTGAAGTTTCCACTTTCGAACGATAGATGATGGGCTCATATGAATGATAAATGTACTTATTATAAATGATGTAACGATTATTCGTTACAGAAGAAGATCATTAATTATTACATGGATAACTTATCACCAATATATTTTCAAAAGGAATACATGTTGCCGATAAATTCAATATTTTCAGTTGAAGGTGGAACATGCGGTATAA